>JAOWBW010001341.1:0-167347 GCA_026119855.1 Campanula takesimana
AATTTAGGGGTCAATTAGAGCCCAATCTTTTGTTAACATGATTAGTTGGGCTTAAATAAGTGGGCCAAATGTTTGAGAAGTTTCTGGAATAATTTTGTTCGGGCTATTATCTACGCAATGACAAATCCATATGGTGAATATTTTCACGTTGGGTTGAAAAGATAAGGTTGTGATCTTTCATATGACTACTTATGGCATGTTTTTGGACAAGTACTTGAAGAGTTGTGGCTGTTTGATCTGACTGTTCAGATTGGCCGAATTTACATTGTTTTCTTCACCTAGTTCTTATGTTTATTTTTCTTATCTCTTAATAATTAATGTCTAGTTTATCCTAACTTAGAAGGATTTCCAAGAGTAGTATAAATACCCTACAAGACGTAGTTGTAAGCATTGATTGATTGAATAAAATTTTCCTTTGTGAGTTTGTGACTTACTTCAATTCTTGCGAGAATTTTTCTTAAGCCGTGCGAGGTTTAAACCCTTTCTCCCTTGTGAGGACAGGCCCTACTTGCGAGATTAGGTTTTTCTAGTTCTAGCTCTTGTTCCTTGCGAGGTTCTTGAGTTAGTCCATATCCTTTTCTTTTATTCTGAAAAATACACAAGTTTTACGTATCAAATTGGTATCTAGAGCCCGGTTATAAACATCCTTCTTAACGTTGTTTAGTCCGTGGGAGTTGAGATGGCAAGTAGAGCATTTTTCCCGTGATGATGAAAGAATGTGGAGTCCTTTGGAGGCATTAACAACATCGATGGAGAGCATGGATGCAATGATGCGTGATTTGATTGATCTTAATCTCCGTAATGCAAGAGGGAGAAGTCGACATGATTCTAATTCAATGATTCAAGAAGTCCACCAAGGCGTCGTGCTACATATGATGATGATCGTGGGCTGAAGTTAGATGCTCCAGAATTTAAGGTGATTTGGATCCCGAGACGTTTCTTGATTGGCTAAGGCGATTGAACGTGTCTTTGACTATAAGGATTTTCGATGAACACAAGAAATTTAAAGTAGCCACCGTCAAGTTGACTAGCATGCTTCTTTGTGGTACACAATTTGAAGATTCAGAGGAGGTGTGAGGGTAAGACCAGAATCGATACTTGGGAAAAGTTAAAGAACATCTCAAGAACGTTTCTTACAAGGTTTTTGAGCAGGAGCAATACTTAAAAATCAATTCTTTGCAGCAAGCGAACCTTACCGTGAGTGAATATGTTCGTGAATTTGAGAAATTAATTATTGTTTGTGATATTGGAAGAAGGGAAGAGATGAAGATCAAGGGTTTATCAAGGGTTTATCTTCCAATTGCAGCAAAAGGTTGAAGTTCATCCTTACTCAACTTTGATGATGTTTGCAAGTTGGCTATCAAATTTGAGAGACAAGAGAAAGCAAGAGTCCACTATGGTACGTGAATATACTAAAGTCTATAACATCCCTTTGAAGCCTAATGCCGCATATACTTTGAAGGAGGTCAAGAAGGAAGAGCCAAAGGAGAAGGGTAAGGCTGTTTTAGAGCCTAAATTCAGGAGGTGTTATAAGTGTCAAGGTTATGGTCACATTGCAAATGAGTGCCCTCAAAAGCGCACACTCACTTTGCAAGATCTTGATCTGTTGGAACCAAGTTTTGTGGTCGATGAAGAGGAGGAAAAGGTTGCTGATTATGATGTGAGTCCACCAAGTGAGAAGGAGATGCTTGTGGTGCGAAACCTTCATATCAAATCTGGTCCGGAGAGCAAAATCAACGCAATCAGATTTTTCACTCTCGATTCAAGGTCGGTGGTAAGACTTGCAATTTTATTATTGATAGTGGTTCATTTACAAATGCTGCATCTAGTGAAATGGTGGAGAAACTTAAGCTTCCTACTACTACTCATCCTGATCCATATACGCTGAATTGGTTGAATGATGATGGTGGCATTAAGGTTAAAAAACAAGCACTCATTTCTTTTGCTGTTGGCCCGTATGAAGAGGAGGTGTTATGTGATGTGGTTCCCATGAAAGCTTGTCATTTGTTGCTTGGGAGGCCATGGTAGTTTGACCGAGATGTGTCGCATCAAGGGAAGAGTAATATTTATTTTGTTCTAAAGGGTAAAGAGAAGTACAACTTGAAGCCTTTAACTCCAAGAAAGGACATTCCAAAGCAAGAGAAGATATTCTTTAGTGCTAAGGAATTTATGGAGGAAGTTGAACCAGAAGATAAAGTTGTATATCTTGTTTGTTCGTGATAGCTCCACTGCTCGGATGGACTCTAGTGATGACTT
Organism: Campanula takesimana; assembly: GCA_026119855.1. Lineage (NCBI taxonomy): Eukaryota > Viridiplantae > Streptophyta > Magnoliopsida > Asterales > Campanulaceae > Campanula > Campanula takesimana. The sequence continues at coordinate 2,257 of JAOWBW010001341.1, forward strand.
GCAGGTACAAAGTTTGCTTGAGGAGTATGGTGATGTGTTCCCGATGAGTTCCACATGGTTTACCTCCAAAGCGTGGAATTGAGCATCAAATTGATCTTATTCCTGGTGCTACACTTCCCAACAAACCATCCTATCATTGTAACCCCGAAGAAAGTAAGGAGTTGCAGAGGCAAGTGCAAGAGCTTATTGATCGTGGTTATGTTCGAGAGAGCCTAAGTCCGTGTGTTGTACCGGTTCTTTTGGTGAAAAAGAAGGATGGAACATGGCGCATGTGTGTGATATACGAGCTGTCAACAATATTACAATTAAGTATCGCTTTCCTATGCCGAGGTTGGATGACATGTTGGATGAGTTGCATAGAGCTCATGTTTTCTCAAAGATTGATCTGAGATCTGGTTATCACTAAATGAGGATCGTGATGGGGATGAATGGAAGACGATGTTCAAAACAAAGAAAGGCCTTTATGAATGGCTTGTTATGCCATTTGGGTTGTGTAATGCTCCTAGTTCATTCATGCGACTTATGAATGAGGTACTCCGACCTTTTCTTAATTTATTGTTGTTGTTTATTTGGATGACATTCTTGTATACAGCAAGAACACGGAGGAACATCTTATGCATTTGAGAAAGGTGTTTGATAAGTTGAGAGAGCAGAAGTTGTATGGGAAACTTGAAGAATGCATGTTTATGGTGCCAAGTGTGACCTTCCTTGGTTACATAGTTTCTAGAGATGGTGTTCGTGTGGATCCTTCCAAAGTTGAGGCTATTGAGTTGTGGCCTATTCCCAAATCAACAACGGAGGTTAGAAGTTTCCATGGATTGGCATCTTTTTATCGACGTTTCATTCAGAATTTTAGTTCTATTGTTGCCCCAATCACCGAGCTTACAAAGAAGGGACAATTTATGTGGACTTCAAGTTCTCAAAAGGCATTTGATGAAATCAAAAGTAAGCTATGTTCAGCTCCTGTTTTGGCGCTACCAGATTTGAGAAGTTGTTTGAAGTGGAGTGCGATGTAAGTGGAGTTGGCATTGGAGCTGTTTTGGTACAAGAGAAGAGACCAATTGCCTACTTTAGTGAGAAATTAAGTGGAGCAAGGCTGGATTATTCTGTTTATGACAAAGAGTTTTATGCTATTGTTCGAGGATTGGATCATTGGGCTCATTATCTCCGTCCCAAGCCATTTGTTCTTCATTCTGACCATGAAGCTTGAAGTTCATACATGGGAAGCAAAAGTTGAATGCAAGACATGCCAAATGGGTAGAATTCTTGCAATCTTTTACTTTTTCTTCTAAGTATAAATCTGGTGTTTCTAATGTGGTTGCGGATGTATTGTCTAGGAGACATTGTTTGCTTGTTACTCTTGATGCAAGGTTGCTTGGCTTTGAGCAAATTAAAGAGTATTACAAATTTGATCCTACTTTTTCTCAAGATATAGAGAGACCTTCTGGCTTGTTCGTTGTACAAGATGGTTTTATTTTCAAGGGGAATTGGCTTTGTATTCCTAAATGCTCCATTAGGGAATTGCTTGTGAGAGAAGCACATGGAGGAGGACTTGCTGGTCATTTTGGTGTGCAAAAGACTTATGAGATTCTTGGTGAGCATTTTTATTGGCCTAACATGCTTAAGAATGTGCAGGAGGTAGTGGCGAGGTGTGCTACTTGTCAAAAATCAAAGAGTTTCTTTCATAAAGGGCTCTATACACCTTTACCTGTGCCGGATCAGCCTTGGGATGATGTTAGCATGGATTTCATTGTTGGGTTACCTAGAACTCAAAGGGCAAAGGATGCTATTATGGTGGTGGTTGATCGTTTTTTCGAAGATGAGTCATTTTGTTCCATGTCATAAGACGGATGATGCATCTCATATTGCATATTTATACTATAAGGAGATTGTTCGTTTGCATGGGATTCCAAAGTCTATTGTTTCTGATCGGGACACTAAGTTCCTTAGCTACTTTTGGAAAACCATATGGCGTTTGGTTGATACTAAGTTGCTGTTTAGTACTTCCCATCATCCACAGACCGATGGACAAACAGAAGTGACAAATCGGACTCTTGGAAGTTTATTACGTGGTTTGGTGAGTAGAACTACCAAAGATTGGGATGTTAAGCTTGCTCATGCTGAATTTGTGTACAATAGAACTCCTTCATCTACAATTGGTCGTTCTCCATTTGAGATTGTTTATGGTGTTAATCCGTATATGCCTATTGACTTGATTCCTGTACCAAAGAAGGAAATAGTGAGCTTTGAAGCAAAGGAGAGGCAAGCTGCATTTATGAGGATTTGTGAGCAAGTTAAGGCTCAGATTGAGAAGGCAAATGCTAAGTATAAAGAAAGATCCAACAAAGGGCGCACTCAACATGTTTTTAAGGTTGGTGATCTTGTATGGCTGCATTTCGCAAGGAGAGATTTCCTTCAAAAAGGAAGAACAAGCTTATGCCGAGAGCTGATGGCCCATTCCGAGTGTTGGAAAAGTATGGTGAGAGTGCGTATAAACTTGAGCTACCAGATGAGTTTGGTAATGTGAGTGCTATTTTCAATGTTGGAGATCTGTCCCCTTACTTGGATGACAAAAATTTGAGGGAAAATTCTTTTAAAGGAGAGGAGAATGATGCGGAAGAAAAGGTAGAAGATAATGGAAATGAGCTAATGTTGAGCTCTAAGGGTGTGGATCAGACTTTAGGGGTCAATTGGAGCCCAATCTTTGTTAACATGATTAGTTGGGCTTAAATAAGTGGGCCAAATGTTTGAGCAGTTTCTGGAATAATTTTGTTCGGCTATTATCTACACAATGACAGTCTAGATGGTGATTATTTTCGCGTTGGGTTGAAGATAAGGTTGTGATCTTTCATATGACTACTTATGGCATGTTTTTAGACAATTGAAGAGTTGTGGCTGTTTGAATCTGACTGTTCAGATTGGCCGAATTTACATTGTTTTCTTCACCTAGTTCTTATCTTTATTTTTCTTATCTCTTAATAATTAATGTCTAGTTTATCCTAACTTGGAAGGATGTTCCAAGAGTAGTATAAATACTCTACAAGATGTAGTTGTAAGGCAATGAGTGATTGAATAAAATTTTCCTTTGTGAGTTTGCGAACTTACTTCAATTCTTGCGAGAATTGTTCTTAAGCCTTGCGAGGTTTAAACCCCTTTCTGCCCTTGTGAGGACAGGCCCTAGTCTTGCGAGATTAGGTTTTTCTAGTTCTAGCTCTTGTTCCTTGCGAGGTTCTTGAGTTAGTCCATATCCTTTTCTTTTTATTCTGAAAATACACAAGTTTACGTATCAGCGCCTCCGCCCTCCTTTGTGGGAGGCGTGCGCTTCCCATAGGGGGGTGGGATGTGTGCGCTTCCCACCTCCAGAATCCCAGGTTTTGCCAAATTTCCCTCCTTTTCTGATTTGTAACCCCCAATGCCATTATGCCTTGGCTTGATCTGGGGAAGAGCCATCTTTGTGACCACAAACACTTCTCTAACACCTATAAATACCTCTTCATTCCACCATGGAAAGGGAGGAAGGATTCTTGACTCAAAAACTCTCTAAAACTCACAAGTCCATTTTCAAAGGGTGGTTACTATAGACAATTTTGGTTCTTCCCCCATTCAAGCATAAGGTACAATACCCACTTTCTTCTTTTTCTAAACTCTTAATCTTATTTATTACTTCTTTTTTATCAAAACTCTTTATTTGCTTTTTTCATCTTTCATCTCTTCTAATGTGTATGCAATCTCCATAAAACGGAATTCAACCAAAAGGCCACTTCACTATTGAAGTTTGGCCAAGGTTACATTCCACTTCACTAATGTGTATGCAATCTCCATTTTAATTTATCATTAATTCCTTAATGTAATTGTTTGATATGTAATCTTTAGCATAAATTTATAAATAAAACAATTCTCTTTTATTTCCCCTTTCCCCTTTTCTTTACATTATAATTGTTAGCACTATTCAATAAAAGAAGGACTTTTTAGATTAGAACACCAATAGTAGAAAGACCCGCGTAAGTGGGGCGGAGTGGGTGTTTAAGTACTTCCCACTCCGTCACCTAACCCCCGAACCCTTCTCTTCCTGAATCTCTGGTTTTGTATATAAAAATAGGTTATTTCTAGGTTTTTCTTATGTTCCTTTAAAAACATAGGTGGCGACTCTACAATCTTAAAACAAGTTAGACATCCTAGGATCGTTCCACTGCTCTATCCAAGTAGTGGGCTCTCCCGGGATATCTATAGTGGCGACTCTGCTGGGGATAATTTAGAGGGTTAAACTTGCATTTCTGCTTTTGGTGTTCTTATTTCTGCATTCTGGGCATTCTGGTGGAAAAAGGTGGGAAGCGTGCGCCTCTGGCCTTCTTGGCCTAAGGCGCGCGCCTCCGACCTTCACCATCGGAATCGCCCGCCTCACATCTTGTCCTTCCATTTCATGTTTCTGTGCTAACAATTCTGCAGGGGAAAGTTTTCTTATTTAGGGTCAAGGCAGTCCCTTGAACCCACTGATTTGCAGGTTTTCACCCAGAAGCGGGCGCCCCTCTTCCTCTCACGCGCGCGCCTCCCGAGTAGGTAGCCCAATGTGCGCGCTTCTGGGCGCATTTCCAGAACAAAACAGTGAACAGAATGAACAGTTTTGACAGTGTGTGGGCACCAGGACTGCACAGAACAATTTTTATTTTCTGTTTATTTTATTGGTCATACGGGTGATTAGAAATTTGTAAATATGTGCTTATTTGCTTTTATTTTGTTTAAAAAAATGTCACCTGGCTTGACCTCACACTACATGCACATATTCATATGAATTGCTCACAATCGAGTCGCACAAGTTCATAACCCCAAACCCATCGAGGCCCGTCCTAGGAAGTTTCAAGCTCCACCCGACCTTGACTCTTCCGAAGCGGTAAACCTCAGCCCGTGGCGTAGTTCATGACTACATGCCGGGGGTGACCTTAAACCTCTCTTTAACCGAGCACAAGCCAACACAATTCTAGTTAGGGTCTAACACTCCGTGACCAAGTCGGTTTTCGTGTGTCGAGATTTCCCTAAACTAATGTCATCAAATCATACATGCCGTTTCCAAAAGAAACAAGTGGTTATTATGGACAAAATAAAACTCCATCCCCAAGTGGTTATTATGGATGAAATAAAACTCTGTCCCCGCATGTATGCTTTATGACATTAATTTAGTTTAATCCCGTCACATATAGGTATCACAAGCGTGGTGGAATCCGATGAGTATATGGGACCGCGAGAAGGTCTATATACTAGTGTGACGATTCCACTATTTTTCTAGAAACCCCAAAAAGGACTACGTCCTTCCGACTTTTGTAAATAAATAAATAAAAAAGAGTCATTTTTCCTTATGTGGTTCGAGTCTTTTTTGTTTGTTTGTGGGTTAAATTAATTTACTCAAAAGGTATTTGTGGGACCAACCTAAGATCAACCGTGTTCTTCAATAGGTCCAATGGCTTCCAACGGCAACAACATCAAGGGTGAGAACATTTCCGTGTCCAACGAAAGGCTTTTCAACATAATAAGAGCCATGGGGGAACAAATGGATAGACTTGTCGAAGATGCCTGACGCAAAGACAATTTGTGGCAAGCCCGTTTTGATCTTGAGAGGAGGATTCACAAAGAAGAGGTTTCCGAACTTAAGGCCCGTCTGCAAGAGCTCACCGACAACAAAGCAAAGTCCAACGGTAGATCATGCTCAAGTGGATCTCCCCACAAAAGCCACAAAGGTGCCGCCAACAACCGAGTTTTCACTCCTCTCCTAGGAGTAACCCAAACCGAAGCATTTGAAACTTTGGTGGCAAGTGGAAAGGTAAAGCCTTTGGAAAGGTACAAGCCAAAGACGATACCGAAGAATCATACATTTGGTGAATGGTGCAACTACCACAAGCATAGCGGCCACACTACCGAGGGATGCTTCCTTCTCCGAAACATCATCCAAGACTTGATTGACAATGGGGAATTTGCCGTGGGTGAAGTGAAACCGTAAAGCAAGGAATGACTTGGGTTTGAAATGAGGAGAACTACAACAGCTAAGACGACGACAACAATCTCCGTTTCTCTTTCTCTACCTAGTAATAGGAATAAAAAAAAAAAAAGAGTCAAAGTCCTCTAATGTGTGCATCAAGTTTTCTTCCTTCTCATTGATGTCAAAGTTTGAGTCGGTCTTCAATAAATAAAAGTCGTTCTTGTCCTCATACACTCTTCCAAGTTGTTCAATTTAATTCTTGGCAAAATGATGAAAAGATGTCTAAACAAGTTTTAGAACGAAGGCCATCACTTGAACGCCTAGGGGCTAAACATCGTGACGAAGGCAACAACAACAACGACAAATCCAAGACACCAAGCGCCAAAGCAAGGTGGAACTACAACCATGGATAAATCAAGCAAAGTTTTCAAGGGGGAACAAAAAAAAAAAGGTCACTAGATTGACACTTCAAAACAACCTAGGCAAAAGTTAGAGCACAAAAAAAAAAAAAAAAAAAAAAAAAAATCCCCCCTCAATCAAAAAAGTTCAGAACATCATCATCCACCAACGAAGGACAAAGCTACATCAACAAAAAACACGGCGAAGCAACAAACCATCATGAAGAAAGGAGCATCCACAAGAACTACGGTGATCTGAGTCTCTACACTGGAGGAACGTAGGCAACCTGCGGGTCCGGTCTCATGCAAGAAAGAGGATATGTTTAGCCCTAGTGCGTTATGGTGACTGTCCTTCATCTCGAACTTGTCAATAGATCTTTGTACGAGTCATCTGCCATTGAATTAATCACCTCAAGATTGAACAACTTTCCTAGATTTGAAATCATTTCACATTCCTTGTCAAGTCTAGGGGCTTCTTATCTTTCAACGACACCCCCAGTTTCTTGCAATCAAAATTGGGGCTTTCCTTCTATTCTCTCTTAATGACTTACTTTCCTTCGTGAGTCGTTCAAAAATATATAAATACATGTCAATACTAGGGGCTACTTCCCTAGTCAAGTCAATGTCACTCATCATTAGTGACAAAAGGTCTCTACCGCAAAATCACATGTCTCTCATCCTCAGCTAAAGTCAATGCACGCTTCCTCATTAATAGAGTCAAAATGAAGACGCATAAGACATGCCCGCTGACCTTTTGACTTTTTCTCTCTACTCTTTCCTCTAGCCGCCTCCTTGTTCTTGCTGGAACCCTAATTAGGGTTTCGGTTTTCTTGATTGCTGCAGTTTAATGGCTTCCCCATCGCTTGTTGTTAATGGTGCTAATCAAATTCCTAGTTCGCTTGGGAATCATGGAGGATAAGGAAATCCTAGTGCGAGTTGAAAAGGGATTAATCCCATTTTTGCCCAGATTCCTAATATGGCTGCCCCTCAAGACGCGTTTTCCTTGGGCCAACAAGAAAACCTAGCGCCGCCGTCCCCTACACAGAAGAAATCCTTTGCCGATTTGCTAAAGGATAAACCTGTTATTCCTCCTCCGAATATTAATATGATTCCGATGTCCAATTACAAAGGTGAACCAGCTCTTAAACTCTCCAAGGATGTCATTAATGCCCTCGCACAGCCATTCAAGTTTACTCTTATAGGGAAATTCTCCCATGGCAGACCTAATATGGAGACTACTCGTCATTATTTTGTCAAGTTTGGTTTAAAATCTGAATTTCAATTAGGTCATGTGGACTCAAAGCATATTATGATCAAATTGGCGCATGAAGGCGATTTTAATAGATTGTGGTCGAAGGAATCATGGCAATTGGGCCGTCATCCTATGAGAGTCTTTCGTTGGACTCCTTCCTACCATCCGGAGAAGGAATCTTCTCTGTTTCCGGTTTGGGTTGGTCTTCCAGGTTTGCCTTTTCATATGTTCAACAAAGTTTGTTTATTCTCTATTGCCAAGATTTTTGGGGAGCCCCTTTCTATAGATCAGCCTACAGCTAATCTTTCTAGGCCTAGTGAAGCTAGGGTATTGGTTCAGGTGGACTTGTTAAAAAAGCTCCCTTCTAGGGTTTTCATTGATTGTGGTGACGATTTTGAGAGTTTTTTACCAGAAGCTGGTCTATATTAATCTTCCTCAATATTGTAAACATTGCTACAAGCTTGGTCATGACATGGATTCTTGTTACTTTCTGCACCCACGCCAAGAGGGGCCAAAAGATGAAGGGAAAAACCCTAATCAATTTGCTGGGCAAGGAAATACTTTATCTAGATCAGATGGTATAGTTCAAGAACCCTCCAAATCAGTACCTCATGGTAAGCCAAGTCAAATTTATGTGGAGAAAAGGAAACAAAGTGATCAAGGTATTGGTAAAGCCCTCAACCAGCCCAATGGAAACTCTAAGGACAAGAAAGCTCAAGATACTGTTGGTAAAGACTCTTTGCAGCAAGACTCTACTAATACAAGTTCTAAGGGTAAGAAAGTTCAAACTGGTCCGTCTAATATTATCCACCAAGTTATTAATTCTGGTTCTCCTTTGGCACGGAAGCCCTCATCTCCTAAAGGTCCTAAGAATATATTCTCTAATTTGGTTACTAGTGGATTTAGCTTTCTTCCACAAAGAAGTGCTCCTTTTGTTTCACCTGGTTCTCTTAAGGCTTCAAGTTCTATGGCACAAGAAAACCTACAAGGATCTAAGAATTGTAGTGGTGTTATTTTTTAAGATGGTTCCATTGGTTTAGATGAAGAAAGAATTGAAGTGCATGCAAATAGCGATCAGAATGGTTCTCAAAGGGCTGTTAAGGAGCCAAGGTCTAAAATTATTAATGTTGATGATAACAATGTGCTGGAAGATGGAAAATTTGAATCTGATTCTGAATTGGAAGTTGAGGATTCGGCCATTCTTAAGAAATCTAGTGATGGTAGTATTGATAATCTGAACTTATCTCCTCATGCTCCACGTGTTACATCAGATTTTGACATTCAAGAGCTCTCCTCCCATGCAAATGAAGTTGATTTGGAAAACAATGCTCCTATTTCTGGGAGCAAAAGTTCTTCATTGGCTTAAAAGCCCCTCTCTTCCTTTTTCTTTCCTAATCTGTTTTAATGGTAGGAGTTTTGAGTTGGAATATCCGTGGGATTGGAAATGCTTCTTCTATAAGGCGTGTGAAAAGACTCATAAGGATGCATGATGTCTCGATTTGTGGAATATATGAACCTAAAGTTGATCCTTTAGTTATTCCTTCTTATATTAGTAAGTTAAGATGTGTCGGTGGTTTTTCTAATGATAAAGGGAATATTTGGGTTGTGTGGAGGCATGGAGTTACTTGCACCATACTCTATCAAGATGATCAAGTTGTAACTGTCTGAGCTACTCATACTCTTTGGCCTTCTCCTGTTTTGCTTTCCTTTGTTCATGCAAACTGTAGCAAATATGTTAGGAGAGGACTTTGGGATTACATTATTGATGGGAGTGCTACTAATGAAGCTTGGCTGATTGTAGGGGACTTCAATGCCATTGTTGATCAATCCGAGAAGCTAGGGGGCAAGCCTGTTGTTGACTCTAAAGTGGCTGAATTTGTGGATATGATTTAGGTTTCTAATTTGATTGATGGTGGTTATCGAGGTCACATTTACACTTGGTGGAATAAGTGGAAACAAAGGGCTACTATTCTTCAAAGGCTGGATTGTGCTTTATACAACGATCAATGGCTTCAAAGTTTTGCTCAAACTTCTATTGACCATCTTAGTCGGACTTGTTCTGACCATGCCCCTTTGTTGGTTAATATCCGGTTGGTTGATGAGGTAAGTAAAGGTGTTTTCAGATTCTTAAATGTGTGGGCTAGGCATGAAACTTTTAAATCTATAGTGTTGTCTTCTTGGAATGCTAAAATTTATGGTAGGCCGTTAGTAAAGCTTACAAAGCTTAAACATGATTTACAAATCTGGAATCGTAACACTTTTGGGAAAGTAGACCAACATGTTAAAAATGCAGAGGATGATGTTTGTGGTAAGGATCTTGCGTTTGAAAATGATCCAAGTGAGGAGAATAGGGCTGCCCTCCACCTTTCTCAAGCTAATCTATCCTACCGTCTTAAGATTGAAGAGGAGTTTTGGATGCAGAAAGCTAACTTGGCTTGGGTGAAAGATGGTGATTGTAATACCAAATTTTCCCATGCTTATGTTAAGAAAAAAAGGCAAAAACTTTACATTCATCGAATCCGAGATGGTCATGGTAATTTTATTGTGGACCAAGGGCAGATTAGAGATGAGGCTATCAGGTTCTATTCTGACCAACTTAATGGTCATGTGGAAAATCCTCCGGATGATTTGTTGAATGTTATTCCTCGATTGATTACTAATGAGGAAAATCTGATGCTTATTGCTCCTCCTTCTTTAGAAGAGCTCCGTTCCGTGGTTTTTAGTATGAGTGGTTCTAGTGTAGCGGGGCCAGATGGTTTTATGGGTTCTTTCTATCACTCTTGCTGGGATATTGTTTGTAGAGACTTACATCGTGCCGTGGTGGAATTTTTTTCTGGTTTTCATCTCCCTCGAAGTTGGACTAGCACGCTCATTGTTACAATCCCAAAAGTGGAAGTGCCTAACTCTTTTTCTGACTTAAGACCTATTAGTTTGTGTAACTTCTCTAATAAAGTTATTACCAAACTATTATGTCTTAGGCTTCAAAATGTTCTTCCTCGTATTATATCGCCTCAGCAAAGTGGTTTTGTTAAAGGGAGAATGATTCACGAAAACGTGTTGCTTGCTCAAGAACTTTTCCATTCTCTCAAAAGGAAAGTTTTTGGATCTAATGTCGCTTTGAAGCTGGACATGGCTAAAGCGTATGATAGGCTTTCTTGGTTTGCTCTTATAAAAGTTATGAGGCGGTTTGGTTTTTCTGAGGAATGGCTTGACATGATCTTCAGTTGTATCAATTCTTGTTGGTTTTCGGGGCTCATCAATGGTTCAGCTTGTGGCTACTTCTCTTCTTCCCGAGGTCTGCGACAAGGTGACCCAATTTCCCCAAGCCATTTCATAGTTGCTGCGGAGGTATTAAGTCGTGGGCTGAATAATCTTCATGATCTCCATCCTCATGTGAACTATATAACGGGTAATGTTGGTGTTCCTATTATATCACATCTTTCGTATGCTGACGATATTATTATTTTTTGTAATGGGAGCATTCACTCTCTTGAGCTTCATATGGGCTTTCTTGAGTCCTACCAGCACTTTTCAGGGCAACTTATTAGTATTTCTAAATCTTGTTTCCTAACTGGGAGGGATAATGCGAATTTGGATAATGCTATTGCTCATGTGACCGGGTTCCAAAAGAAACAACTCCCTATTGTTTATTATGGATGCCCTCTTTATATTGGTAGAAAAGTCCAATCTCTGTTTGATCCCGTGATGCAAAAGCTTCGTAATAGACTTGATTCTTGGCAAGGGAAGCTTCTCTCGGCTGGGGCCAAGTTGGTGCTTATTAAAGCTTGTTTACAAGCCATTCCTATTTACTATATATCCTTACTTGAGCCTCCCAAAGGTGTCATTACAGCCATGAATCGCCTTATTGCTAACTTCTTTTGGAGCAGCTCGGAAGGGGGACATAAATGTCATTGGGTGTCAAGGAAGGAGTTTTTTTGGCCTATTAATGAAGGAGGTTTAGGTCTTTGAAAGTTTGATGAGATGTCTTTAGCCTTTTCCATTAAACTTTGGTGGAGATTTAGAACTTCTGATTCTTTATGGACCCAGTTTCTTGCTGCTAAGTATTGCCGGGATTCTCACCCTATGGATGCCTCGGTTCGAATTGGATGCTCTCACATTTGGAGGCGCTTGATTGCTGCCAAAAATCTGGTTGAAGAAAGGATACGGTGGGGAGTTGGTATCGGTGAGATTTCCATCCAAGAAAAATGGTTGTCTCATGATATTACACTCCTTGATCCTCGGCATGACCAGATTTTCTCTCTCTTTGTTGATGGTGTTCTCCAAGAAGACTATGTTAGACACACTTTTGGGGCTGAATGCTTGATGGCCATTCAAGCTAAAGACATTCGCCTCATGGATGGCATGGATTCTCCTTTTTGGACCCCTTCTTCTTCAGGAAAATTTTCTATTTCGTCGGCATGGAAAGAATGTAGAGTTTCTCGAATTAGAATTCATGTATATTCTTGGTGCTGGGGCAAATTTCTTCCTCTCAAAATCTCTATTTTTCTTTGGAAAGCCCTCAAGGCTGCTCTTCCTACGGATGACAATGTGTCTCGTAAAGGTATCCCTCTTACTTCTAAATGCCACTGTTGTTTTAGTCCAGATTCTGAATCTATCTCTCATATTCTCATCAATGGTGAGATTGCCTCGAAAGTATGGTTGTACTTTGGTTCTATGATTGGTTTCAGTGTAACGGGGTTGTCCTTTTCTCAAAGGCTTATTGCATGGCATGCATGTAAATCAGATAAATGTAGCAAAATTAGTTCATGGTTGAGTGATATTTTACCCGGCCTCATTTGTTGGGACCTTTGGAAGCTCAGAAATAGATGCAGATTTGATGGGATTGTTCCAAGAATTGATAATGTGATTCATAGTATTCGGCACCAAATTGTGGATATTCTTCATGCTAACAAGGTCCGATTCAGCTACTCTTCCTCAGATATGCATATGGTTCGGTTCTTTGGCATTCAAAAGGCTGTTAATACTATTCCACGGGCAAAGCTTGTTACTTGGCTTACCCCAACCTTGGATCAAGTTAAGCTAAATACGGATGGGGCTTCGCGTGGAAATCCTGGTATTTCCTCGGGGGGTGGAGTGTTTCGTAGGCATGATGGTTCTTTCTTATATGCGTTCTCTTGTTTCTATGGCCATGGTACAAACATGATTGCAGAGGCTAGGGCTACTCTTGATGGCCTTTCTCATGCTCGAAGGATGGGTCTTCATTCTGTTTGGCTTGAGGTAGATTCTGAAGTGTTAACCTTTATTCTTCTTCGCAAATACTCTATTCCATGGGAAATTTGGTATGTTATTCAATCCATTTTCAGAATTATGGAGGCTATGGAGGTGAAAATTTCCCATGTTTACCGTGAAGGCAACAAAGTGGCAGATTTTTTGGCTAATCATTCAGCAAACACTCAAGATGATTTTGAGTTTCCGACTTTGGATTCTTGTCCTAGACTTTGCCAAAGTTTATTATTTTTTGATAGTATTTTATATCCAAATCTTAGGGCATAGTTGCCTTGTTTTTATTGTTTTTGGTAGGACCCCCCTTCCTTTCTGTAGAGGTTCTTATGGAATGTATACGACCCACCCTCTAGCTCTTTTCTCGGTGGTTAAGGCCATCATGTCCCCCACCTTTTTTGTACCTTTTATTTCTAATTAATAAAATCTAGGGAGTACCGTCTCCTTTCGCCAAAAAAAAAAAATAAGAGATGCCCGCTAGATTGAAAACCCGAAAGGGTGGTCTACACAAAAAACAGGGTTCGTCATAAAAAAATGAGAGAGTGAGAGAGAGAAGGGAAAGAGAAATGGAGATCCCCAGCCTCTAAAGAAGACAAGTTGTACATTGGATCTCCTCAGCAAGTCAATTCGCCACCAAGTCAACTTCGGGATTGCAAAAGGCTCGACAAGATACGACACAATCAAAGGTTGTCTTGGGTTATTGGCATAAGAGAGATTATTCTTGCAATGTGCATTATTGGGTTCATGAGAAAGAAGCCCCATGGTAACCAAGAACCATCCGAGAACGAGCCCATCATTGAGGGGGTACGAAGTTGCACAAATATTCCCCAGTGAGTCAATTGATTTGGGTAGCGAATAGCAACAACATGCAATTCAGTTTTCAAGCATGTGCCCTATAGTATGTCAAAAGGTTTCACGAGAAATGGAGTAGCTCTTTCCATGTCCTCTTATGCTTGTTCCCCCACACGAGGACGAGTCTCTTGCTTTGCTCGACAAATGATGACGACCTAGGGGCTATGTAACTCAATAACGAGAGCTTCTTCTGCTTCATTTGACAGTTAATGAGCCCTAGGGGCTACGCTCAAGAAAAATGTGTGAGACTATCCTCAAAGTCTCTCAAAAAGAATGTCGAGAAACCTTCTTGACTCGTGCCTGTTCCCCAATCAAGAGTAGGCCTTTCTTGCTCCACTTATAATCAATGGTGGCACTTTAGGGGCTATAATCAAGTTTGAAAGGCTCCCTCAGCAAGAAGAAATTCTTGTCATCTTTTGGGCTACGGCATTACAGTAATCCAAACAAAGGGCAATATTGGGGCTTCTCAATTGAAAATCTTTTTGGGCAACGATACCCAAGCAATTCAATGTGGGGAATAGTCTTCATGGAACCAAACAAGCTTCAAGGGTCTCTTGGTACTTCACGTCAAAGGTCTTTTGGTTTGAAAGGAGGGCTCCGATGTTATGAATGAATTTGATGATTCTTATGTTGTGACTTATGACGAGGTTATTAAGAAAGTCTTAGAGAAAAGGAAAAGATTCAATATGCTAAACTCTATCAAAACAGGGTTATAGGGGGAAATGTCATGGCCAATCCCAATGTTTCTTCAATTCAGCACCCCCCTTCTCTGAGATCAAAAGCATAAGTTGCATCCGCACTAGTTGCATCTGAAGATCCGTTATTAGTTCAACACAAGAAGACTCAAGCAAACATACCCATTTGGGACCTTATCACACCAAGACCTTATCATCCACAATCTCTCTCAAGACATTTTCCGAAGACCTTTCTACATGTGGGCCTTCCACCACTTGGGTACCAACCACAAAAAGGGCCATTCATCTCCAAGCAAGAGAAAGGAGGAGATCACTATCAAGATTTCTACCAAACGGTGCAATGCCAAGCCGATTCCAAGATAATTTGGGGCTTTACATCGAAAGGTCTTCACATTCCACCATCTTGAAGCTCGCAAACAACAAGTACATGACATTTGAGGCTTGGAACCCTCTCGAAGCTTGGTATCAATAATATTCTCTTGGGGCTTGCTCACGTCAACAACAAAAGACGATTCATTTGAACGGGTCAAGAGCTGATTTATCTTGGGGCTTCACGAGTCACTCAAAGTTTGGCATCAAAGGCGTTCTAGGGGCTTTACAATCAGTAACCCCTTATCTCGGCATCAAAAGTCTTTTAAAGCCCCATAATTGATAAAATCTCTTGGGGCTAGACATCAATCTTCGTTGGGCACAACGGCGACAACGACAGAATTCAACAAGACAATCCGGACTTTGATCGAACATGACTTGATCTTGGGTTGGCTTTACAAACACACAATGCTTAAAATGGTTCACCCAAGAACTAAAAAAAAAAAAAACGACAAAAAGATTGTTTATTTTTCTCTTTCTTGTCTGTTTATTGGCGTAAAAGTATTTGCTCCTAGCTTCTTCCCCAGCAAACATCTCTAAAATTCTCTCTACCTCGTCACTAGGGTTTCTGCCCTAGGAGATTTCGCCGGCGGCTATGGCTGCTTCTGATTCCTTTATCCCGTCGCTAAACTCAAGCCCTCGTAATCCCTACTTCAGCCCTTCTACTTTACATTCAACTTTGGCACCTAACCCTAATTCTGTTACGGCGCAACATGCAAACCCTAATCTTGATTCTGCCCCTTCTTGCGTTGGTACTGGGAGATCATCTGCTCCTTCTGATATCCGGAATTCTACCAAGATTGTAACTCCTAACCCAGCGCTGAATGTTCCAAACCCTATCTCCAAATTCTTTGCGGATTTATTTAATCCAGCCGCCACAAATAATATTGCTCCTGTTTTGATCCCGACCGGAAATCACAAAGGAACTCCCTCAGTTAAGTTATCCAAAGACATCATTGAGGCTTTTGCGAAGCCGTTCAAATACACTTTGGTTGGCAAGTTTATGCATGGTAAGCCGACAATGGAGGATGCCCGTATTGCCTTCGCCAAATTCCAGCTTAAAGGTAATTACAAGCTCGGTCACTTTGATTCTCGTCATATTCTTATTCAGTTGACTATTGAAGAAGATTACCAACGCTTGTTTATGAAAGATGTCTGGTACGTTACTCGATACCCTATGCGAACTTTGGCTTGGTCTTCGGATTGGAGCCCTGATGATCAGGAGTCCCCTTTTGTCCCAATTTGGGTAGGTTTTCCAGGACTCCCAATTCATTTAATGAATAAATATTTTCTCTTTGTGGCTGCATCGAATATTGGTACACCTCTCTCGCATGATAACGCTACTGCTGAACTATCCCACCCTAGTATTGCTAAGATATTAGTTAAAGTGGATGCTTTGAAAAAGCTTCCTCATGAGATTTTTATTGATTGTGGTGATGCTTGCTCGAGCTTCTATCAAAAAGTGGAATATGATGTAATTCCTAAATATTGTAAACATTGTTTCATGTTTGGCCATGATATTTCTTATTGTCGTAAGGCTAACCCTAGCTTGAATGAGAAATTGCCAAAACAGGTTATTGAGAAGAAAGATAAGGTCTATGCTCCCAAGAAGCCTGAAATGAATGATAAGGAGTATTTGGAGACGAAAGCAGATGGGGAAAAAACTGATACGGATAATGAATTGGGTGACTCTGGTCAGTACAAGGTTGATGATGGCAACAAGGGTCTAGCACCACCAAAGTTCCCCTCTATGGAAAAAAGAGGACAGCCTCTATCTGAAGCAGTCACTAATGCTTTGAAATCTGCATGTAATGTGGTGGCTAATATGGGAGGTTCATCTGGCCCGAAAGATGACATAGCGGTGGTCATGCAAAATGTTGAGTTACACAAGCAACAAAATCAATCGTCTTCTAGCCCAAAGATTAATATCGAGACTATAAATATTCAAGATGATTCTAGTGATGTCTCCATTAGATTAAATCTATCTCCACGGGCCCCTACTACTTCTGTTTCCTATGTTACGGAACAAGCAGGCTCAACTCCATCTATGAGTCAGAATATGAATGTGGATGCTGATGGTTTCACCAAGGTTGGTCCTCGGAAAAGGAGAAGCAATTCTGCTTCTCCTCCTTCTTAACCTGTTGGTAATCTGTTACTCTCTTTCCTTTTTGTTTTCAATGGTAGCGTTAATTAATTGGAATGTGAGTGTAACACCCCAACTTTTCATAACTAATAATTAATAACTTAACTTGATAAATTCCCAAAATCAGAATGCCCAACGGTTACAATTAACCACAATTCAAACATTAACCAACATTCAAACTCTAACGGCTAGTACAGGTCACTAGCTCAAACGATAACTAACAGAAAAATAAAGTCTAACACTTAACCGTAACAGAAACATAACCACTAACTAACTTTATTAAAAAGGCAACTTCTACGCAGCCGAACCTTGTAAGTCTTGAACTGCTTACTTATAACCTGGAGAGAAATAAAATGAAAGGAATGAGCGAACAATGCTCAGCAAGTTCATACGGAATCCCCTCGGGTACTAAGAGGAGATAACCAAAACGAACGGTAACAAGAATTAATCAACGAAAGGATAACTCAATGATCAAACAACTCTCAGTTTGAAAACATTTAACTTAATGAAAAACAATTCATTTCTTGAAAACACGTGGCTTCAGAGGTAGTTCCCAAAACACAATATTTTTCACAAAACTTTACTTTTCAGTACTTTACTTTACTTCATTTAGGGATTAAGCACGCGTCGTACCCAGGGCTCGGGTTTCTACTGACCGCACCCAAAATCGGTATATCATGATAACCTACGTTACTTCATCAAGCAACGCAAAGGGGTCCACATGTTCAACTTAGAACTATGGATAACTGTAAGGGTCCACTTATCCGTTTCGGGATTATGGATAACTGTAATCACTTTACTTATTACAAAACTTCACTTTAAAGAGCTTTTACAAAACAAAGCTTAACTTTACAAACTTTACTGGATCACTTTTTAAAAGATACACATCTCACTTGGACACCAAGATTACAAAATCAATCATACACATGATAACCCTATTGAACAATGACAATATCAATAGAGTGGATAACAAAAGACGGAACAATTCGCAGAACGGAATAGTTATTAAAAGACTATCTAGCCACACAGATAGTTTACTTTATAAAAACAGAGATTGAGAATCCTAACAAAGGATTAAGAATCAATACACAACTAAGAGCGTAATCCCTTACCTTAGCTTTGCGTCTCACTAGCTTGCTTACTCCGCTTGACAATCTACAAACATGAAATGGTCTAGTCTTAGGCACAAGTACCAACTATTTTAATCTCCGTCCCAATTTACTTCTTTTTACTCAATTAACCCCATGATTTAGTCATCCATGACCTCTTTTATAGTTAACCAATAACCTTAAGAATGACTACAACACCCCTAGGGTTTTTATTAATCAATTCCCAACTCTCAATTTCACTATACACATTACACACACTGATTTCACACTTTCTGCACACACTTACTGAGTACACCAACTGACAGACACACCCACCACTCTGATACACACACGCTCTGGTACACCCACCACTCAGATGCACTCACACACACTAAAATCTGATGCACACACCCACAATCTGATACACACACCCACACACTAAAATCTGATGCACACACCCACAATCTGACACACCCACCCACACAAAATCAGCACACACGCACACACTATCATCACAACAGCACACACACACACACACACAATCATCACACGCACCCTCAATACAGCAGCACACACGCACCAAACAACACACGCACACCGCACACAACAACACGAACACACCCACACTCCATAGCAGCCACTACCGCCTCACCCCACACCCAAAACATCATCTTCTTCCTCCTAAATTTCACACTACTAAACCCTAATTCATACTTTTAGGGTTCAACTATTATTGATTTCTAAGTATTAGTGTTAACAACAATGGGAGAAAGACATGGATTTAAGCTTACCTTAAGGAACGATTCTCTTTTCTTCTTTCTTCTTCCTCCCGACCTCTCTCTCTCTCTGCGTTAACTCCCAGCGCCGCTCTCTCCCTCTTTCCGTGCTCTCCTTTGCGGTGGAATAGAAATAAAATAGGGTAGGGTTTTATATTTATACTCCTAAGTTTTACTGGATCCTAATTAGATTAGGTTTTTAATTAGTTTTCAATAAAAACAAAGCTTGGGCCTACTCTCTTAACCCAACGGGCTTATTTTAATTAGAGAAGTCCACCTAATTAATAATATAGAAATAGTCGGGTTGTTACATTCTTACCCCCTTAAAAGAGTTTGGTCCTCCAAACTGAACGTACCTTAATCTTCGAATAAAGCGGGATACATATCACGCATTTCACTTTCGAGCTCCCACGTGGTTTCCCTTTCCGTGTGATTGCTCCACTGCACTTTTACGTACGGAATCACTCGCTTCCGCAAAACTTGATCTTTACGGTCTACAATCTTTACCGGCTTCTCATCATAACTCAAGTCTTCACGAAAACGTAACTGTTTGTACTCTATGACGTGGCTCGGGTCAGCTACGTATTTCCTCAACATCGACACGTGAAACACGTTGTGCACACCAGACAGCACAGGAGGTAGAGCCAACTTATAGGCTACCGCTCCTATTCGTTCTAGAATCTCGAACGGCCCCACGTATCTAGGACATAACTTCCCACGAATCCCAAACCGCATGACCCCTTTTGTCGGTGAGATCCTCAAGAATACATGATCTCCTATTTGGAACTCCAGATCGCGTCTTCAATTATCCGCATACGATTTCTGTCTACTCTGCGCAGTTAACAACCACTTGCGAATCTGTTGAACTTTATCCGCCGTTACTTGAACAATCTCGGGTCCAGTTAACTTTCTCTCGCCTACTTCATCCCAACACGCAGGCGATCTACATTTCCGCCCATAAAGAGCTTCATACGGCGCCATTCCAATACTAGAGTGGTAACTGTTGTTGTAGGCAAATTCCACTAGTGGTAGATGATCATCCCACGCTCCTTGCCAATCTAACGATGTTGCTCTCAATAGGTCTTCGAGAGTTTGAATCGTCCTTTCTGACTGTCTGTCTGTCTGAGGGTGGAACGCTGTACTCATAGTTAACTCCATCCCCAACGCTTTCTGTAAACTCTTCCAGAAATTCGATGTAAATCTCGCATCTCGATCTGACACTATAGAGACCGGTATCCCATGTAACCTCACGATCTCATCCACGTATAACTTAGCTAACTTCTCCAACGAATCAGTCACCTTGATTGCTAGAAAGTGAGCCGATTTAGTGAGCCTATCCACTATGACCCAAATTGCATTATGACCCTTCAACGTCTTAGGAAGTCCAATCACCAGATCCATAGTGATGTGTTCCCACTTCCACTCTGGAATAGGTAACGATTGTAGTAGTCCTGCAGGTTTCTGGTGTTCACTTTTCACTTGTTGACACACTAAACACTTAGAAACGAATTCCGCTACCTCACTCTTCATATTGTTCCACCAAAAAGATTTCTTCAAGTCCCGGTACATCTTAGTACTCCCAGGGTGAACCGAAAATTTTGAACAGTGAGCTTCTTCAAGAATTTCCCTCTTGATACTATCATTATTAGGTACCCAAATCCTTGATCGATACCTCATGATCCCATCGTCGCTAACACGAAAGTCTACCATTCCCTTCTTACTGATAACCTTGTGAATCGCTTCTAACTCGCCATCCACATTCTGAGCTTCCTTGATTCTTACTAATAATGTTGGTTGGACACTCACCTGAGCCAAATAACCTTTAACTTGAACTTCTAGCTTTACTATTTCACTATTTCTCAATTCACTTACCCCCTTAGAAATCATAGTCGCTAATGTTCCATGGTTCTTCCTGCTTAACGCGTCTGCTACTTTATTGGCCTTCCCTGGATGATACAGGATTTTGCAATCATAATCCTTAAGTAATTCTAGCCATCTTCTCTGCCTCATATTCAACTCCTTCTGAGTGAAAATATACTTAAGACTCTTGTGATCGGTGTAGTTCTCACATGGTACTCCATACAAATAATGTCTCCAAATCTTCAATGCAAAAACTACGGCCGCTAACTCTAAATCGTGGGTAGGATAGTTTTTCTCGTGGTTCTTGAGTTGCCTAGACGCATAAGCCACCACTTTGTCATTTTGCATCAACACACAACCCAAACCTTTCAATGAAGCATCACTATAAATCACAAAGCCATCACTGTTTGTTGGTAACGTAAGAACAGGCGCAGACACCAATCGCCCTTTCAATTCTTGAAAACTCTTCTCACAATCGTCTAACCACACAAATCTTGTCCCTTTTGTGGTTAACTTGGTCAATGGTAGAGATAACTTCGAAAACCCTTCTACGAACCTACGGTAGTATCCTGCTAAACCCAAAAAGCTCCTTATCTCGCTAACAGAAGTTGGTCTCTCCCAATTAACTATAGCCTCAACCTTCGCAGGGTCAACTGCTATCCCATTCTTAGATACCACATGACCCAAGAACGCTACTTCCTCAAGCCAGAATTCACACTTCTTAAACTTGGCATACAACTTTTGCTCCCTCAAAATCTGTAATACTAATTTCAAATGTTCTTCATGCTCCTCTTTTGACTTCGAATACACCAAGATGTCATCGATGAATACTATTACACACTTGTCCAAATATTCTTGAAATACTCTATTCATAAGCTCCATGAACACAGCAGGCACATTTGTCAGCCCAAACGGCATTACTAGGAACTCGTAATGTCCATACCTTGTCCTAAAAGCCGTCTTTGTCACATCTTCCTTTTTCACTCTTAATTGATGGTAACCAGAACGCAGATCAATCTTAGAGAAATAGCATGCACCTTGGAGTTGGTCAAACAAATCATCAATCCTTGGCAAAGGGTACTTATTCTTAATTGTCACACGGTTTAACTCCCGATAGTCAATGCATAACCTCATCGACCCATCCTTCTTCTTTACAAATAATACCGGCGCACCCCACGGTGATGCACTCGGTCTAATCAGACCCTTGTCCAAAAGTTCTTGTAACTGCTCCTTTAACTCTTTAAGTTCCGGCGGAGCCATCCTATAGGGTGCTCTCGAAATCGGTGCAGTCTCAGGTGCTAGATCTATCGAAAACTCCACTTCTCGCTCCGGCGGTATTCCTGGCAATTCCTCAGGGAAAACATCCTTGAAATCCTTTACTATGGAGAGGGATTCGATGGTCACTTCTTTCTTGTTGGACTCACCAACATCGCAAGAAATCCTTCACAACCTTTCCTTAACAGTCTACGAGCCTTCATTACGGAAATCAGACCCGTTCGAACACTTGGTTTCGACCCTTGAAAACAAAATCCTTCTCCAGAGGGTAATTCAAAATTCACTTCTTTTCTAAAGCAGTCTACTTTGGCATGATACGCAGCCAACCAGTCCATACCTAGGATGATGTCAAAGTCACTGAGATCCAGACATATAAGATCAACCTCGAGTTCTCTATCGCCTATCCTTAGAGGACAACTCTGGAACACTGAAGTAACTGGGATCGACTCCTTAGTCGGGGTATCAATTACCAAGGGTACTTCTAACGCCTTAGGTGACAATTTTAACTGTTTTGCCAACTTAGAACTAATCACAGAATGAGTGGCACCAGAATCAATCAAAGCGTATACATTACGAGAATATAACTGAAGCGTACCTGCCACCAAGTCATTTGTGGCTCTAGCATCTCTAGCAGTCATGGTGAACACACGCCCCTGACCACCAGTCTTACTTTTGTCTTCCGCCTTCATTCCATGAGTTTGTGCATTCTTTTTCGGTTCTGGGCACTTCCACTGCGGATGCCCAATCTTTTCACAGTTATAGCACTTCCTTTCTCGGTACTTGCACGCATCAGCCTTATGATTTCCATCACACGCAGGGCATACTTCGGCGGTCCCCTGCTCTTTAACCTTTCCCTTATCGTAAGCGGTTCGGTTCCCAAAGTTCCTGTTCGGGTACTTGTTTGCTGTACGATCGTAGCTTCCTTCAGCTTTCCGCTTCCCATGATTGTCACAGTCTCGGTCGTTGAACTGTCCCTTGTTCCCAGCTGAATCTTAACTAGCAACCTTATCTCCAGACTTCTTCTTTTCATCCCTCTTGTTGCGGTACTCATCTGACTCCCTTTCTACAATTCTGGCTCTGTCTAGCACTAACCCATATGTCGCTAACTGCAGAGGCATAATTCTGTATCGAATCCGATCACTCAGCCCAGTTTCGAACTTCCTGGCCTTTTGTTCCTCGCTGTTGAAGAAGGTCGGTGCAAATTCCAGCAGATCTGTGAACCTTTCACTGTACTCATCTACCGTCTTGTCACCTTGAGTTAAGGTCAGAAACTCTGCCACTCTGGCATGACGAACACTAGCCGGGTAGTATTTCTCATTGAATACTACTTTAAACCTTTCCCAGGTGAAATTTCCTTCACCCCTAGCCAAAGATGCTCTCTTTTCTGCATCCCACCAAGTTCGAGCCGCACTCCTAAGCATAAATGTTGCAAAAACTACCTTCTGCTCTGTGGTACATTCCAAAGTCTCAAAAATGTGCTCCATATCCTTAACCCAGTCCTCCGGCTTCTCCTTTGAGGTACCGGATAAAGTGTCTGGCTTTCTCCTTTGAAACATTTCCAGCGGGTCTCTCATTGGTACCTGCTGAGGTTGGTTTTGAGGTTGTGCTAGTTGGTTCACCACCTGTCCGATTCCAGCCACGGTCTGGTTCAGCGTTTACAAAAGGTTCGCCATGTTCGGATCAACATTGCCTTGGTTTCCCGTGTTGCGAGCATTGCCACGGTTTCCTCTTCCTCTTCCAGACATCTGAAGTTAAGAAAGATTGAATTATAACTGATTGATGACCCACCACGAAAACGGGTTTTTACATATTAATGACAAATGATTTAACTAGGTCGGTTACTTGACCTCACAATTTACTGTTTTATTGAGAGTCTATACTTAACTTGGTCTCATACTAACTTCACGTACATACTTATATGTATATATCGGTCTTACTTTAGACCTTTCACTGCATCGACCTTACTTTAGGTCTTTAACTGTATTAGTCGTTGTACTCAAACGAATTTCATACTTTTATAGGTCGTCCCCACCGAACTGATTACTATAATTTAACGCATTCACTAAGTTTATTCAAACATAGTTTAACTTAAAGAATCACATGACAAGAAATAACTTAACCTTAAAATAACTTTTATTTCTTTAACTGAACTAAACTAGAATAATCACTAAGTTCTTTACTAATAGAACTAAAAAGGAATACTAAACTTTTTAATGAAAGAATGCTAACTTCTAAAAAGAATACTAACAAATGGCTACTCCCCTCATAATTATGGGGTTACATTTTTCCTAGGTCTACCCCTAGGCCTTCCAGTTGGCACATAAGCTTTCCTTGAACCTCTTGGCCTTCCAACCGGTTCTTCCTCCAGTACTTCATCTTCAATTACAATCGGGGCAGCTTCAATTTCATCTTCTGGCTTCTTCTAAGTCCGTCATTAACTTACAATTAGGATATAACCATTATCAATACCATATAACTCAAAGGTATATGACTATTATCATCAATTGCATAAGCAACTTAAAGAATAACGTTCTAGTGTAACCCTTAAAGTGTCACTTCCAAAGTGTTCACTTACATTCCTCTACATTCCTTGAGGAAATCTTATCTTAGGTTCTTTCCTAAAATAGCAAGATTCTATAAAAGGAAAGTTTCCAAACTTAGAAAGTTTCTCAAAATGGAAGGTTTCCCTAAATAGCAGGTTTCCTCAATTAGTGCTTCCCAAAAATACTTTGTTCTTATCAGAGTTCTAAAGCCCAACATTGTTAAATACTACTTCTCCCAATAGTCTTAACTTCTAAGTCTGAGTCTCCCAAGTAATCCTAAACCGGGGCACTGATACCAACTGTAACACCCCAACTTTTCATAACTAATAATTAATAACTTAACTTGATAAATTCCCAAAATCAGAATGCCCAACGGTTACAATTAACCACAATTCAAACATTAACCAACATTCAAACTCTAACGGCTAGTACAGGTCACTAGCTCAAACGATAACTAACAGAAAAATGAAGTCTAACACTTAACCGTAACAGAAACATAACCACTAACTAACTTTATTAAAAAGGCAACTTCTATGCAGCCGAACCTTGTAAGTCTTGAACTGCTTACTTATAACCTGGAGAGAAATAAAATGAAAGGAATGAGCGAACAATGCTCAGCAAGTTCATACGGAATCCCCTCGGGTACTAAGAGGAGATAACCGAAACGAACGGTAACAAGAATTAATCAACGAAAGGATAACTCAATGATCAAACAACTCTCAGTTTGAAAACATTTAACTTAATGAAAAACAATTCATTTCTTGAAAACACGTGGCTTCAGAGGTAGTTCCCAAAACACAATATTTTTCACAAAACTTTACTTTTTAGTACTTTACTTTACTTCATTTAGGGATTAAGCACGTGCCGTACCCAGGGCTCGGGTTTCTACTGACCGCACCCAAAATCGGTATATCATGATAACCTACGTTACTTCATCAAGCAACGCAAAGGGGTCCACATGTTCAACTTAGAACTATAGATAACTGTAAGGGTCCACTTATCCGTTTCGGGATTATGGATAACTGTAATCACTTTACTTATTACAAAACTTCACTTTAAAGAGCTTTTACAAAACAAAGCTTAACTTTACAAACTTTACTGGATCACTTTTTAAAAGATACACATCTCACTTGGACACCAAGATTACAAAATCAATCATACACATGATAACCCTATTGAACAATGACAATATCAATAGAGTGGATAACAAAAGACGGAACAATTCGCAGAACGGAATAGTTATTAAAAGACTATCTAGCCACACGGATAGTTTACTTTATAAAAACAGAGATTGAGAATCCTAACAAAGGATTAAGAATCAATACACAACTAAGAGCGTAATCCCTTACCTTAGCTTTGCGTCTCACTAGCTTGCTTACTCCGCTTGACAATCTACAAACATGAAATGGTCTAGTCTTAGGCACAAGTACCAACTATTTTAATCTCCGTCCCAATTTACTTCTTTTTACTCAATTAACCCCATGATTTAGTCATCCATGACCTCTTTTATAGTTAACCAATAACCTTAAGAATGACTACAACACCCCTAGGGTTTTTATTAATCAATTCCCAACTCTCAATTTCACTATACACATTACACACACTGATTTCACACTTTCTGCACACACTTACTGAGTACACCAACTAACAGACACACCCACCACTCTGATACACACACGCTCTGGTACACCCACCACTCAGATGCACTCACACACACTAAAATCTGATGCACACACCCACAATCTGATACACACACCCACACACTAAAATCTGATGCACACACCCACAATCTGACACACCCACCCACACAAAATCAGCACACACGCACACACTATCATCACAACAGCACACACACACACACACACAATCATCACATGCACCATCAATACAGCAGCACACACGCACCAAACAACACACGCACACCGCACACAACAACACGAACACACCCACACTCCATAGCAGCCACTACCGCCTCACCCCACACCCAAAACATCATCTTCTTCCTCCTAAATTTCACACTACTAAACCCTAATTCATACTTTTAGGGTTCAACTATTATTGATTTCTAAATATTAGTGTTAACAACAATGGGAGAAAGACATGGATTTAAGCTTACCTTAAGGAACGATTCTCTTTTCTTCTTTCTTCTTCCTCCCGACCTCTCTCTCTCTCTGCGTTAACTCCCAGCGCCGCTCTCTCCCTCTTTCCGTGCTCTCCTTTGCGGTGGAATAGAAATAAAATAGGGTAGGGTTTTATATTTATACTCCTAAGTTTTACTGGATCCTAATTAGATTAGGTTTTTAATTAGTTTTCAATAAAAACAAAGCTTGGGCCTACTCTCTTAACCCAACGGGCTTATTTTAATTAGAGAAGTCCACCTAATTAATAATATAGAAAGAGTCGGGTTGTTACAGTGAGAGGGATTGGAAATAAATCTACTCTCCGTCGTTTAAAAAGATTGATCCGTATCTATGGTGCCTCCTTTATTACTATCTCTGAGCCGAAAATGCCAGCTTCTCACTTAAAAAAGACTCAACGTCTCCTTGGCTGTGTTGGGGGTATTTCTAACTGCAATGGTAAGATTTGGATATTTTGGAAGCATGGATTTGATTGTATGGTTCTTCATGATTCTTGCCAAGATTTAACTCTGCAGGTTTCTCATCCTTTATGGGCTTCTCCTATTGTTATCACAGCAGTTTATGCTAGTTGTGATAGATATGAGCGTAGAGAGTTGTGGGATTTTCTGATGGGGTTTAATATGTTGGATCAGCCGTGGCTTGTAGTGGGTGACTTTAATTGTGTGATGGAACAAGCTGAAAATATGGGAGGGAAACCAATCAAGGAAGCGACTGTTGCTGAGTTTGTGGCAATGGTTCAAGTTACTGGTCTTATAGATGCAGGTTATAGGGGGAATGGCTTTACTTGGGTGGATAAACCTAGGGGTCGGCCTAAAATTTTTCAAAGGCTTGACAGAGCTTTTTATAACACTGCTTGGTTGGAGAGGTTTCATGCGACGGATGTAACTCATATTAACAGGACATGTTCTGATCACACTCCTTTGGTGATTCAAGTGCAGATTGAAGCTAATACTACGGGTGGGGCCTTCCGGTTTCTCAATGTTTGGTTAAAACACCCTACTTTTCTTTCGTTAGTGGAAAACTCTTGGAATGAGATTATGGATGGTAGGCCGATGGTTAATTTGCAAAAAAGTTGTCCCGGTTAAAGAAGGCTATTTCTATTTGGAATAAGGAGGTATTTGGTCGTATAGATCAACAAATTAAAATGCAGAAGATGAGGTTACTAGGGCAGAATTGAAGATGCAAATGGATAGTTCCGAGATAAATATTGCTGCTCTTAGCTTGGCTAAAGCTAATCTATTATCTAAATTGAAGAAAGAAGAAGAATTTTGGTGCCAAAAAGCTAACATTTCTTGGATCAAGTATGGGGATAGAAATACAAGATTTTTTCACTCTTATGTTCGTAAAAAGAGGCAAAAATTATATATTCACCGTATAAGGAATTCTAATGGTGATTGGATTCATTCTAAGGAGGATATCAAACAAGAAGCCATTTCTTTTTATTCCAATCAGCTTCAAAAGGATCATGACATTCCTACTGATGATTTGCTGGAAGTAATCCCTACATTGGTCACGGAAGAGGATAACTTGAGGCTTACTGCTGCTCCTCTAATGGAGGAGGTTAAGAATGTGGTGTGGTCAATGAATGGTAAAAGTTTTGCGGGTCCAGATGGATTTTCTGGAGAGTTTTAAAAAAAATGTTGGGATATTATTAAAGCAGATTTTTTCCGGGCTATTGTGGAATTCTTTTCTGGTCATGCCATGCCTCAGAGTTGGACTAGCACTCTTATCGTTACTATCCCTAAGGTAATTACAAAGCTGCTAACTTCCTGTCTGGCCCCCATTTTACCGAGACTGGTTTCGCCTCAGCAAAGTGGTTTTGTCCAATGTAGAATGATTCAAGAGAATGTTCTTCTTGCACAAGAAATGATGCAATCTCTTAAGAAAAAAGTATGCGGTACTAATGTTTGTATGAAGCTTGATATGGCAAAAGCTTATGATCAGCTTTCGTGGTTTGCCTTAATTAAAGTGTTGAGGAAATTTGGCTTCAATGAGGTATGGAATGATTTAATTTTCA
Organism: Campanula takesimana; assembly: GCA_026119855.1. Taxonomy (NCBI): domain Eukaryota; kingdom Viridiplantae; phylum Streptophyta; class Magnoliopsida; order Asterales; family Campanulaceae; genus Campanula; species Campanula takesimana. Next base: position 30,872 of record JAOWBW010001341.1, read on the forward strand.
GATGCATTTCTTCTTGCTGGTTCTCGGTTTTGGTTAATGGAGAGAGCTGTGGTTTTTTTCATTCTTCTCGAGGACTTCAACAAGGAGACCCTATTTCTCCTACTCTTTTTATTATTGCAGCCGAAGTATTAAGTCGTGGCTTAAATCTTTTACAATCTGATTTCCCTCATTATCGGTATAAAGCTCATATCCACACTCCTTTGATCTCTCGTTTGGCTTATGCGGATGACATTATAATCTTTTGTAATGGATCTAAAGATTCGTTGGATGCTCATATGAGGTGTTTATCTTGGTACCAAAAGTTCTCTGGACAATTAGTAAGCGTGGGTAAATCTTGTTTTGTAACTGGAGTTCATAATGAAGAGAGAGATGCCATTATTGCTGATTCTACGGGCTTTCATAAAAAGGACCTTCCTATTGTATATCTGGGATGTCCTCTTTACTCTGGTCGAAAGAAGATTGCTTTGTTTCATTCAGTCTTAAAAAAAAATGGAAGATCGTATGGCTACCTGGCAGGGAAAGATACTTTCTTATGGGACGAAGATTACTCTTATAAAGTCATGTCTACAAGCAATTCCGATTTACTACATCTCCCTTTTGGACCCCCCCCCCCCCCCCCAAAGGTGTCATCAATGCAATGTATAGGCTGATATCCAATTTTTTCTGGAGCAACGAAGAGGGGCACAATAAATTCCATTGGATTAGACAGTCCAAAATGTTCCGTCCTGTTGATGAAGGTGGCTTAGGGTTTCGAAGATTTGAAGATATGGCTCGGGCTTTTTCCATGAAACTATGGTGGCGATTTCGATGCAGCAACTCGTTATGGGTGGATTTCATGGAGGCTAAATATTGTAATGGCTCTCATCCAATGGATGCCTCCAAGCCTAGTTTTGCTTCTCAAATATGGTGTCGGATGTTAAATGCAAAAGAGAGCGTGGAAAACAATATGGGGTGGAGAATAGGTAGAGGAGATATTTCTATTCATGATCATTGGTTGGATTCCTCTTTGAACCTCCCAGGAAATCATGTAGAAGTCTCAACTTTATTTCATGATGGCCGGCTCAAAGCTGATTTTATCCGAGAGAATTATGGCGACCAGCTTTTGTATTATTTAAATCATCAAAATGTTCATCTTCTTGATAAACCGGATCAACCCTATTGGCTTCCTTCCAATTCGGGTAAGTTCTCTATTTCCTCAGCATGGAAAATTTCGAGTGCGGCTGCACAACCAAGTCCTATGTTTGAAGCTTGTTGGCATAAACATATTCCTCTTAAAGTATTTGTTTTCTTGTGGAGGTTGCTTCATAGAGGTCTCCCCACTGACTTGGCTATCCAATCAAGAGGTATTCCTTTAGTTTCAGCTTGCGTGTGTTGCATGCATCCATCATTGGAAGATTTAGATCATCTTTTTATTCATGAAACCATTGCTAAGGGGGTTTGGTCCTTTCTTTCTTCTATGGTGGGCATTAGAACTCAAGATTTTAATATTCGTGCAATGCTCTCTAGTTGGTGGTTTAACTACAAACAAGGGACTTCGGCTGGAATGAAATGGTTGTGGCATATCATGCCTTGTTTTATTTTATGGGAGATTTGGAAGGAAGGGGGCGAAATTTGAAGGGTATCCTATGGAGATTCAAAAAATTATTTCTGCGGTGATTATGGATATCAAGGGTATAGTGCATGCATTTAACATTGGTTTTGAAAGTAAATGGCCCGACTCTCAAATTCTCTCACATTTTGATATTCAGCCATCTTTGGTTTCTCCAAAGAAGATCCGGTTAGTGCGTTGGCAGCCCCCTATTTTGGAGCAGTTCAAACTTAATACTGATGGGGCATCGAAAGGAAATCCGGGTATAATTACAGGTGGTGGTATTTTCAGAAATAACAAAGGGAAAGTTCCTTTCGCATACTCCAATTTCTATGGTCACGGTACCAACATGGTGGCGGAGGCTAAGGCAGTGTGTGACGGATTGGTTTTTGTGCAGAATTTTGGTATTTCTTCTCTTTGGTTGGAGATTGATTCAGAAGTTCTTCTTAAAATCCTAATTGAAGACTACCATATCCCTTGGTGCATTTGGTATGAGGTACAAGAAATTAAAAGGTTAATGGCCCAAATGATGGTTAGAGTAACTCATATCCTCCGGGAAGGGAATAAAGTGGCGGATGGCTTGGCAAATGCGGCAGTGGAGTGGTTGCTAGACGTAATTCAGTTTTTTACTCTCTTGATGATCTTCCTCGTGAGTGTCAAGGTCCTTGTGTCCTTGATTGCTCATCTACTCCTTACATTCGGTTGAAATAACCCCTCTGTTTGCTTTCAGATGTTGATTCGTTTATGTCTAGATTCATTTTTCTGCTATTATTTTTATATCCTAGTGTCCCTTCCTTATATTGTAGAGGACCTTACGACATGTGTAAGGCCTTCCCCCTAGCTTTTCCTTTCTGGTGGTTGAGGTTGTCTTGTCCCCCACCATGTTTGTATTGTTTTTGCTTTTTTAATAAAACTTAGGGAGGTACCGTCCTCTTTTCGCCAAAAAAAAAAAAAAAAAAAAAAAAAAAAGCTTCTTCCCCAGCATTCTCCATCATCCTTGAACTATGCTGGTCTGATTCCCTTCAAGGGATACGTAGGCAGCCTTTGGCACGACCAACCCATCATTCAGAATGTCATCTCACCAACATTCCATCGAAAGCAAGATCAATTCATCATCTCCATCAAGGCCACAACATCTCCATCCCGAATCAAGCGGCCATGGTAAGTGAAGGTATGAACATCATCCATCAAAGCTCCTTTCAAATCACACTGCACACGAAAGAAATTTCTCCATTCTTGCAAAATCTCTCTCTCAAGCAATCTCTGCTTTCCAAATTACATCACACCACAATCACAAATTTCTCTCGCAATTTCTATTACACATCTCACACAAGCACATATATTTGCAAAGCATATATATAACAGGTAAAAGCATTCGACAAATGGATTCACAAACGGGTTCATCAAAGGGTTCACAAACGGACTCAGCCATCGGATTCACAAACGGATTTGACCAAGTGACTCACAAACGGGTTCAGCAAATGGATTCACTAACGGATTCAGCCAACGGGTGGACTCGTCCATCGAATTCACAAACGGATTCGACCAAGGGATTCACTAACGGACACATTCAAGGGATTCACCAACGGATTCATTAAACGGATTCACTAACGAATTCGTCAACAAGGGTTCACTAACGGACTCATTCAAGGGATTCAGCAACGGATTCATCAAACGGATTCACTAACGGATTCATCGACAAGGGTTCACTAACGGACTCATTCAAGGGATTCACCAACGGATTCATCAAATGGATTCACTAACGGATTCGTCGACAAGGGTTCACTAACGGACTCATTCAAGGGATTCACCAACGGATTCATCAAATGGATTCACTAACGGATTCGTCGACAAGGGTTCACTAACGGACTCATTCAAGGGATTCACTAACGGATTCATCAAACGGATTCACTAACGGATTCGTCGACAAGGGTTCACTAACGGACTCATTCAAGGGATTCACCAACGGATCCATCAAACGGATTCACTAACGGATTCGTCAACAAGGGCACTAACAGACTCATTCAAGGGATTCACCAACGGATTCATCAAACAGATTCACTAACGGATTCGTCAACAAGGGTTCAGTAACGGACTCATTCAAGGGATTCACCAACGGGTTCATCAAACGGATACACTGACGGATTTGTCAACAAGGGTTCACTAACGGACTCATTCAAGGGATTCACCAACGGATTCACTAACGGATTCATCAACAAGGGTTCACTAACGGACTCTTTCAAGGGATTCACCAACGGATTCATCAAATGGATTCACTAACGGATTCGTCAACAAGGGTTCACTAACGGACTCATTCAAGGGATTCACAAACGGATTCGACCAAGGGATTCACCAACGGATTCATCAAAAGGATTGACTAACGGATTCGTCAATAAGGGTTCACTAACGGACTCATTCAATGGATTCACTAACGGATTCATCAAACGGTTCACTAACGGATTCGTTAGCAAGGGTTCACCAACGGACTCATTCAATGGATTCACTAACGGATTCATCAAGCGGATTCACTAACGGATTCGTTAACAAGGGTTCACCAACGGACTCATTCAATGGATTCACCAATGGATTCATCAAGCAGATTCACTAACGGATTCATCAACAAGGTTCACTAACGGACTCATTCAATGGATTCACCAACAGATTCATCAAGCGGATTCACTAACGGATTCGTCAATAAGTTTCACTAACGGACTCATCCAATGGATTCACCAACGGATTCACTAACGGATTCGTCAACAAGGTTCACTAACGGACTCATCCAATGGATTCACTAACGGGTTCATCAAGCGGATTCACTAACGGATTCGGCCGGCAGATTTACAAATGGATCATGCCACCCCTTATATCAACAAAATTCGCTCACACAGAGAGCGCACTCCTATCTCTCGCAAATTTCAAATTCCTGCTTTCATTAAGTCTTTGCTTTATTTTCTTTCTTTTTCTTTGTCAATGTCCTCGGCGGTTGTGTTTCTTTCGTTGACGCATTTTTCTTTGCAATCCACCCCACCTTGGACCTCTGTAGACACCCCACCTTGGACCTCTCATGTCCCGATTGCATACACATTCTCTGTCTTCGTCTTTTTCGTTAAGTTTTGTTACTTTTCGTTAACTTTCGTTACTTTCCGTTAAGTTCTTGTCTTACTCCGTTAGTCTTGGACTTGACTAAGTGAAAAAGTCAACCTTGAGTCTTTGTTTACTTTGTTTTTGTTGACTTTCGTGGTGTTCGTTAAGTTTCTGACTGATTTCGTTAGTTTCAGGGCTTAACTGCATAACGGGACCAACTTTTGGGCTAAAATATGGATTTTCTGAAGGTGGGACGTGCGCGCCTTTGCCCTAATTTGTGGGAGGTGTGCGTTTCCCATAGGGGGTTGGGATGTGCGCGCATCCCACCTCCAGAATCTCAGATTTTGCCAAATTTCCCTCATTTTCTGATTTGTAACCTCCAAAACCATTATGCTTTGGCTTGATCCGGGGAGAGGCCATCTTTGTGACCACAAACACTCTCCCTACACCTATAAATACCTCTTTATTCCACCATGGAAGAGGAGGAAGGATTCTTGACTCAAAAACTCTCTAAAACTCAAAAGGTTCATTTTCAAGAGTGGTTACTATAGACAAATTGGTTCTTCCCCATTCAAGCACAAGGTTCAATTCCCACTTTCTTCTTCTTCTAAACTCTTAATCTTATTTATTACTTCTCTTTTATCAAAACTCTTTATTTGCTTTCTTTATCTTTCATCTCTTCTAATGTGTATGCAATCTCTATAAAAAGGAATACAACCAAAAGACCACTTCACTATTGAAGTTTGGTCAAGGTTACATTCCAACATTTTAAACTCCATTTTAATTTACCGTTCATTTATTAATGTAATTGTTAGAATAGTTTGACATGTAATCTTTATCATTAATATAATAAAACAAATTATCTTTTATTTCCCTTTGCCATTCCCCTTTTCTTTACATTATAATTGTTAGGGGTGTAAATGGTTCGGTTTGGTTCGGTCTCGGCCGTTTTAGAAACCAAACCACTAGTCTGCGGTTTGGGGAAATTCCAAACCGAACCGAACCACGAAAAATTTCAAACCAAACCAAACCAAACCGCCATGGTTTGGTTCAGTTTGGTTCAGACCGCGGTTCAGTAATGTGGTCCAGATTGCGGTTTAGACCGTGGTTCAGACCGTGGTCTAGAATATGGTTTAGATCGTGGTTTAAACCACCATTCATACCGAGGTTCATATCACGATTCAAATTATGGCTTACACTCTGTTTAAAAGAGAAAATTCGGAAGAATGAAAATATCAAACGAATAAAGAAGCCGAAGGAAGTGAATACACTATAGAACTTTGTTAACTATGTGCCTCAATGAATATAACATTCGATGAAATGAATATTGAATAAGATGCAAAATGAGAGTTAAGAATGATGTAATGTAATGTAAATTATTTTAATAATTTAAAGGTGAATGTTACTTAACATACAAATATATGACTAATATATGTGGTCTGGCAGTTTGGTCTGGTGGTTCGGTCTGGCGGTTTGGTTTGGTTTGGTTCGGTCTGGTTTGGTCTGGAGGGTTCAGACCACAAACCAAACTGAACCACGCGGTTTACCAATTTTTGAGACCGAACCGAACTACTTGTGCTTAAAAACCAAACCAAACCATATGGTTTAGTTGAGGTTTGGATTGATCTTTTCTCTCTCTAAAACTTTTCTCTCTTCCGTCACTAGGGTTTTCCCTAGGGGCTTCTTGCCGCCGGCAGCCATGGCTGGCCCGGTGTCTTTCTTCCCTTCTTTGAACTCTAGCAACAGTAATCCCTACTACTCTCCTTCTTCCCAACCCGCCTCGTCACCCAGTAACCCTAATTTTCAGTCGGCGCTTCAAGGTTCTCATGCAAACCCTAATCTTCTGAATGCGCCGCCTATTGCCAACTCTCCTCTGATCACTCATAATGTCGGGGTTCCTAATGTAGCGCCGGCATCTCCTTCCTATCAGCCAAACCCTAATGTTCCAAACCCTAACCCTTCTCAAGCACAGCCATTAAAGTCATTTGCAGATTTATTTTCTGCTCCGTTGGTTACTTCTGATACAACTCCAAATACCTCGATATCAAGTGCATTCCCTATCGTTCCTTTGGCGTCTCATAAAGTGGCGCCTTCTCTCAAACTATCTAAGGAAGCAATTGATCAACTTGCGCGGCCATTTAAGTGGACACTTGTCGGAAAATTCTCTCATGGTCGACCTACCATGGAAGTTACTCGTCTGGCATTTGCTAAGTTTCAGTTAAAAGGTAGCTATAAATTGGGCCATTTGGATTCCAAACATTTGTTAATTCAACTAACTACTGAAGCAGATTATCAGCGGTTGTGGATGAAGGAAACGTGGTATGTTGATAAGTTTCCGATGTGAACCCTAGCTTGGTCTCCGGCGTGGCGACCGGAGCAAGAGTCCCCCTTTGTTCCTGTTTGGGTTGGGCTGCCTGGACTTCCGGTACACCTCTTTAACAAGTCTATTATTTTCTCCTTAGCCAGTGCAATTGGGACTCCTCTATCATTGGACAAAGCTACTATTGAACTCTCTAGGCCAAGTATAGCCAAGGTGCTAGTTCAGATTGATGTAACCAAAAAGCTTCCTTATGAAATCTTCATTGATTGTGGGGACTCTATCCCAAGTTTTTACCAGAAGGTTGAGTATGATAATTTACCAAGGTATTGTAAGCACTGTTATACTCTTGGCCATGATATTGGCTCATGTCGACGGACAAACCCTAGTATTGGTTCTTCTACAAAACAGAATTCTGAAAGGAAGGGTCACGACAATGTTGGTACTGTTACAAATCATAATTCTGAAAAGAAGGGTAATGATATGGTTTATAGAGAAAAAGTGAAAGAAAGTGGGCTGAATGGGACTCAAGATAAAGTGGTGCCTCCAGCTTCAAGTAGTGGTGCTAAGAAAAATGGTGTAGTGGTTGAACCTGAGGTTATTGATATTGAGGGTGGAAAGACTCAAATTAAGGCTATGGCTCCGACTATGGCCAAGAGAGGCCAACCTTTACCTATTGCTGTTCATTTGGCTCTACAAAGAGCTAGTGCTGAAGCTATAAGTAAAGATAATGATGGCATCAAAAGTACATTGGTGGATGAAAGTCAAGGGCAGGTCATTTCCGAGTCTAGTAATAAGGGAGATAATTCTCCAACTATTCTTACTTCGGACTTTGAGGGCAAGATGAATAAAATTCTTGCGAATATCAACATGCATAAGGAGCAAAATGCTAGTTCTATGGTGGAATTTTGTCAGATTGTGGAGGCTGATTCTGATGGCCTACATGTGGATCCGGTTACCTCTATTCCAGCTTTAAATTTATTTCCAAGGGCTCCTCCATCTACATCTTTTGTGACTGAACTTGCAGGTTCTACTCCTTTTTCTAATCCTACTTCTAAGGATGTTGATAAAGATGGATTTACTAGGGTTTCTCATATAAAAAACCGTAGTAAATCATCTTCCCCCTCATCTTAACTTCTCGGGTGAGATCATCTACTTCCTCTTAATTCTTTTTAATGGTGTCTATGATATTCTGGAATATTCGTGGCATTGGTAATAGGGCTTCTCTTCATAGAGCGAAAAGGTTGATCCTTATTTATGGGTTATCCTTCTTTGCTGTCTCGGAACCTATGTGTTGGGTTTCGTAGTAACATGCGCAGCGGAATTAAGCATTTAAAAATTTATGAAACCCAAAGCCCATAGATCCATTCATATGATTAAGTCAAATACAACATAATGAATACTAGAATACTAACCCTTGATGCCTTTGATTTTGCAACCTTGAATTCGATGGAGGCTTGAAATCTTGATCACGAACAAAGCAAGAATCACGAACTTATGAAGATGATAAGTTTCACCCTCTAGCGGTATCCACACCACGAACGAATATCAAGAACACTTGATCTTGGTTGCTAGACCAAATTATGAAACACGCTTTCACAATTGTAAGAACTATATGGAATTATGAATATTCTTGTTCCTCACTTTTTGGATCTTAGAACAAGAAAATAACCTCACAAAACCTTATGGAGGCACTCATAATCACGTGCTTAATGACTGCTGAAAGGATCCTTAAATAGGTCCTAATCCTTAACCCTTAAGGACTTAGGAAACCTAAATCCCGTCACCAAATTAGGCAACAAGGAATTCTGGCCGACTTGACTGGCACGGTCGTGCCCTACAATCTGGCACGGTCGTGCCATCTAGTCCGCGCGAATTCCCCAGCCGCCCATTTTCGGCACGGTCGTGCTTGGTAATTTGGCACGGTCGTGCCAATCATGTCGATAGGTTTGCCTTGGTTTGGATTTATGGCACGACCGTGCCATTTTAAGGCGCACGACCGTGCCAGAGCCAAACACTGATATTTTTCCATAATTCCCATTTAGTCCTTTACGATTCGTTCTATTTGTGTGTGACCCTCTAGGATTACACTAAGTTGGCAATGGGTTCAAACATGAAACCATAAGATATGATTAGGTTCTAGCAAACCGTCATACCTACCCAAATAGTATAACTAGATACAAGTTCGTATTCCTTTTAGAACATGTCATAATCCCTTTGTCTCCGATGTCATTGAACACATGTCATGGTCAACAAGTCAACTTGTATTGTTCAATACTTTCTCGATTCCGAATATGTTGATAATCCAAATGACATTGATCCAATCAATCCATTTGGGTTTGGCCAAACATTTCACCAACATCATTCCTTCGAGGGGCCCAAGCTTGACATCTCTCCGAAGAGGGACAAATCCATTTGGCTTATTATTCTTCCCTACGTGAATCCAATCATGCCAATCATACCCTTTATAACTACCGTGTTAAGGCAGCGTTTGAATATGTCAAACATAATGGTCATCAAGTGGAAGACTATAATAACTTCATGTCTAAGGATTCAAGTGACATAACTAATATGAGATTTATATATGACATCGACCATGACATAAATCTCATACCGCGGGTCATGTCCAGTACCTTGTTCCAAACAAGTACCCATAAATCTAACATGATCATCCCATGATCATTTAGCCTTTATACTAGTTCTTAACAAGCTCTAGGGACGGAGATTATTATAAGCAAACATGAGCAACAATAATAATCTTATTATCTCTTTATTATCATGAATAAACTGATAACTTATACAGCGTTTAACAACCGTGCCTAGGGCACCAACACCAACAATCTCCCACTTGCCTTAGGCCCAATCTCTAGGTATCCAATACCCATGGACCTAACATGACCATCATGTCTTAGCTTGTGGAAGTCCCATTGTTTAGTGTGTCCGTAACGTTATCATTAGTAGGTACTTTGCATATATGTACGTCTCCCTTATCAACGATTTCTCGAACGATAAGAAAATGCCTAAGTATGTGTTTGGATTTAGGATGTGCTCTTGGTTACTTTGCTTGATCAATAGCACCAATATTATTTCTAATAAGGTCTATTAGTTTAGCAATGCTAGGAACCATCTCAAGTTCTCCAATGAACTTCTTAATCCAAACAGTTCCTTTGCAGCATCCTATGCAGCGATATACTTAGTTTTAGTCATAGAATTAGTGACTGTGCTCTGATTGGAACCATTCCAACTTACAGTTCCGCTATTTGTTATAAAACTCGATTGCGATTTTTCTATTATCTTTGTCAGTTTGGAAGTATCCATCCGTGTACCCATATACGACGAGATCATCTTCCATCCCTCCATAGATCAAAACAAATCTTTAGTCCTTCTAAAGTGCTTTAAGAATTGTTTCACAGCCATCCAGTGACTCTCACCGGTTGTCAGATTGATATCTACTCGTCATGCTCCAAGCATTAGATATATCCGGCTTAGTACTTATCATGGCATCATGGATCCAATTGCCGAAGCAAATGGCATCTCATTCATTTTCTCATGCTCATCTTTTGTCTTTAGGACATTGAGTCTTGCTTAGAGAAACTCCATGTAACACTGACAAATGTCCTCTCTTAGAATTTTCTTTGCGGAATCTTCTAATGACTTTGTCAATGTATGTACTTTGGCTTAATCAATTAGCTTCTTCGATCTATCTCTATAGATCTTAATGCCAAGGACATATGCAGTTTCATCCATATTCTTTATTGCGAAACATTTCTTAACAAAGTCTTTACAGACTAACGTATAGGAATTTCGTTTCCAATGAGCAATATGTCATCCACATATTTAATTTAAGGAATATCACTATGCTCCCACTAATCTTCTTGTATATACAAGGTTCATCAAGTCAAACTCTTTTGATTTATCAAAACGGAGATTCCAACTCCCACAAGTTTGCTTTAATCCATCCAATGAATTTCTGCAACTTTCATAATTTATCAGAATTTTATTTGACTGTCAAAACCTTTAGGTTGTATCCAATACATCCTTAAGTGAGTTCCCGTTGAGGAACACTTGTTTTGACATCATTTTGTCAATTTTCATATTCCAAATATGAACATGTGACTACGAGAATTCTAGTAAATTTCTTTGCTATCCATGTAAAATTTTCTCCAAGAAAACTCATTCCTCTCCTTTGGTTTTTACACCTTAGGTTAGAATGATCAAGTTCCAAACTTGATTATTACACATGGGTTGCCTTTTAGATTTCATGACTCCAAGTCATTAATCTAAATATGTGGAGTTGACATTGCATCTTTGATAGATGGTAAATACTTCATTCCAAATGAACTTTACCTCAACACTTTCTATTTCGAAATATCCAATATTTCTTGCAATAGATTGTGTCCTATCACATACGCAAGTTCTTGTATATCTTTTGAACGGACGTTTCACGACTCCTTGTGAAAACTTGTTCAACTTCCATCTTAGGTTAAAATATATAATTTCTAGGTCTCGAACCATTCGAGATACATTTTAATCCCATTGATTCTTTTAGAGATAAACTATTTATCTAGAAAAGTATCATCATAATCAACAAACCATTTGTTTCTTATGAGTAAAATTATATCCTCAAGTTTCCTTAGGATATCCCATGAAAATATATTTATTAGATTTAAATGTGAGTGTGTCCCAGACAACTCCTTTCCAAAAGGTCTCACCATCTTAAATCTTTGCGAAAGGCAAACCGAGTTTTCTTTCATCTTTTAACCTCTCAAGCTGGAATTCAGATTAGTATAATCATAGCGGTTTCAAATACATAACCCCAAAATTAATAATGGAAGATCAATTTGACTTTATCATCTAATGAACCATATCCAATAAGGTTCTTATACTTTCACGCAGACATATCATTTAGAATGATATTCTTAGTGAAGTTAATTTGTGAAACCATTTCACAACTTTAATGATGACTGTCAAATTTTCGGTTTAATTATTCATCATCATGATCCAATCATAATTTTTGAATAGTTTTACCAAGTATAACCAAAATTCTCTTTTAGCATTTCTTCTTAATGCACCATACACATCAAAATGTATTAGGTCAATTAAGACATTATCCTTTTTACCAATCATAGTAAAAGATGTCTTGATCCAAGTAAATAAGATTTTCATAAATCATGTGATTCCAAATCATATGACTTAAAACTCCGTCCCATAGAATTTTAGATATGCATTTCTCATTTATTTGATCAAAACAATAATGCATAAAGAATTTTAATTATTTATGTTATAGTCTTTATTATTTTGTTCTTCAAAATTTAGGATATAAGATTTATTTATATGATAACACAATGAAGTAAATCATAATAAATAAAGCATTTTTCTTATTCCAAATAAGAAATTAATATCCTTCGTTATCTTATAACAAAATAATGTTTTCTACTTCATCAGTAAAGTCACTTTACAAGTGTTCTACGAACAATGTTGCAACCATTGCATCATTACTGTTTGTAGATAAAACATTACTATAAGTAGTCTTTCATCTTACTAATTATTTTGGTATCCAATACCCAATAATTAAATTTAGAAAGAATAATTTATAACATAAATATTCCGAGTGGTAGTCCCACTACCATTCCTTTTATTGATCACCCAGAATTTTGACTACAATTCTAAATGGTCAATCCAATTGTCATTTTACCAAATTGCATCTATTAGAGTTATTATTATAACCAAAATTATTTCATTTAGGTTTGACAACTCTTGTCTTACTTTTCTTTTGGCATTTGGCCTCTTTCCATCATGAACTATGAGCATTGGAGAACCATTCTCCAATATCTTCATCTTCGCAGTTTTTCAGCATGTTAATGCAATTCGAAGAAATTCTTATTCATTTTAAGCATGTTATATTCCATCACTAAGTGATCATAACATTTAAACAATGAATCAAGAATGAGATCCATGGCTTGCTCCAATCCAATTGGACAACCAAGTTTCTCAAGATGCTCTACTTAGCCTTTATCTTAAGCATGTGAAGTTTCATTTATTGCCCTTCACTCATTTTGCAATGAGTGAATGCAACAATGGTTTTATACCTCTCTTGCTTAGATTGCTCTTTGATACATGTAACTCAACTCCACACCTATCTAATAGGCTTCTACAAGTTCCAAACTTTGTTGGAGTTTAAGAGCACATAATCGTGAGCATAAGACAACTCACATTCCTAGAATCATAATCATGATTCTTGTGATTGTCTACTCCGGCATTAGGTTCTTTAGGAATAGGCCCATCAAGAATGTACAACCCATCTTCTTGCCTTAGAACAATTCTTAGGCTCAGGATTCAATCCATGAAGTTTGTACCATTCTCTTGAAGCATTATCCTTATCAAGGATTAATCGCAACGATTTTAGTTGTCATCTACAACCAATGCAAAATTTCCAAAATTTTACAAGTACCAATCTCATTAAAGAGATAAATAATGTATTTTCCAAAAATACTCCCACTAAATTATATAACCTTCTTATACATCCAATGTATAATATAATTTAAATGGGCTAAGATCCAACTTTAATTTAATTTTAAGTACGCTTTGGCGCACCGCTCAAAATTAAATTAATTAGGTAGACAACCCTGTCAATCATATCCCATATGACTCTTAGATTCTTTTTGAGATTCTCTTAAATTGGGCTAAGATCCAACTTTAATTTAATCTTGAGTCCGCTTTGGCGGACCGCTCAAAATCAAATTAATTAGGTAGACAATTTCTTGTCAATCATATCCAATATAATTCTTAGTGATCCAATTTCAAAAGCATGTTTAATCTCATCTTTACCTAGGCCCAAAACTGTTTTGACGCCTAATTAAGTCCAACCATTTTAAACGCATAGGAAACTCTTATTCACTCATCTTGCTCATACAAAGATAAAATCAATGCACCTCGCTTTGGCGAGCCCACATGAAAGTACCCGTGTACTTACAAGTGTTTTAATCATGGCGTGGCAAAAAGGACTTAAAACTTTCTTGAAGGTTCATCACCATATAGCATACAACATATTTATGAGCACACAAGATAAACATGTTACGCATCAAGTTTAGCCACTAAATTAATCATCATTAATTTAAGCATAACATTTATGTGTCATTAGTTTCTCCATGATTATGAGGATGAGACTATTTTAACTTTGGTTATTATCTCCAAATCAAGACAACAAGAAGTGCGGTCGAACTAAGCCATTAGGCAACCACAATCCCGCACTAATTCAAGAGACCAAGAAAGTAGTCCATGCGGCCGAAACTAAGCAATAGATGGTCTCGATGAACGTAGGCCAATTGCATTCACAATTCCACATGGATCTCCAAACTTTGAATCAAAAACTTTGTTTCTCAATTTTAGCAATTATGAACTCTTCATAATTCTAACTTCGTTTTATCTTTGAAACTTTGATTGCGATCAATTTTGGGAAACACAATCTCGATGAACGCAGATTAGCCATCCAAAACTTGAACCAATCTAGGAATCACAAGACTAAAACAAATAGGAAAATCAAAACCAAGATCCACACCCAAAACCCAAACCCTACCCCCGCGCCAAACCCTAGGTCCGGCCGGGTCAAGGGTTGGGTCCGGTCGGACCCCTTGCGAAAAATCCAAATTTTTAAAGTTCCAAAATTTATCTCAAAATTGTTTTTCCCGATTCAATTAGGATTTGGTGTTCTTGGTGATCCAATCACCATGATCATCAAAACCTTGAATAAACGATTTATTCTTGAATCCTTAGAATATCAAAACTTTGATACAATCAAAAATTGATAATCCAAACAATTTTAAATCCACCATAATTTTAATTGCGATTGAACAGTGCGATTAAAGTTTATAAAACAATAAACCACATAAAACGCATAGACCACATAAACATCATAATCCCAATATTCAAATCATGTTAGGCACATAAACAATTTATATACACACAACATGATTATGTATTGAAATAATCAACATGAACGGGGCTCTGATACCACTGTTGGGTTTCGTAGTAACATACGCAGCGGAATTAAGCATTTAAAAATTTATGAAACCCAAAGCCCATAGATCCATTCATATGATTAAGTCAAATACAACATAATGAATACTAGAATACTAACCCTTGATGCCTTTGATTTTGCAACCTTGAATTCGATGGAGGCTTGAAATCTTGATCACGAACAAAGCAAGAATCACGAACTTATGAAGATGATAAGTTTCACCCTCTAGCGGTATCCACACCACGAACGAATATCAAGAACACTTGATCTTGGTTGCTAGACCAAACTATGAAACACGCTTTCACAATTGTAAGAACTATATGGAATTATGAATATTCTTGTTCTTCACTTTTTGGATCTTAGAACAAGAAAATAACCTCACAAAACCTTATGGAGGCACTCATAATCACGTGCTTAATGACTGCTGAAAGGATCCTTAAATAGGTCCTAATCCTTAACCCTTAAGGACTTAGGAAACCTAAATCCCGTCACCAAATTAGGCAACAAGGAATTCTGGCCGACTTGACTGGCACGGTCGTGCCCTACAATCTGGCACGGTCGTGCCATCTAGTCCGCGCGAATTCCCCAGCCGCCCATTTTTGGCACGGTCGTGCCAATCATGTTGATAGGTTTGCCTTGGTTTGGATTTATGGCACGACCGTGCCATTTTAAGGCGCACGACTGTGCCAGAGCCAAACACTGATATTTTTCCATAATTCCCATTTAGTCCTTTACGATTCGTTCTATTTGTGTGTGACCCTCTAGGATTACACTAAGTTGTCAATGGGTTCAAACATGAAACCATAAGATATGATTAGGTTCTAGCAAACCGTCATACCTACCCAAATAGTATAACTAGATACAAGTTCGTATTCCTTTTAGAACATGTCATAATCCCTTTGTCTCCGATGTCATTGAACACAAGTCATGGTCAACAAGTCAACTTGTATTGTTCAATACTTTCTCGATTCCGAATATGTTGATAATCCAAATGACATTGATCCAATCAATCCATTTGGGTTTGGCCAAACATTTCACCAACATCATTCCTTCGAGGGGCCCAAGCTTGACATCTCTCCGAAGAGGGACAAATCCATTTGGCTTATTATTCTTCCCTACGTGAATCCAATCATGCCAATCATACCCTTTATAACTACCGTGTTAAGGCAGCGTTTGAATATGTCAAACATAATGTTCATCAAGTGGAAGACTATAATAACTTCATGTCTAAGGATTCAAATGACATAACTAATATGAGATTTATATATGACATCGACCATGACATAAATCTCATACCGCGGGTCATGTCCAGTACCTTGTTCCAAACAAGTACCCATAAATCTAACATGATCATCCCATGATCATTTAGCCTTCATACTAGTGCTTAACAAGCTCTAGGGACGGAGATTATTATAAGCAAACATGAGCAACAATAATAATCTTATTATCTCTTTATTATCATGAATAAACTGATAACTTATACAGCGTTTAACAACCGTGCCTAGGGCACCAACACCAACACTATGTTGCCTTCTTCTAAGATCCTTGTTACTCAACGCAAACTTGGCTGTGTGAGTGGTATCTCTAATTTTTCTAGCAAAATCTGGTTTTTTTGGAAGCACGGTTTTGATTGTCAAGTCATACATGACACGTCTCAAGCCATGACAATTCAGATTTCTCATGCTCTTTGGGATTCTTTCATTCGTATTACAATAGTCTATACTAGCTGTGATAGTTTTAATAGAAAAGAACTATGGGACAATCTCATGGATTGGAGTTCTTGCAATGAACCATGGATGGTTATTGGTGACTTTAATTGTGTGCTTGATCAAATTGAAAAATTGGGTGGAAAACCGATCCGAGAGAGTATTGTGGCAGAATTTTCGGACATGGTTCAATTCTCTGGTCTTCTTGATGCTGGTTATCTGGGTAATATTTACACTTGGGTTGATAAACCTCGTGGCAAGCCTTCTATTTTTCAGCAATTGGATAGGGCCTTCTATAATAGTCAATGGGTGGGAAAGTTTCACTCTACGACTGTTACGCATATTAACAAAACTTGTTCTGATCATTCTCCTCTTGTCGTTGAAGTTCAAATTGGTGCTGAGAATTTAAAGGGGGCTTTTCGTTTTCTCAATGTTTGGTTAAAGCATCCCTTGTTTGATGATATTGTGAAAAACTCGTGGGAGGAGCCTATGGATGGGAGGCCTATGGTAAAGTTTGCAAAGAAGCTGGCATGGTTGAGGAAGGTTCTTTCTATCTGGAACAAAGAGGTTTTTGGTCGTATTGACCAACAAATAAAAGATGCTGAAGATGAAGTTAATAGATGCGAACTGGCCTTTAATGTTAATCAGATTGATGCTCATTTGATAGCTTTGAGCAAAGCCAAGGCTAATCTCCTATCTAAGCTAAAAGTGGAAGAGGAATACTGGAGCCAAAAAGCAAACATCTCTTGGCTGAAGGATGGCGACAAAAATACAAAGTTTTTCCATTCTTATATGAGAAAAAAGAGACAAAAACTGCATCTTCGCCGTATCAGGAATAGCAATGGTGATTGGATTCATTCTAAGGAAGAGATTCAAAAGGAGGCCGTGGCTTTTTACTCTAGTCAGCTTCAAAAACCCCATAAAAACCCTTCTAATGACATTTTGGATGTAATTCCCACGTTGATTATGGAGGAGGATAATGCTATGCTCACTGCTATTCCTTCTTTGGAAGAGATTAAAGCTACTATTTGGGCTATGAATGGTAAGAGTGCAGCTGGCCCGGATGGTTTTAATGGGGATTTTTATCGGCATTGCTGGCCTATTATACAATCTGACCTTGTTCGAGCTATTTGTGAGTTTTTCTCGGGCTTTGAGATGCCTCGAAGCTGGACAAGCACTCTTATTGTTACAATCCCCAAGGTAAATGCTCCTACCACTTTTTCTGAATTACGCCCTATTAGCCTCTGCAATTTTTCGAATAAAGTGGTAACTAAGTTACTTACTTGTCGCTTAACTACTATTCTTCCCCGTATCATTTCGCCTCCACAAAGTGGTTTTGTTAAAGGTAGAATGATCCATGAGAATGTTCTTCTTGCTCAAGAGCTAATGCAATCTATTAAAAAGAAAGTGTGGGGTACCAATGTGAGCTTAAAGCTGGATATGGCTAAGGCTTATGATCGTATTTCCTGGTTTGCATTGATAAAAGTCATGAGGAAATTTGGCTTTAATGAGGTATGGAATTATATGATTTTCCATAGCATTTCATCTTGCTGGTTTTCTATCCTTGTTAATGGCGAAAGTTGTGGTTTCTTCCCCTCAACTAGAGGTCTTCGGCAAGGGGATCCCATTTATCCTATCCTGTTTATCATTGCAGCGGAGGTTCTTTGTAGAGGTCTCAATACTCTTCATTCTGAGAATCCTCATTACATATTTAGAGCACATATTCACACTCCTTTGGTTTCTCACTTATCATATGCTGATGATATTATAATCTTTTGTAATGGCTCTAAAGATTCCCTTGAGGCTCATATGAGATGCTTAAGTTGGTATCAGGATTTCTCGGGGCAGCTTGTGAGTGTAGCTAAATCTTGCTTTGTGACTGGGGTCTATAATGAGGAAAGAGATTTGATTATTTCTGAAGTTACAGGTTTCTAAAAAAAGGAGCTTCCTATCACTTATTTGGGGTGTCCAATTTATGTTGGCCGAAAAAATATGTCCTTTTTTAATGGGGTCCTTCGAAAAATGGAGGATAGATTGGCTACTTCGCAAGGGAAGCTTTTGTCCTATGGCGCTAAACTTACTCTTATCAAAACTTGTCTTCAAGCTATTCCTCTTTACTACATCTCTCTTCTTGAGCCTCCCGGAGATCACATGGAAATCTTTTCTCTCTTTCATGAAGGGCAGCCCCGATCTGATTTTATTCAAAACTCCTATGGTCCTCTTCTTCTCAAACGCATTCAGGATCAGAGCATTCGAATCATTGATACCCCGGATCATCTTTTTTGGTCTCCCTCTTCGACAGGTCAGTTTACTCTCTCTACGGCATGGGAAATTTGCAGGAACAAAAAGAATAAAAGTAGGGTTTTTGTGTAACGACCCGAAAACCCGCCTCAATTTTATTAGTAATAAATAATTATTATTTATTTATTTGCTTATTTATTTATTTAAATTATTATTTAATTAATAATTTATGTGTGCATTTTATGTGTTATAATAAATTATGACTAGCATTTTATTTGGGTCATTTATGCTAATGTAGAAGTGTTGAGTCTTAATTGTTAGTGGGGAGTTTGTTTGTAGAGAGTAGTAGTAAGGGAGGGGTCTAAGTGTAAGTTTGGTTTAATCATCTTCTCCCTACTCCCTCTCTTTCTCCCTCACCTCATTTCATTCCCAGCACAAACTCTCTCTCTCTTCCAAGAAAAGGTAAGTTTTCTTCTCTACCTTCTCTCTTCAATCTAACCATCTTCCTCTTGTTATTTCTCATTTCTTAAAACATGAAACTTGTTTAGATCGTCGATAGGATCGTAGAGAACAAAGAAAATTCGAATTCCGTCAACTTTCATAAAATCCGGGTAAGTTACTTTTCCCCCATTTATGCTAAATTGGTTCATCATTAACTCCATTGATGCCCTAGTTGTTATATATAGCTCCTTTGGTTGGTTTGGAACCCATTTGTAAATTATTTATATTTTGTGAAATTTGGGTGTTTGAGTCATTCATTGGTTTGGTTGTTCAAATGTTGCTAAATGAGTCTTTTATAGGCTTAGAAGTTGTTTTGGTTCATTATTATTCTTGTTGGGAGCTTTGATTTTGGGTTGGATTGAATTGGGTAAAGGAAATGTGAAGAACCCAGGAAAATTTCTGTAGATCTCTCTGTCCGGCGCAGGAGGCGCGCGCACCCTTTTCTTGGAGGCGCGCGCACCCTCCAGCTCCATGTTGGTGTTTTCCCTTCTGAACTCAGGAGGCGCGTGCACCCCTTGGTGATGAAGCGCGCACACCCTTCTTCCCCATTGTGGCGCATTCCTATCTGATTCAGGGAGGCGCGCGCACCCTGTCGGTGTGAGGCGCGCGCACCGCTCTACCTTCTGTGAAAATCATTGTTTTCTTGTCCATTCTTTCGAAGGCCATAACTTCTTCGTCCGGACTCCGTTTTGGACGTGTAAACTATCGTTGGAAAGCTCTTTTCGAGTGCTATGAAATGTTCCCATTGGACGCACAGTTTCAGATTAGAATGGTTGTCTTTTCGTTGAGGTTTAAGATCAAGGTGTAGTCTCGGTCTAGATTCCATAGTACTATTCTAGTTGACTTAGTTGGGCACCGTGGAACACTTTAGTAATTAAAATTAGTTCCTTTGTGAACAATGGTGTTATGTAATTTGATCAAGTATTGTTTGGGGATGTTTGGGCATCTTATGATGTGTTCGTGATTGTTCCAATCGAATTTATTTTTGAGTAAGACTTGGTCTAGGTTTTAGGCGATGTCCTATAGTACCTAGAGGGTTGTCATTGAACACCAAAGTGTAGGGTTTAGTCCGGTCGTGATCATGTTCTAATAAGTGTAACCTTTTGGATTCGTTTGGGGTGTTTAGAATTGGTTCGCTATGAACGGAGGTAAAGCGTGAATTGGCAATTGGGTACTTACGGTTTGATTAACCTTAAGGTGTATTCATTCTGATTTCCTACTTTGGAATTCCATGTGTGATGAGGTGGTTGAGTTTATAGTCCTAGTATATCTTTATGAGTAAATGTTTAGGGTCATTTTGGTAATAGTCATTGTGCCATTTGTGAGCGACCGTTTGGGTTGTGCTCTTTATGATTAACTTGTGGGTATCATATTTAGGATGTATTTGGTACATGCCTTATCTTGGAATCATTATGTTTTAATGGTAAATGTTGTTGGACTCTTTTATGAGAAACTCCTTGTGTTTATTGTTGTTGAACTCTTCTTGAGTAATCGTTTGTATCTTTTATGGTGATTAATTGGTATGGTTCCCTACTTTGGAATCTTTGGTTGTTTATCGAGCTAGTATTTATTACCTAGCATTTAATTGAAAGTCCAGCTGGTTATTTATGTATCGAGTCAGGCAATGGATAATGCTATAATGGCACAGCCAAGTCCAGTATAGCATCGCCCATTGGTCCTTCTTCCTCACCCAGATTGGCCTTGGATGGGATGAGCTAGCTCCTTTTGTGAGTATTCTAGCTACACGTTTTGGAGCATGACTTTGTGGCATGGATCCCGCCCTTTGTGGCACGTTACTTTGTTATTGGATCCGGTACCGGGGGTTTTCTCTTCAGCTATTATGCTACTACGAAGATGGTTCGATTGGTTGATTGATTGATGGGTCGGTTCTGACCGGGGCTCTCTTCAGCTGTTATGCTGCTATTGTTGACTGGTTTATCGGTTGAAGCTACGCAGCGATTGTTCTATTGGTTTGGTGAAACCTTGGCTCAGTATCCTTTGTAACGTGTTTATTTCAGTCTTATGTGCTGCTTGATGAGTTAGTCGTTATTTCCAACTAGTATGGGACGGTTGGCGGTAGGGAGCTTTCTCATTTGTTGTTATATGATTTACTTGCTCAGTTATATAATTGATTTGCATGATATTATGCCATGTAGATGCATTTAGTAACTTACTGAGATTTTATCTCACCCCGTTTCTTGTTTCAAATTGTTTTTCCTTAACCCCCCCAGGAAAGCAAGTGGTAGCGTTGTGAGGTCCATTGTAGCGGGAATCTTCTGAGCAGGTTGATCGCATTGGGATAGTTGCTCTTCGGAGCCTTTATGCATATTATTGTGGGTTCGTAGTCGTTCAGTGTTTTGTATATACAGTTGCACTTTGGGTATTTTTGTTAATAGTTGTTCTTGCTTCCGCGTTTGTTTCTAGTCTCCGAGTTATAATCTCGTTGAGGTGTTGTTTGATGGTATTGGTTTCATAGTTGAATTCACGCGCCCGGTTTGGTATTTTATATTTTGGAGATGTATATTATGTAAATTTTATATTTATGGATTTTTGAGATTTCCGGGCTGTGACAGTTGGTATCAGAGCAATGGTTTTAGATCTTGAAGGAGAATAAGAACTCTGATATTGAATAGGTTTCAATATTTGGGTGTTATACCTTTGAGCGGTTTAGGAAACTAAGTTTTCTTAAAGGATGAGGTTAAGGTAGAAGTTGGTTGAGTTATGATTCGTGATATTGACGTCGAGTGTTTCTTCTCATGTGGTATATCAAGTATAGGATTGGTATCAATAGTGTTGGTTCCATTGGGGTTAGTCGGTTTGGGAATCGAGAGTACGAGTTTTGAAGGCTTGGGCATACCTAATTCGTAAAGTGGAAATGTCTTGTGCTATATTCGTATGTTTGTTCTCATTAAGTGATTTATGTTGGGGTATATCCTCGAGTATGAAATTTCGTGATTTCTTCTGATAGAGCTAAGGTGATTTAGTTATGTCACCTATGCAGGATATGGACGAGTTAAGTAGTAATGCCTAGCTTTCAATGTGTCTCGAATTTCTTGTGTGCCATCGATAGGTGGAGAATATTTCTATATTGGTATGTTTGACTTTGTTTAGGAGCATATTAAGTATGTATATAATGTTAAGGTTCTATATTGAAAGTCAGAAAATCTTTATTATAAGGTTGTGCTGGGGATTTAGCTTACTCTGTTGGCAATATAAATTTTGAAATCTTGGGTATAATTTATACTGGGTGCGATGTGTCGTTCGATCGACAGGGAACTTGGGTTATATGATGAGTTGATGTAAGCTACGATACTGATAGGTGAATCAGTGAACATATAGTATCGGTTGGGTTAAATGAGTTAAAGATTCAATTTGAGAATTTCTTGATAGGAGTTTTTCTTTACTTTTAGTACATCTACGTGAGTGCATCGGAATTGTTTAGTATGAGGAAATACTTAATTTATAATGGGTCATAATAAGAAGTTGAGTTATGATACTTCTGGGATCATTTTAATACATGACTGGAGTTGAGTTAAAGCAATACGAGTTAGGAGTATATTGTGGGAGTTATAATCATTAATGATGGTGAGCGCGTTGAGTTTAAAGGACTAGACATATTTTAAGAAAGTAAGAAATTCTCGAGCAATATTAAGGGCATTTTGGGTTTTAGTTAAACAGTTGTCACTTGGTTCTGAATCTTTTCTTAGTGGCGTTCTCGTTTGGATTAAGGATTTGTAAAGGAAGTTGAGTATAGATACTTGGGCATATTAAAGGGTATTATGATTTTGTATTGGGACGGAGCAGTTGTTGAATATTTTGGATTATTAGTGACCCTTTGTAATATCTTTTAGAGTTGTAAGTTGTAATATATTACTATTTATTGAAACAAAGATTGTGAAAATTTCGGATCGTTACAGTTGCTACTTTAATGGTAATCCTTAGAGATATAGTCACGCGGTGAACATTTGGAGGATGAGAAATTTCTTTAGCTTTTCACAGTTTAAGAAGTTGAGTAAGCTTGAGATGGTTTAATGTTTTGAATTTCTGGATATTCCCTTAGAAAACTAAGTATGAGGTAATGCAAGTAGTTTGAGAAATTCAAAGATTTTGACTGTATTATGTTTTATCTCATGAGGAAGTGAGTGTGGTAGGGGAAATCTCATTTGATCGGATAGTTGATGATGGCAAATTTTTGAGTATATCATTCAGTCATTGGGTGACAATAATCGTTAGCCCTATTCCTTCTCTTATTTGTCCGGGTTGTAGTATGATTACTTGGGATGATGTCTAGATCGTCAATGCGTACGGGTGAACCGGAAAAGTAAAACTTATGGATGTTGATGATTTAAGGGTTGATGGTGAGCGTGATGCTAATTAGGATCAAATCAGCTATGTCTCAGAATTGGTGAACAAGTGATAGTCTTGAGAATGTGAAATTCGGGATGAAAGAGGAAGTTAACTTTAGAATGTTGATATGAATATGCTTGAGATATGTATGTGTTCAATATGTGTGGGTTTATTTGAGTCATGGAATTGATGTCTGAAATCTTTAATAGGTACTTGATTTGGGGTTACGAGTGCTTTATGCGAGTTGATATTTTGTCGCCTCATTATGACCGCGCATTGTGATTTTGATGAGTGAATTCGCGGGCGAATTATTTTTAAGGAGGGTAGATTGTAACGACCCGAAAACCCGCCTCTATTTTATTAGTAATAAATAATTATTATTTATTTATTTGCTTATTTATTTATTTAAATTATTATTTAATTAATAATTTATGTGTGCATTTTATGTGTTATAATAAATTATGACTAGCATTTTATTTGGGTCATTTGTGCTAGTGTAGAAGTGTTGAGTCTTAATTGTTAGTGGGGAGTTTGTTTGTAGAGAGTAGTAGTAAGGGAGGGGTCTAAGTGTAAGTTTGGTTTAATCATCTTCTCCCTACTCCCTCTCTTTCTCCCTCACCTCATTTCATTCCCAGCACAAACTCTCTCTCTCTTCCAAGAAAAGGTAAGTTTTCTTCTCTACCTTCTCTCTTCAATCTAACCATATTCCTCTTGTTATTTCTCATTTCTTAAAACATGAAACTTGTTTAGATCGTCGATAGGATCGTAGAGAACAAAGAAAATTCGAATTCCGTCAACTTTCATAAAATCCGGGTAAGTTACTTTTCCCCCATTTATGCTAAATTGGTTCATCATTAACTCCATTGATGCCCTAGTTGTTATATATAGCTCCTTTGGTTGGTTTGGAACCCATTTGTAAATTATTCATATTTTGTGAAATTTGGGTGTTTGAGTCATTCATTGGTTTGGTTGTTCAAATGTTGCTAGATGAGTCTTTTATAGGCTTAGAAGTTGTTTTGGTTCATTATTATTCTTGTTGGGAGCTTTGATTTTGGGTTGGATTGAATTGGGTAAAGGAAATGTGAAGAACCCAGGAAAATTTCTGTAGATCTCTCTGTCCGGCGCAGGAGGCGCGCGCACCCTTTTCTTGGAGGCGCGCGCACCCTCCAGCTCCATGTTGGTGTTTTCCCTTCTGAACTCAGGAGGCGCGCGCACCCCTTAGTGATGAAGCGCGCACACCCTTCTTCCCCATTGTGGCGCATTCCTATCTGATTCAGGGAGGCGCGCGCACCCTGTCGGTGTGAGGCGCGCGCACCCCTCTACCTTCTGTGAAAATCATTGTTTTCTTGTCCATTCTTTCGAAGGCCATAACTTCTTCGTCCGGACTCCATTTTGGACGTGTAAACTATCGTTGGAAAGCTCTTTTCGAGTGCTATGAAATGTTCCCATTGGCCGCACAGTTTCAGATTAGAATGGTTGTCTTTTCGTTGAGGTTTAAGATCAAGGTGTAGTCTCGGTCTAGATTCCGTAGTACTATTCTAGTTGACTTAGTTGGGCACCGTGGAACACTTTAGTAATTAAAATTAGTTCCTTTGTGAACAATGGTGTTATGTAATTTGATTAAGTATTGTTTGGGGATGTTTGGGCATCTTATGATGTGTTCGTGATTGTTTCAATCGAATTTATTTTCGAGTAAGACTTGGTCTAGGTTTTAGGCGATGTCCTATAGTACCTAGAGGGTTGTCATTGAACACCAAAGTGTAGGGTTTAGTCCGGTCGTGATCATGTTCTAATAAGTGTAACCTTTTGGATTCGTTTGGGGTGTTTAGAATTGGTTCGCTATGAACGGAGGTAAAGCGTGAATTGGCAATTGGGTACTTACGGTTTGATTAACCTTAAGGTGTATTCATTCTGATTTCCTACTTTGGAATTCCATGTGTGATGAGATGGTTGAGTTTATAGTCCTAGTATATCTTTATGAGTAAATGTTTAGGGTCATTTTGGTAATAGTCATTGTGCCATTTGTGAGCGACCGTTTGGGTTATGCTCTTTATGATTAACTTGTGGGTATCATATTTAGGATGTATTTGGTACATGCCTTATCTTGGAATCATTATGTTTTAATGGTAAATGTTGTTGGACTCTTTTATGAGAAACTCCTTGTGTTTATTGTTGTTGAACTCTTCTTGAGTAATCGTTTGTATCTTTTATGGTGATTAATTGGTATGGTTCCCTACTTTGGAATCTTTGGTTGTTTATCGAGCTAGTATTTATTACCTAGCATTTAATTGAAAGTCCAGCTGGTTATTTGTGTATCGAGTCAGGCAATGGATAATGCTATAATGGCACAGCCAAGTCCAGTATAGCATCGCCCATTGGTCCTTCTTCCTCACCCAAATTGGTCTTGGATGGGATGAGCTAGCTCCTTTTGTGAGTATTCTAGCTACACGTTTTGGAGCATGACTTTGTGGCATGGATCCCGCCCTTTGTGGCACGTTACTTTGTTATTGGATCCGGTACCGGGGGTTTTCTCTTCAGCTATTATGCTACTACGAAGATGGTTCGATTGGTTGATTGATTGATGGGTCGGTTCTGACCGGGGCTCTCTTCAGCTGTTATGCTGCTATTGTTGACTGGTTTATCGGTTGAAGCTACGCAGCGATTGTTCTATTGGTTTGGTGAAACCTTGGCTCAGTATCCTTTGTAACGTGTTTATTTCAGTCTTATGTGCTGCTTGATGAGTTAGTCGTTATTTCCAACTAGTATGGGACGGTTGGCGGTAGGGAGCTTTCTCATTTGTTGTTATATGATTTACTTGCTCAGTTATATAATTGATTTGCATGATATTATGCCATGTAGATGCATTTAGTAACTTACTGAGATTTTATCTCACCTCGTTTCTTGTTTCAAATTGTTTTTCCTTAACCCCCCCCCCCCCAGGAAAGCAAGTGGTAGCGTTGTGAGGTCCGTTGTAGCGGGAATCTTCTGAGCAGGTTGATCGCATTGGGATAGTTGCTCTTCGGAGCCTTTATGCATATTATTGTGGGTTCGTAGTCGTTCAGTGTTTTGTATATACGGTTGCACTTTGGGTATTTTTGTTAATAGTTGTTCTTGCTTCCGCGTTTGTTTCTAGTCTCCGAGTTATAATCTCGTTGAGGTGTTGTTTGATGGTATTGGTTTCATAGTTGAATTCACGCGCCCGGTTTGGTATTTTGTATTTTGGAGATGTATATTATGTAAATTTTATATTTATGGATTTTGAGATTTCCGGGGTGTGAAATTTTGAGCTTTGTTGGCATCCCAATATTCCTATTAAGATTTCTGTTTTTCTTTTGCGTGTTCTTCATAACGGGATCCCTACGGATTTGGCTGTTCAAAAGAGGGGTATACACATAGCCTCATCTTGTGTTTGCTGCCAAAATCATGCTATAGAGGATAATTGTCATTTGTTCGCTCATAGTGACATTGCCGTGGCTATTTGGTCTCATTTTTCTCAATTGATGGGTGTTCATCTTTGTCATTATTCTCTTCATTCTATCCTCATGAGTTGGTGGTTATGCAAACCAAAAAATATTGGAAAGGGTTTCATGTGGGTTGCTAGACTTCTTCCAGCTATTGTTACTTGGGAAATTTGGAAAAGTAGGAACAAATCTAAGTTTGAAGACTTTCCTATGACTACTACCTCGATTTTTCACTCCATTTACAAGCTGATTGAAGGCCTTTATAAAGCCTTTCAGCCTGTTTTTTTAGATTCTCCAATGGATCTTCATCTCCTCTCGGTTTTCCATTTCACTCCTATTTCTCTTCCTTGTAAACGGGTTAGAATGGTTGTTTGGAAGGCGCCAATTATTGATCAAATAAAGCTGAATTCTGATGGTGCGTCTAAGGGTAATCCGGGACCTATGTCGGGTGGAGGAATTTTCAGAAATTATAAAGGTGAGATGTTGTTTGCGTATTCCAGACTCTATGGCAAGGGAACCAATATGATGGCCGAAGCTAAGGCTGCCATTGATGGTATCTCTTATGCTTTCTCCTTTGGCATGACTAACCTTTGGCTTGAAATTGACTCTAAAGTTCTCCTTAAGATCCTCATTGAAGAATATCACATCCCTTGGCAGATTTGGTATGAAGTTCAGGCTATTAAACGTTTTATGAGGCGGATTCATATAAAAATTTCTCATGTTCTTAGAGAAGGTAATCAGGTGGCGGATAGTCTTGCTAATTTGGCGGTTCGTACTCGTCAGGACTCTTTTTTCTACTCTGCTGGTGATCTCCCTCACTATTGTAAGGGGGCTTATACTTTGGATCGTGCTTTTACTCCTTATATTAGGCGATAGCTTCTGTTTTATGGCTAGACTTTGTATAGATTGCTTTCCTCTTTTAATAGTCATCCCTCCCTATTTTGTAGAGGTCTTTACAACTTGTGTAAGGCCTCCCCCCTAGATTTTTCTTTCAGGTGGTTAAGGCTGTCATGTCCCCCACCTTTCTTGTATCCTTTATTAATTTTTATTAATAAAATCTAGGGAGTACCGTCTCCTTTCACCAAAAAAAAAAAAAAAAAACCATATGGTTTAGTTCGGTTCGGTCCCAAACCGCGGTTTGGACCGAACCACTGACACCCCTAATAATTGTTAGCACTACTAATTCGTTGAAGGACTTTTTACATTAGAACACCTTTAGTAGCAAGACCCGTGTAAGCGGGGCGGAGTGGGTGTTTAAGTACTTCCCACTCCGTCACCAAACCCCCGAATCCTTATCTTCCCGAATCTCTGGTTTTGTATATAAAAATAGGCTAATTCTTTTGGTTTTTCTTATGTTTCCTCAATAACATAGGTGGCGACTCTACAAATTAAAACAAGTTAGACATCCTAGGATAATTCACCGCTCTAGCCAAGTAGTGGTCTCTCCCAGGGTATCTACAGCACCCTGTTTTTTGCCTAGACCTCCCTTTCGGGTTTTTAATCTTGCGGGCATCTCTTTTGCGTCTTCATTTTGACTTGATTAATGAAGAAGCGTGCATTGACTCTAGCCGAGGATGAGAGACATGTGATTTTGCGATAGAGACCTTTTGTCACTAATGATGAGTGACATTGACTTGACTAGGGAAGTATCCCCTAGTATTGACATGTATTTTTATTTATTGAATGACTCACGAAAGCAAGTAAGTCATTAAGAGAGAAGAGAAAGAAAGCCCCAAATTTGATTGCAAGAAATTAGGAGTATCGCTGAAAGATAAGAAGCCCCTAGACTCGACGAGGAACGTGAAAGCGATTTCAAATCTAAGAAAGTTGTTCAATCTTGAGGTGATTAATTCATTGGCAAATGACTCGTACAAAGATGTCTTGACAAGTTCGAGATGAAGGCCGATTACCATAACGTGTTAGGTCTAAACATATCTTCTTTTTTGCATGAGACCGGACCCGCAGGATGCCTACGTTCCTCCAGTGTAGAGGCTCAGGTCACCGTAGTTCTTGTGAATGCTCCTTTCGTTGTGAGGAATTGTTGCTTCGTCGTGATTTTTGTTGATGTCGCTTCGTCCTTCGTTGGTGAATGATGATGTTGTGCACTTCTTGATTGAGGGGGATTTTTTTTTTGTTGTGCTCTAACTTTTGCCTAGGTTGTTTTGAAGTGTTCAACCAAGCGAGCTTTTTTTTTTCGTATTCCCCTTGAAAATTTTCTTGATGTTGCTCCACCTTGTTTTGCTTCTTGGTTTCGTCGTTGATGCTGTCGCCTTTGTTAAATTGAACAACTTAGAATAGTGTATGAGGACAAGAACGACTTTTATTTGAGGAGACCGACTCAAACTTTAATTGGAAAGAAGAAAACTTAATGCACACATTAGAGGACTTTTGACTCTCTTTTTTTTTATTCCTATTACTAGGTAGAGAAAGAGAAACGGAGGTTGCTGTCATCGTCCCCCATGTCGTTCTAGTCCTCATTATCGTTGTAGTCTTCCATGTCACTACATTCTTTCATGTCGTTGCTCGGATTGCTCGGGAACCCTTCATCGTTGAAGCTTGTCTCATAGGAGGACTCGGCCACTTCTTGGAGCAAATTGTCAACTCTAATTCCCGCATCATGCATTCTTACAAAATCCGGATAAAAGGCCCCACTAAGATGAGTTCGGTGGTCTAAAGTTAAACATTTCAAGAAGATATCCATTTGTTCCTTCATTGAGGACCTATCCACAATCTCGGCTAACTTGTCATTCCAACGGCGAGAAAATCCCCAAATGATTCATTGCCCTCTTGTATGGTGTTCTCCAATTCTTTCTTCGTGGGACGGTGCATGTAATTGCCTTCATATTGTGACTTAAAGGCAAGCATAGCAGCATACCAATTGAAGCGGGTGGAAACCGAGAGACCCATATACCAATCTTTTGCGACCCCATCAAGAGTGAGTGGGAAGCATTGTGCCATTATTTGAGGAGACACTTTCTTCGGTAGCATGGCTCAAATGTAGGAGTCGATGTGACCATCGGGATAAGAGTTGCCCTTGAACTTGCCAATATCGGGCATCTTGAATTTCTCGGGAAGGGCCACCATAGTGCTTATGAGAAGAGAAGCTTGATGGAGATCGGAGCTTGGGCCTTTGTTCAAATTTAGCCCACTAAAACATTGGTCAATGTATGCCATGAGAGTGTTGACCAAACTGTTATCAATGCTTTGGACCATTTTTCCTTTATTTGTGAGCTCCTTCAATTGGTTCTCAAGCTTAGCAAATTCTTTCTTATGGGCCATTCTCTCATGCTTGAGACGGGCTTGCCACAAATCATCCTTGTGTCGGACATTCTCGGCGAGTGCATCAATTTGTCCTTTCAGTGCTTTGATCATGTTGGCTATATCCTCGTTGGACCGGGAAAGATTGTCACCGTTGTTGTTGCTGCCGGAAGCCATTGGACCTATTTGAAGAACACGGTTGATCTTAGGATGGCCCACAAATACCTTTTGAGTAAAATAATTTCACCCACAAACAAGAGAAAAGACTCAACCACATAAAGAAAATGATTTTTTTTTTTAAGTCGGAGGGACGGAGTCCCTTTTGGGGTTTCTAAGAAAATAGTGGAATCGTCACATTAGTATATAGACCTTCTCACGGTCCCATATACTCATCGGATTCCACCACGCTTGTGATTCCTACATGTGTCGGGATTAAACTAAATTAATGTAGTAAAGCATACATGCGGGGACGGATTTTTTTATTTTCGTCCATAATAACCACTTGGCATGTATGATTTGAAGACATTAGTTTAGGGAAATCTCAGCACATGAAAACCGACTTTGTCACGGAGTGTTAGACCCTAACTAGAATTGTGTTGGCTTGTGCTCGGCTAATGAGAGGCTTAAGGTCACCCCCGGCATGTAGTCATGAACTACGCCATGGGCTGAGGTTTACCGCTTCGAGAGAGTCAAGGTCGGGTGGAGCTTGAAACTCTCTAGGACGGGCCTCGACGGGTTTGGGGTTATGAACTTGTGCGACTCGATAGTGAGCAATTAATAAGAATATGTGCACGTAGTGTGAGGTCCAACATGTGACAAAAAAATTTTACTTTTTAAACAAAATAAAAGCAAATAAGCACATATTTACAACTTTTGAATCACCCGTGTGACTGATAAAATAAACAGAAAATAAAAATTGTTTTGTGCAGGCCCGGTGCCCACATACTGTCATTCTATGCATTCTGTTCACTGTTTCTGTTGTGGAAAATGGCCCAGACGCGCGCGCATTAGGATGCCTATGCGGGAGGTGCGCGCATTAGAGAGAGAGTGGCAGAGGCGTCCGCTTCTGGGTGAAAACCTGGAAATCAGTGGGTTCAAAGGATTTCCTTGACCCTAAATAAGAAAACTTTCCCCTGCAGAATTTGTTAGCACAGAAACATGAAATGGAAGGACAAGATGGGCGGCGGGCGATTCTGGTGGTGAAGGTCGGAGGTGCGCGCCTTAGGCCAAGAAGGCCAGAGGCGCACGATTCCAACCTTTTTCCACCAGAATGCCCAGAATGCAGAAATAAGAACACCAAAAATGAAAATGCAAGTTTAACCCTCTAAGCAGTCCCCAGCAGAGTCGCCACTGTAGATACCCCGGGAGAGCCCACTACTTGGCTAGAGCGGTGAATTATCCTAGGATGTCTAACTTGTTTTAATTTGTAGAGTCGCCACCTATGTTATTGAGGGAACATAAGAAAAACCTAAAGAATTAGCCTATTTTTATATACAAAACCAAAGATTCAGGAAGAGAAGGGTTCGGGGGTTAGGTGACGGAGTGGGAAGTACTTAAACACCCACTCCGCCCCGCTTACGCGGGTCTTGCTACTAAAGGTGTTCTAATGTAAAAAGTCCTTCAATGAATTAATAATGCTAACAATTCTAATGTAAAGAAAAGGGGAATTGCAAAGGGAAATAAAAGATAATTTGTTTTATTATATTAATGATAAATATTACATGTCAAAATATTCTAACAATTACATTAATAAATGAATGGTAAATTAAAATGGAGTTTAAAATGTTGGAATGTAACATTGACCAAACTTCAATAGTGAAGGGCCTTTTGGTTGTATTCCTTTTTATGGAGATTGCATACACATTAGAAGAGATGAAAGATGAAGAAAGAAAATAAAGATTTTTGATAAAAGAGAAGTAATAAATAAGATTAAGAGTTTAGAAGAAGAAGAAAGTGGGCATTGTACCTTGTACTTGAATGGGGAAGAACCAATTTGTCTATAGTAACCACTCTTGAAAATGAACCTTTTGAGTTTTAGAGAGTTTTTGAGTCAAGAATCCTTCCTCCTATTCCATGGTGGAATAAAGAGGTATTTATAGGTGTAGGGAGAGTGTTTGTGGTCACAAAGATGGCCTCTCCCTGGATCAAGCCAAAGCATAATGGTTTTGGAGGTTACAACTCAGAAAAGGAGGGAAAATTGGCAAAATCTGAGATTCTGGAGATGGGATGCGCGCACATCCCACCCCCTCTATGGGAAGAGCACGCTTCCTACAAAGGAGGGCAAAGGCGCGCACGTCCCACCTTCAGAAAATCCATATTTTAGCCCAAAAGTTGGTCCCGTTATGCAGTTAAGCCCCGAAACTAACGAAATCAGTCAGAAACTTAACGAACACCACGAAAGTCAACAAAAACAAAGTAAACAAAGACTCAGGGTTGACTTTGTCACTTAGTCAAGTCCAATACTAACGGAGTAAGTCAAGAACTTAACAAAAAGTAACGAAAGTTAACGAAAAGTAACAAAACTTAACGAAAAAGAGGAAGATAGAGAATGCGTATGCAATCGGGACATGAGTGGTCCAAGACGGGGTGTCTACAGGTGCGTCATAAAAAAAATGAGAGAGTGGGAGAGAGAAGGGAAAGAGAAATGGAGATCCCCAGCCTCTAAAGAAAACAAGTTCTACATTGGATCTCCTCAGCAAGTCAATTCCCCGCCAAGTCAACTTTGGAATTGCAAAAGGCTCGAAAAACACGGCACAATCAAAGGTTGTTTTTGATTGTTAGCATAAGAGAGATTGTTCTTGCAATGTGCATTTTTGGGCTCATATGAAAGAAGGCCCGTCCGAGAATGAGCTCATGATTGATATGGGGTACAAGGTTGCACAAATAGTCCCCAGTGGGTCGATTGGTTTGGGCAGCGAATAGCAACAACGTGTGACTTAGTTTTCAAGCTTCTCCAAGCATGTGCCCCCAACACAGAATTTACGTGGTTCACCAACAACCTATTGGCTACATCCACGGGCAAAGGGAAATTGATATTATTATGGAGGAGAAACAATTACAAGAAGATGATGATCACACTAATCTATGTTTGCAGGAACTTTGATCACAAAGTCCCTAGCTATGCAAATCCCTAGATCTAGAATTACTGATCTCTCTCTCTCCCTATATGTCTTTGGTCATGCAGAGAAAAATACTAATCTATGGCTAGTATTTATTTGGTATTAAAGACCTAATTCAGAAGATAGAAGGAGTCCTAAATCAAATCCCCAAAGGACTTGATTTACTTTCTACGCAAGCCAGAACAGCGCCAAAATCCGAAATGCCCGAAACTCCATGGTCCACCCGGGTCTTGGACATGGTCCACCCGGGTCTTGGTCATGGTCCGGCCGGACCTCACCAATGTCCGACTGGATCCATCAAGCTACCCAGTCGGATCATCTTCACTGCTGCTATGCACTTCCTCTTCTCAAAATCACTTTGCACTAACAATCTCCACCTTGATTTTGAATCTCCCCTAATAATTCAAATGCACGAGCTTCCGACATAGCCTCCACCTTGAGCCACATTGTTAGGTTATTTCCGCAAGTGCACGGGTGTATGTAGTATAGATAGTGCAAGAGCGAGTCGATCCCAAGAGGACAACTTTACTTATAAAATATTTTTGCTTAGAATAAGAAAATAAAGAAAAGAGAATGATTGGGGGTTATAAAATTGTTTGTCACTAAACTAGAAATGAAATTGCAACTACTATAACTTAGACAAAAACTCTTATATTTTAAGGAATCCTCGGGATTGGAACATCAACAACATATATTCATCAACTATCCATGCTCTATTTAGATTAAAGTTTCATTTTAAAACAAGGATGGTATGCTTGGCCTACACTACTTCTCACGATCAACCAAGTAGCATTTGTATTCTCATACTAATTATGCCCTATCTCTCAATGGCCTATAATTAGTAAGAATCCATTAAGTTTTCTTTATGAAAATTAGCATACTTTCCATTCAAGGAGCATCCCTAAGCCATTACACTACTCTCATGAGTAATGAACTTAGTTCTGACTATATGGATCCGCTAATCAAGGTTCTCCGATCAGTACTTCCCTTGATTAACTAAGATTCATACAAATCATGGACGTCATCATGGTTGTAGGCGTTAGAGTTTGATATAGTAGAATTGTTTAAGATGAAGAGAAGAATTTCAGAGCATGACTACTTAATAAACATAAATGTTATTGAGTTTCCAACCCCAAGAAAATGGGGGATTACTCACAAGCCATATAAATAACAATAAGAATAAGATAAAGAAGAAAAGATAGAAGAAGAGATACTTATTCTGAATTGAAATGAAGATAAAAGACTTGAAAAGAACCTCTGAATATTATTGATGAAGAACTCAGAATATTGCTCAAGAAAAGTTGAATATCTTTCACAAATTCTGAGAATTTATTGATGTTTGAGAGTAAATTTTCACTATAGTAAGTTTACAATGTTTCTAGATACCTAAAACTACTGATATCTATCTCTATATATAGGCCTTGGACCAAGGGAAGTGATTATTCCCGGATGTCTCCTTGAAAAGGTGCCTTTTGGAGAAGTCTGGAAAATTGCTGAACAGGGGTGCTCGGCCGAGTCAAGGAAGGTGCTCGGCCGAGCAAGCCTTCGAAAATGACTTCTGCCTTTCTGATGCCTATGCTCGGCCGAGTCAAGGTGCTCGGCCGAGCAACTGCTGGAACATTTTTATTCTTCAATTTTCTTTGTCCAGTTAATTTGCTCCTTATTTATTTGTTTCACCTTCCTCCAAGAGATGTCCAAAGCTCATAATAATGCTCCAAAACCTGTATTATATATAAACATACTACCAAGTGAATTATATCTGCATAATGAGATAAAATCAAATAGTTTAAGCTAATAATTACTTAAAATAAGGTAAATAAAATATATTTTTGGACCTTAAATGACTATAAAATAGTCATTTATCAACTCCCCCACACTTGGATCTTGCTTGTCCTCGAGCAAGTTTAAACATTTGAAAATAGAGGAGTGAAAACGACAATAGTAAGAAAAATAAAGAAGGTCATCAATGCTCCCTCAGAATATTGTTATATAAGGTATTGCCTTCATAAAATTTCTTCCTTTTAAGTTTTTCATCCCAAGAAATTTGTGAAGAAGAATGTAGGATGATATTGAAGAGTAAATAGAAAAGTTTGAATGTTAATATAACATGAATAAATTCCATTAAATAAGAGCATATAGAAAAAAAAACAAATGAATTTGCGGGGCATAAGTATGAATTAAGAATTATATTCACTCTTTTAGAGTGCTTTGTGAATAAATTTTTCATGCTTGAATATACATTTCTTAAACTATGATCTTTATTCTTTAATAAAGATGTCCATATGTCGTTATGCATTTTGAATCACAAAAATTGATGAAAGGCGGAGGATGATAGTGGAATAAGGTTCGAGATTTGATTAATTTAGACGTGGCAATTGAGTTTCTTGCTTTTAAATTGTCACACTCTATAATGATATATTCATTTAGATATTTGAGTGGACAATCAAAAGAAGAATATATTGATTAATTAGCCTTTTAAAAGTGGGAATGGAAAGATGGATTAAAGTGAAAATTTTTGTGATTCATAAGCATAACAAAGATGAAAAACCTTTGAAAAAGAGTAGAAATGAAAGTTTTTGAGATGCATATACAAGAATGTTTTAAAAGTTTCACAAGTATATTGTATCCAAACTTAATGCCCACAAACTCATTAATAATGTAATGCTTCTATTCAATAGGATTTAAAAGTTCATATTAATTTTGAAAATTTTCTATTTACCATCCAATACAATCCTATGTTGTTATTATCAAATTTCTTAAAAAGTAGAAGTTAGAAAGGTAAATATTTTACTTTAGACAAATGATAATAGAGATAACATTCTCATCAACAGGAGCATTGGCTAAATATTTTATTTTTTATTTTTTTTTGAAGAAAGATATTACCCCCCCCCCCCAACACTTAAATGAAACATTGTCCTCAATGTTTTAAAATAGGACAATTTTTAAAGAAAAACCTTGAGGGGGAGAAAAATAAGAAGATCAAAATGACAATATATAAAACAAAAATAATCCATCGGTTACCATCCCGATGATGCTTGTTTTAGGTCATTAGCTCGACCCCTTTCTTATAATTGGAATGGGCAAGGAATGGTATTGTAATGGCCTATTGTCCTTGACAATCCGCCATTCCATGCCCATTAGAATGATTGAGCTTCTGCAGTCGATACACGTACGCCACCCCGGTTTGCTTCCCTTCTTTGGTACCTTACCCTTCGGTATGGGTTTTTCAATTTTATCTCTAGTAGGGCACTTATTTTTAATTTCACATTCCTTGCTCATAGATTCTAACATGTTAACACCGGAGCAAGGGTTCTTAAGATTTGGATTTTTTATTAATTTAAATCCTACTTTCTCATTCCCTACGTTTAAAGAAAGTTTACCATTTTTAACATCAATGATTGCCCCTGCGGTGGCAAGAAATGGTCTACCTAAGATAACGGGAATGTTATTGTCTTCTTCCATCTCAAGAACTAAAAAGTCGACCGGGATGTTTAATTTCCCGACTCGACAAGGAATGTCTTCCATAATACCCACCGGAGTCTTAATGGAACGGTCCGCTAATTGTAAAGTTATTGTGGTGGGTTTGATTTCCCCCACACCTATTTTTTTACTAACCAATAGCGGAATGAGGCTAACACTTGCCCCAAGATCGAGTAATGCGTTCTCAACATTGAAATTACCTATGTTGCAAGGGATAGAGAAAGTGCCGGGATCTTTTAATTTTGGAGGTACTTTACTTTGTAAAACGGCACTTACCTCTTCCGTTAGTACAACAGACTCAAACTCCTCAAGTCTCCTCTTATTTGAAAGAATTTCTTTTAAAAATTTTGTGTAAGAGGGCATTTGTTTTAAAACATCAATAAAAGGAACATTGATGTAAATTGATTTTAAAACTTCTAAAAATTTTGAAAATTGTTTATCAAGATTTGCCCTCGCCAATTTTTGAGGATAAGGTATTGGTGGATCAAAATTTCTAGAAGGTATTGGGGAGTTCGTCCCCTTTTCAACTTCCTTATTAGTTTTAAAAATTTGAGGAGTTTGACTAAGGTTATTCTCGCTAAGGTTTTTTTTTTTCCACTCCCGCTAGTTATTACATTAGCGTGCTCATCTGGCCTTTGCGTTTGACCGGGAAGGCTCCCTTGTGGTCTAGATGAAGCATTGGCTTGTTGAGAAATTTGGTTCTCTAGCATTTTACTATGTGCGGCTAGATTATCGAACCTGCTATTTAATGCCTTTAAACTTTCCATAACTTCATTGTTGATCTTATCTTGTGTATTTTTATTTTTGACCATGAAGTCCATTATAAGATCTAACTTTGATTTAGGGGGAGGGAAAGAATTATTGTTGAAATTTGATGTGAATCCCGGTGGTTGATTAGAAGGTTGAGGGTTCAAAACATTATTGCTCTTATAGGAAAAATTGGGGTGATTTTTCCATTCGGGATTATATGTATTTGAATACATACCCCCATTTTTCCCATAAGAGTTTACAAAATTGCTTGCTCACTAGGGGTAGTGTCAAGCAATTCACAACCTTGGGTACTATGTGAGTTAGACCCACATAGTTCACAAAAAACGTTTACATTGGCCACGGGATTCACATTTAGATTTTCAAACTTTTTTAGAATCATGTCTACCTTAGATGAGAGGAGAGTAACAGCATCGATAGTGTACTTACCTGGAGTTCCTTGTGGTTGCTCCCTTTCATTGGACCATTGATAATGGTTCAAAGCTATATTCTCGATCAAGTCATAGGCTTCGTCCACCATTTTATTCATTAATGCCCCTCCTGCTGCGGCATCTATGGTCTCCCTTGTCTTGAACATGAGACCGTTGTAGAATGTGTGCACGATCAACCACTTTTCAAGCCCGTGGTGTGGGCACATCCTCAAAAGCTCCTTGTATCGCTCCCAAGCATCATAGAGTGATTCCTTACTGTTTTGACTAAAGTTTGTGATCTTAGTCCGAATCTGAGCGGTCTTGGATGGTGGGAAGAAGCGTCCAAGAAACGCCTCCTGAACTTGGTCCCATGTTGTTAAAGAATTATGGGGGACCGAGTTTAACCATTGCTTTGCCTTATCCCTCAAAGAGAAGGGGAAAAGGCGCATTCGTATTGCTTCGGGTGTGACACCGAGAACTCGGGTAGTGTCACAATACTCCAAAAAGGATTGGATGAGAAGGTGGGGATCTTCAAGTGCCGAACCTCCAAACTGGTTGTTCATAACCATGTGTAGGAGTTGAGGTTTGATCTCAAAGTGGGCTGCGTCGGCATTTGGTACTACTATGGGTGTCCTAGTTCCCGGGGTACTCGGGTTAACGAAGTCCCGTAGGGTTCTAGGTGGAGGTGTAGCGGGATCTCCTTCTCCGTTCTATGCCATATTTTCTTCAAGTACTTCTCTTAGTCTCCTCAACCTTTCGTGAAAGGTTCTTTCTGATTCCGGATCAAACTCTTCAAGTATGATTCAGGCTCTTTTCATATACTCCGGGAGTACCTAATGAAATTTTCAAAGACACAAATTCTTCGAAGGGATGTTAAATAAACAAAAAAAAAAACAAAAACAAAAACAGAAAATTAAAAAGCAAAAAAATTTAAAAAGTAAACCGTTGTCCCCGGCAACGGCGCCAAAAACTTGTTAGGTTATTTCCGCAAGTGCACAGGTGTATGTAGTATAGATAGTGCAAGAGCGAGTCGATCCCACGAGGACAACTTTACTTATAAAATATTTTTGCTTAGAATA
Source organism: Campanula takesimana (assembly GCA_026119855.1). Classification (NCBI taxonomy): domain Eukaryota; kingdom Viridiplantae; phylum Streptophyta; class Magnoliopsida; order Asterales; family Campanulaceae; genus Campanula; species Campanula takesimana. The sequence goes on from JAOWBW010001341.1 coordinate 70,248, forward strand.
AGAAAATAAAGAAAAGAGAGTGATTGGGGGTTATAAAATTATTTGTCACCAAACTAGAAATGAAATTGCAACTACTATAACTTAGACAAAAACTCTTATATTTTAAGGAATCCTCGGGATTGGAACATCAACAACATATATTCATCAACTATCCATGCTCTATTTAGATTAAAGTTTCATTTTAAAACAAGGATGGTATGCTTGGCCTACACTACTTCTCACGATCAAGCAAGTAGCGTTTGTATTCTCATACTAATTATGCCCTATCTCTCGATGGCCTATAATTAGTAAGAATCCATTAAGTTTTCTTTATGAAAATCAGCATACTTTCCATTCAAGGAGCATCCCTAAGCCATTACACTACTCTCATGAGTAATGAACTTAGTTCTGACTATATGGATCCGCTAATCAAGGTTCTCCGATCAGTACTTCCCTTGATTAACTAAGATTCATACAAATCATGGACGTCATCATGGTTGTAGGCGTTAGAGTTTGATATAGTAGAATTGTTTAAGATGAAGAGAAGAATTTCAGAGCAAGACTACTTAATAAACATAAATGTTATTGAGTTTCCAACCCCAAGAAAATGGGGGATTACTTACAAGCCATATAAATAACAATAAGAATAAGATAAAGAAGAAAAGATAGAAGAAGTGATACTTATTCTGAATTGAAATGAAGATAAAAGACTTGAAAAGAACCTCTGAATATTATTGATGAAGAACTCAGAATATTGCTCAAGAAAAGTTGAATATCTTTCACAAATTCTGAGAATTTATTGATGTTTGAGAGTAAATTTTCACTATAGTAAGTTTACAATGTTTCTAGATACCTAAAACTACTGATATCTATCTCTATATATAGGCCTTGGACCAAGGGAAGTGATTATTCCCGGATGTCTCCTTGAAAAGGTGCCTTTTGGAGAAGTCTGGAAAAATTCTGAACAGGGGGTGCTCAGCCGAGTCAAGGAAGGTGCTCGGCCGAGCAAGCCTTCGAAAATGACTTCTGCCTTTCTGATGCCTATGCTCGGCCGAGTCAAGGGTGGTGCTCGGCCGAGCAACTGCTGGAACATTTTTATTCTTCAATTTTCTTTGTTCAGTTAATTTGCTCCTTATTTATTTGTTTCACCTTCCTCCAAGAGATGTCCAAAGCTCATAATAATGCTCCAAAACCTGTATTATATATAAACATACTACCAAGTGCATTATATCCGCATAATGAGATAAAATCAAATAGTTTAAGCTAATAATTACTTAAAATAAGGTAAATAAAATATATTTTTGGACCTTAAATGACTATAAAATAGTCATTTATCACACATCCCTCGTACCAGATTTTTCAACCTTTGCCTCTGTCTGTCTTTCGTCAAAGACACTAGATTTTGTGCACCATGTATCTTCAAGACACTCAGAATTTGCCTCACTAGGCAAACAACTTTGTCCTCTGGACAATCAAATTTTCTGCATGCAATGTATCCCATTGGATACCCAGACGTGCACATACGGGCACTCAGAATCACCCCAACGGGCGACTAACAGTCATTCAATTGTGGCCCATCCAGTCGACAATGGATCATGCCAACCATGACTGATAAAACCGGTATGTGTTGATCTTCTAGGCGTGGCATGCCCAGTTCACTCCGGCCTAGAGTAAAACGCTGCTCCACCTGCTCGTAACACCCTCACCAATCTCAGAACCTTAGAGGATGAACAAGGAACCTTTTCTTTCACCCTTCAGAATCACATTTGAACCTTTGTAGACATCCAGAACTCCACCTTCACCTTTGAAACTGTATCCCTTCTTGTCCAACCGACTAAGCGATATCAGATTCTTTGCTACTTGTGGAACGTGTCTTACCTTGTTCAATGTGAGAGTTTTATCACCCAAAGTTCTCACCCTTACGGAGCCCATGCCAACTACTTCGCAGATAGAACCATTGGCCATATAAATACGGTCTCCATCTTTCTGCTCGTACATTGAAAATTGCTCCTTGCGTGAACATATGTGATAAGACGCTCCTGAATCTAACCCATGCAAATTCCTTGCACGCTTCTTCTTCGGTCACAATGGCATAATCACAATCCTCATCCAGATTTTCATTGCTTGCCGCCGCAGCAGTCGACTCAGATTTCTTCTGCTCTCTCTTTTTCTTGGGACAGTCAGTTTTCCAATGCCCCTTCTCCTTGCAATAGCTACAGATATCTCCAGGTCTCGGACCCCGTCTAGAACCTCCGTTCCTTCGACCATTCCCTCTACTGCCTTCCGCAACCAAACCTGATTACTGAGATTCAGTACTAGTACCGCTCGCCTTTCGGTGCAGTTCTCTAGTCTTCAGACCAGACTTACTTGTCCAGAGTAATTGTCTCTTTATTCAAACATGAATCAACATATGATTCATATGACAACAATAGAGACACCAACAGAATTAGAGCAGCATCCTCATCATCAATTTTCACCTCTATATTACGCAATTCAAGTAATAAAGCAGAAAATCGATCTAGATGATCCTTAATAGGCGTACCTTCTGACATATGGAAAGTGAATAACTTCTTCTTCATATAGAGCTTGTTGGTTAGAGACTTCGTCAAATACATCTTCTCTAACGTCAGCCACAAGCCTCCCGCTGTTTCCTGATCCGCTACTTCTGCTAAGATCTTATCATCAAGACTCATGATAATCATTGAATGAGCCTTCTCATCTAATACTAACATGTCTGCAGCCTTCTTCGAATCCTCTGCTATGGGAACAGCTTCTGCCTTGCCTTTTGGATCCTTATAATCCCTGATTGCAGCAGCCACTAGAGCCCGCAAGCTTTGTCTTCGCAACATGGCTCTCATCTTGATCTGCCATACACTAAAATTGTTCTTCCCATCAAACTTGTCGATTTTCTGGTCCATCCCGGAATCCATTTCTTCTACCGCAGCGGAGTACCCTGATCTTTCTTGACTAACCAGGCTCTGGTACCACTTGTTAGTAAATCAGACCCAAAAGATAACAAATAATAATGAATGCAAATCAACACAGAATTTACGTGGTTCACCAACAACCTATTGGCTACGTCCACGGGCAAAGGGAAACAAATATTATTATGGTGGAGAAACAATTACAAGAAGATGATGATCACACTAATCTATGTTTGCACGAACTTTGATCACAAAGTCCCTAGCTATGCAAATCCCTAGATCTAGAAATACTGATCTCTCTCTCCCTATATGTCTTCGGTCACGCAGAGAAAAATACTAATCTATGGCTAGTATTTATTTGGTATTAGAGACCTAATTCAGAAGATAGAAGGAGTCCTAAATCAAATCCCCAAAGGACTTGATTTACTTTCTACGCAAGCGAGAACATCGCCAAAATCCGGAATGCTCGAAACTCTATGGTACGCCCTGGGTCTTGGACATGGTCCGCCCGGGTCTTGGTCATGGTCCATCCGGACCTCACTAATGTCCGACCGGATCCATCAAGCTACCCGCCCGGATCATCTTCACTGCTGCTATGCACTTCCTCTTCTTAAAATCACTTTGCTCTAAAACCACTTATACTCATTGGAAAAATATTATCTTTGCATTCTAATTTTCCTCATTATGTGTAGAACAAAAACTATTCTATGGACTAAGACCAAACACTACATTTTTGGTGAGTAATGGAGGTGACAAGACAGAGTGGTCAAAACTGAAGTCTTGCTGGACAGTTACACTACCATGAAAACAATCATCAAAACTCAACCAAATGAAATGCTATGAACATGAAATCTTGTGTGTGCATAGATATATATGTTAGTAGCAAAAAAGACATGGAAAATCATATATTTAGTTATGGCTTGATGATGTTTTACATTAGACAAGACAAACATGGACAGATTTGGGGTTTTAGATGAAAACCCATGAAGATCTTGGAAAACCTCCCCAAATCCACAAACATGGACATTCAACATGTACAACATAGATAATATATACAAGATTTAGAGCGTAACAAGTGATAACAACTGGATATCAATAGCATAAACATTCATTTATCAAGAACATGGCAAAGAACATCAAACATTACATCTTTAGTTCACCAATGGAGGTCTAGCCTAACAAGTGGCTAGACCTCTCAACAAATTACATGAATATATAAATTTTACATATATGAGATTACAAGATAGAAATGTTACCTAGGTTATGCTTCCTTTGCTTCCAAGGGAAGACTTTTTTGGTTGCTTTTCTAGAGATGTTGTGCTTGTGTTTGAGAGAGTTGTTTGTGATAACTTTGCTTGGTTGTTTTGGTTAGTTTTTGAGGGTAATGCTAAGATGGTGATTTGGTGGTGTTATGGTAGTGATATGGTATGATTTTGGGAGGTCAAGTGAGTGTTTGGATGATGGAGAGAAAGTGAGAGTAGAGTGTATGAGTGATGTGTTGTTCTTGGTGTGTGTCTCCTTGGTCCTCTCTAGTTCCCCCTTTGAAAATGGATGAATGGAGGTGTAATATGGATGGGGGAGGTGGTAAAGGACATTATGATGCCCTTGCCTAGGCTTAGGGAGTCAATTGGAAGCAAACAACCTGGGTAGGAGCAGCTGGAAATGGCCTTGAAGTGGCTTGAATGCACAAGTTGCAAATGGGACAAGTTGCTGATCTGCTAGGCATAGGGGAGCCGTACGGCTCCTAGGGTGCCATACGGTGGCCTTCAGAAATCCTGGGGAAACCTCTTTTGCCACGTGTCGAGCTCCGATTGGTCAACCCCTTATCGTATTGCTCAACTACCTTTGGCCACTTGTCTGACTTGGGCTGGCTTCCATTACTCCATGACATGAATATCTTTGACATAATTGACTACAATTCTTGTTCCGGTATTGGTTCCACAACATTCCAAGTTTTGTCCGAGCGCCCGCACTCCGATGTCCTGATTGTCCGCGGGCCCAACATGAAAGTTGCTTGAAATAATTTTGTGGTCACATCCGTCTATTTGAAATATGTTCATAAGCAAGGGATGATAATAATATATTTTTAAATGCACAAAATAGACGATAACGATTAGATTCTAGGGGTACGCGCCCCGTTTCGGGTCCCGCAACTCAAAAATTGAAGTACATATCTGTTTACTCGTTTTTTGCTCTGATCATGAATTTCAAGTCTGTTAATCCATTCGATACATCGATAAGGCTGACGGCACTCCCGTGTAGCCAAATCGAGGGTCCTAGGTCAATTTTAGGGTTTAGACCGGTCAACAAGGTTTGTCGGGGGGTGCGAGATCGGGGTGTCTAGACAGCCCTAGCCTTATCCACCATGTCTATACAACCCATAGTCGCCACCCCTAGGTAGGGAGGAAATAAGATTGAGGCAAAAAGACAAAGGGCGAGGCAATCTAGAGCTGCCTCAGAGTCCACCACACTGCTAAAAAACCTTATGGGAAGCTCACAGATATTCACATCGGGACCTAAGAATAAGCCTTCGAATTCTTCCATGGAAATCCTAAGCAGTTGGACACACGAACAGTGGCCTGACCCCGAACAGACTCTCTCTCTCTAAGATTCTCTCTAGGTGATCTTCCTCGTCTCTTTCCTAGGGCTCCTAGGGTTTCCTTCCAATGGCAGCCCCTCTAATGGCAGCCCCGGATCCTTTTCCCCCTTTACAACATCAATCAAACCCTGGATCTATTGCTAATGTTATTTGTTCAGCAAACCCTAATATCAGCCCCCATGCAGATCGCCCTAACCCTAACCCTAATATTGTTCCAGCCGCCGCCTCTCAACCCCTTGCTAATTCACTGTTTAGCAAATCCTTTGCATCGATTGTGGATTCTTCCTTCCCTTCACAACCTGCTAGTGTTCCATTGATCCCAGTTAATACCCACAAGGGTGTCCCGTCTCTCAAACTCTCTAAAGAAACCATTCAAGCTTTTACAAAGCCGTTTGCTTGGACGTTGGTGGGAAGGTTTCTTAATGGGCGACCCACTATGGAAGCAGCAAGATTGGCTTTTGCTAAATTCCAATTGAAAGGCAATTTCAAGCTCGACCACATTGATCCACAGCACATGCTGATCCAACTTTCGACAGAGGAGGATTTTCATCGGTTGTGAACAAAGGAGGTTTGGTATGTAACAAAGTTCCCCATGAAAACGACTGTATGGTCTCCATCGTGGCAACCTAAACATGATTCCCCATTAGTTCCAGTATGGGTAAGTCTTCCGGGTTTGCCCATCCATTTATTTAACAAGGTTTTCTTATCATCGCTTGCTAGTACTTTTGGGAAGCCTTTGTCTATTGACAAGGCTACAGCTGAGTTATCTAGACCGAGCGTTGCCAAAATCCTGGTACAAATTGATCTTCTCAAGGTTTTACCGGATAAAGTGCATGTTGATTGTGGTGATTTCTATCCTAGTTTCTTTCAGAAATTGGAATATAATAATTTACCACTCTATTGTCGTCATTGCTCAGTTTTGGGTCATGACTCCTTTGGGTGTCGTGCGCTAAACAAGGAAAAAGAGAGAAAGAAGGTGGAAAAAGGGAGGAATACCATGAAAACCAATTCAGTTAATGAGAAGGTCGATGGGCAGATTCACAATAGTCTCCAAAAGGACAATATTGCTGAAACCTCAAAGGTTAATGAGAATAGAGATAAGGCTGGTTCTAAGCCAATAATTACTACGGTGATATATGTTGCCAAAAGGGGAGTTGCTTTGCCTGAAGCGGTGAATGATGCTCTTACCAAGAGGTTAACAGCTATCAAAACTAAGTCTGATAATGGAGAAGAAGGAAAGATTCCTAGTGTTCAAGATCCCCTCAAGTTACAAACTCCAATTTGGGATGATTCTGCCATGCAGAATAAACCCACCTCTTTGGCTAAGATGGACACTTTTATCTCTTTGAATTTGTCACCTCGAGCTCCTAGGGTCACTACCCTGAACCATGTAGTTGGGTTTCAATTGGACTTCAAGGAACGTGAATCTGTTGAGGATATTGTGGATGGAAATGATGATGGCTTCACTACTGTCACTCATAAAATGAAAAAGGATAGGGAGAAATCCCCCTTGCTGTGAGTTACCTTCCCCTATTTTATATTCTCATTTACTTCCTTTTATCACTGTTTTTAATGGTTTCGTTTATAAGTTGGAATGCCCGTGGCATTGCTAATGGTGCTACGGTAAAAAGAATTAAGCGTTTATTTCGCTCCCATGGGGCTTCTTTGATTGCTCTTTATGAGCCTAAAGTTGCTAGTTCAAATTTGGATCAGTTTATAAGAAAGATTGGGTGTGAATGTGGCTTGGCTAATACTTCTAATAGGATTTGGGTGGTTTGGAAACATGGGCTGCATGGGTCTATTATTCAAGAATCTAAATAGGCCTTGACCTTGCAAATCTCGCATCCTTTGTGGGAGAAGGCTATTTGGGTTTCTTTTGTTCATGTAAGCTGTAATAGATTTTCGCGCATAACTCTTTGGGTGGATTTAATGGCTATCGGTGAGGTGGAATTTCCTTGGATTGTGGTGGGTAATTTCAATTCTGTTCTTGATCAAGGGGAAAAAGTGGGTGGTAAACCTATTAATGAAATGGCAGTTAATGAGTTTTCAGATATGATTCAATATGCTAATCTTATGGATGCTGGTTTCGAAGGCAATATGACTACGTGGTCGAATAAGAGGATGGGTAGAAGAGCTATTTACCAGAGGCTTGATCGGAGCAATGGATGAATCTTTTTCACATTACTCGAGTTACTCATTTATCTCGGGTATGTTCGGATCATGCTCCATTGGTGATTAATATCCAAATTGAGGCTGAAAGAAGAAGTGGCACGTTTCGATTTCTTAATATTTGGTTAAAACATCATGACTTCAGCAACATTGTGCGCAACTCTTGGGAATCCCCTATGGATGGTCGGCCGATGGTTAGTTTTGCTAAAAAACTTAATCGTTTGCGTAAGTGCATTATGGGCTGGAATAAGAGCATTTTTGGGAGAGTGGAGCAACAAATTAAGATTGCGGAGGATGAGGTTCTTGTGTGTGAGGCTCAGCATCAACAACTTAATACGGTAGAGACCCGTGCAGCACTTCAACTTGCTCAAGCTCACCTTCTTCAAAAGCTGAATATTGAGGAAGAATTATGGGCTCAAAAGGCAAATTTAAAATGGATAAAAGAAGGGGACAGGAAAACTAGGTTTTTCCATGCAACGGTTAAGAAAAAGAGGCAACGGTTGTTCATTCATCGTATCAAGAATAGACAAGGGGACTGGCTCACTGACAAGGAGGATATTAAAGAAGAGGCTGTGGGATTCTATTCGGACTAGCTCCAAAGTCAATGTGATATTCCAGCAAATGATTATTTATTTTTGATTCCCCAGATTATTAATGATGATGATAATCAGAGGCTTACGGATGTCCCTATGATGGAAGAAGTTCATGACATTGTTTTCAGTATGGATGGGCAAAGTGCTGCTGGCCCGGATGGATTTACGGGGGCTTTCTATAAGGGTTGTTGGGATATTATTAAGACGGATCTGGTCTGAGCAATTGGGGATTTCTTTTCGGGGTTTTCTATGCCACGAAGTTGGACAAGCACATTGATTGTCACCATTCCTAAGGTTGAGTCTCCAACGACATTTTCTGATCTTAGGCCGATTAGCTTGTGCAATTTTTGTAACAAAGTGGTGACTAAGCTTCTCACTACCCGCCTTGCTCCCATTCTACCTCGCATCATATCCCCCCAGCAAAGTGGTTTTGTTCAAGGGCGAGTTATTCATGAAAATATCCTCCTGGCTCAAGAAATTATGCAGTCGATTAATAAAAAGGTTCGTGGCTCTAAAGCTAGATATGGCAAAGGCGTATGATAGATTATCTTGGTTTGGTCTTCTTAAAGTCATTCGACAATTTGGATTCAATGAAGTTTGGATTGATATGATTTATCGTTGCATATCTAATAGCTGGTTTTCGGTGTTGATTAATGGGGAGAGTTGCGGTTTCTTCCCGTCTACTAGAGGCTTAAGGCAAGGGGACCCTCTATCCCCATGTCTTTTTATTATTGCTGCTGAGATGATGAGTAGAGGTCTCAATCACCTTCACTCTGTTTTTCCTCAGTATCGTTATCGTATTCATATAAATACCCCAATGGTTTCTCATTTAGCATATGCCGATGATGTGATTATTTTTGCAATGGTTCAAAATCCTCTCTTGAATGTCACATGAAGTATCTTGAGTGGTACCAAAGATTCTCGGGGCAGCTTGTTAATATCCAAAAATCGGGTTTCATCACAGGGAAGCATGGAGATAGAGATGATGTTATTGCAGCCATTACGGGATTCATTAAGCATGACCTCCCCCTAATTTATTTGGGCTGTCCGCTTTACACGGGAAGGAAAAAGATAAACCTTTTTGCTCCTCTCATAAGGAAAATGGAATCACGGTTAGCTTCCTGGAAAGGTAAGCTTTTATCTTTTGGTGCAAAACTTACCTTGATTCAATCTTGTCTCGCTGCAATGCCATTGTATTATGTGTCTCTTATTGATCCTCCCATTGGTGTAATGTGGGCTTTAGAAAGAATTATTGTTAGGTTCTTTTGGAGCAGCAATGATGGTAACAAAAAATGCCATTGGATCTCTTGGGACAAAATGAGTCATCCCGTGGAAGAAGGAGGCTTGGGGTTACGGAAATTTGAGGATATTTCTCTTGCTTTTGCTATGAAACTTTGGTGGCGGTTTCGAAGTAAGGATTCCCTTTGGAGCAGCCTTATGCGTGCAAAGTATTGTTGGGAAATTCACCCAATGGATGCTACTCTTACATCATATTCATCTCATGTTTGGAAAAGGATGATTGAGGCTAAACCATTGGTGGAAGATAGGATGGCATGGCGGGTTGGGGTATGTCAGAAAAATCCCAGACTAAGAATTTCATAGCTGAAATGTTATGTTCCTTTATAGCCTTTTCGCCTTTTTGTAAAAGATAATTTAAATATTCTAAATTATCTAATAGAATTACTTTTCCGTCTTGGAAGGTATTCCAAATTTTATTTGGGTTATTATCATTTATAAATATAATTTCTTTTTCCATTAAAAATTTCTTTTCTAATTTCTATTTATGAATTTTGAATAACAGGAAATATAAGAAATAGTACTGAATATGATAGATGCAATTTTATGCATTTAAAGATAGTAAAAGAAGAGGATTATACCAAACTATTTCTCCGTTCGTCTCCTCCGTTTCAATCCTGTGTCAACCTTCTGCCAAAATTCCCCTAAACGGCCACCTGCCTAAACGGGTACTAAGGATATTTTTAAAGCTATAAAAAATTTTAGAACCAAGGTTTTAAAATCAGAAAAAGACATTTTTATCAAAATCCAGAGTTCCATCCCATTATGGGGAGACGATCAAGAAGTAATTTACTTCCCCCGACACATCATTCAAGTTGGAATAAGCACTGGAGAAAAATATGTTCCATCAGTATCATCTCCATGCCATCTTGAGACAAATGACCTATTTGCCCTCGGAATAAAAAAGATTGAAGAATTCTTGCAGAAAGCATTCAGCTTTTCCAAAGACGACAAGATCTTTATCAATAGAGCAGAAGATCATTATCTACTGTTCTCACAGAGCTTAAAGCCACTTTGCCAAGAAGACGAAGAAAAAATCTTAGCCTTCCAGCAAAACTTCATCAAAGGGGGATACATGAATCAGCATGATAAAAGGGTTTGCCCTACCATCAGGAAAAAGACAAGCCATAAATGTCAAATTTGTGGTCACTCTCCGTCAAAAGAAAAAGAGGAATCTTCTTTTCAAAACATGTAAAGAAGTGAAGAAATGGCCGACAGAGTTTTATGGATGACTCATCAGATAAACTTTGTCAAAAGAAGATGCTTTGAAGATAAGAAAGTATCAGAAGAAGACAAAATAATGTAATAACATTATTATCATCAGCCAGTGGCATGACCCTCCACTAGCCGCCCACTATCTTTTAAGAATGTTTAGACGTAAGGGATGACGTCTCATTGTAATAAGGGTACTCTTCCATTGTCTATATAAGGGGAGAGAGTCATAATTAGAAGGCATCGAATGTTTAGCTCAAGAGAGAGAGAGAGAGATTCTAGTGAGAAAAACAAAGATGAGTGAGTAATTTCCCAACGGGAAATATAGTATAGGAAAGATATGTATAGGTGTGTATGCCTTTCTGAAGGCTTATGTATTTTAAAGTTTGAGTAATAAAAGTGGGATTTATCAAGCTATTACCTTTCTATCCTTATTTTCTGGAGTCCAATCTGAATAGCCGTGCCGTGTTAGTACCCGTTTAGGCAGGTGGCCGTTTAGGGGAATTTTGGCGGAAGGTTGACATAGGATTGAAACGGAGGAGACGAACGGAGAAATAGTTTGGTATAATCCTCTTCTTTTACTATCTTTAAATACATAAAATTGCATCTATCATATTCAATACTATTTCTTATATTTCCTGTTATTCAAAATTCATAAATAGAAATTAGAAAAGAAATTTTTAATGGAAAAAGAAATTATATTTATAAATGATAATAACACAAATAATATTTGGAATACCTTCCAAGACGGAAAAGTAATTCTATTAGATAATTTAGAATATTTAAATTATCTTTTACAAAAAAGCGAAAAGGCTATAAAGGAACATAACATTTCAGCTATGAAATTCTAAGTCTGGGATTTTTCTGACATAGAAAATTATGAGTCAAACTTTTTCAAGTTTTACCAAATTCAGATCAAATCTGAGATAAAATCCTTACATAGGATTATAAAGCTTGAACTTAAAAATAAGATTTCCTTGGAGGAATTTTTACTCCTCGAATAAAAGGTATATAGGCTGGAAACCACCAACTTATCTATCAACTACTCTGAATAGAGTACTGGATAAAACGGAGGTATAACAATGCCACGTATCTTATGAAAGAATGTTTTTATTAAACAACTCTTTTAAAAATTCCTTTTATAAATTCCGCACCTTGGTATCAAAGCCTTGGTAAAAAGTTAAAATGTCAAATGATATTTTAGAAAATATTTCAGTTATAGAAAATAAAAATGAAAGTCAAGAAGATTTTCACATCGTTTCTAATGAAAATGAAAAAGGATTTGAAGGAAAACTCTTAATAAAGCAAGACATCCTTTCAAAAATAAATAAAGCTGACCTCTCTTTGGAAAAAGAATCAATTTTCAAAATTCCAGCTTTAAATTTTCTAAAAAGAAAAAACAACATCTATTATTTCGTAAGTACGAAAGAATTATTTGTTGATATAAAAGATGTTAGTGGATCTGTATATCTTCCATTAATAACTAAAGAAGAAGTTAAACAGCAACTTCAAAAAATCAGCCCGAAAATTCGAAGTACAATTAGTACAGTACATTTAGGGGCTATATGATTTTGTTAAAATCGGCTTTTCAAGAAGGTATTAATTCACCAATTAAAATGGCGATAATTGATAACCGAATTAATGATAGAAAAGATTGCATCTTAGGATCTGCTAAAGGCAACCTTGCTTATCGGAAATTCATGTTTACCGTATTTCCTAAATTTGAAATTAGTTTAAATACTAAAAATCTAGATCAAGTTTTATCTTTTGTACATGAGTTCGAAATACCAAACTTAATGAATAAAGGTGACAAGGTTTTTAGCCTAACCTATTTGGTAGCATACGCTTTGACCAATAGTGTCCACAGCATAGACTATAAAAAGAAAGAGTATATAGAATTAGAAGATGTATTCTCTAATGTGGGAACAATAGAAGAAAAAATATTCTCTACTTTAGATCCTACAGACCAATCTTGGGCAATCAACATTGCTAAGAATAAACCTATTCTAGGATCACAGCCTAGACATAGTATAAGTGGAAACACTTTACATGTAGGAGAAACTTCTTCTCGATACATATAACCGTATGAAAGAAGTCAAAGTCAGACTGAAAGAAATTTATTAATCAATATGTCTCAAAGAATAGAAGGTCTTGCACGACGATTAGAAGAAGACGACGAAGTCTCAGAACTCACAAACAAACTGAATAATATTCAAGAAAAGTTAAACCAAGCCATAGGATAAATGACTAGTTTAAATACCATTCATCAAGAATTGGAAACAGTTATAAAACCAATGCTTAACGAAATTTTAAGCAAAATAAATGATGAAAATAATTTCAAAGAAATAATAGAAGCTGCTTCGGCAAAAGTTATTTCAGAAATAAAAAAGTGTTCTTGTAATCATGAGTTACTAAAAGTCTTAAAGGAAAATGAAATCCCACAAGAAATCGTAGAGGCTAAAGAAAAACCTCAACAACGGTATCTATATAGCTATCCTAACCATAGTGTAGGAAATGAAGAGCTAGGAACAGGGAAAAACCCTAAGAGTTTAATCTGGCCCCTTAATCCATAATGGATTATTTAAACTCAGTAAAACAGTTCTATTGGACAACCTTCTATCCTTATTTTCTGGAGTCCAGTCTGAATAGCCGTGCCGTGTTAGTACCCGTTTAGGCAGGTGGCCGTTTAGGGGAATTTTGGCAGAAGGTTGACACAGGATTGAAACGGAGGAGACGAACGGAGAAATAGTTTGGTATAATCCTCTTCTTTTACTATCTTTAAATACATAAAATTTCATCTATCATATTCAGTACTATTTCTTATATTTCCTGCTATTCAAAATTCATAAATAGAAATTAGAAAAGAAATTTTTAATGGAAAAAGAAATTATATTTATAAATGATAATAACCCAAATAAAATTTGGAATACCTTCCAAGACGGAAAAGTAATTCTATTAGATAATTTAGAATATTTAAATTATCTTTTACAAAAAAGCGAAAAGGCTATAAAGGAACATAACATTTCAGCTATGAAATTCTTAGTCTGGGATTTTTCTGACATAGAAAATTATGAGTCAAACTTTTTCAAGTTTTACCAAATTCAGATCAAATCTGAGATAAAATCCTTACATAGGATTATAAAGCTTGAACTTAAAAATAAGATTTTCTTGGAGGAATTTTTACTCCTCGAATAAAAGGTATATAGGCTGGAAACCACCAACTTATCTATCAACTACTCTGAATAGAGTACTGGATAAAACGAGGTGTAACAATGCCACGTATCTTATGAAAGAATGTTTTTAATGAAAATGAAAAAGGATTTGAAGGACAACTCTTAATAAAGCAAGACATCCTTTCAAAAATAAATAAAGCTGACCTCTCTTTGAAAAAAGAATCAATTTTCAAAATTCCAGCTTTAAATTTTCTAAAAAGAAAAAACAACATCTATTATTTCGTAGGTACGAAAGAATTATTTGTTGATATAAAAGATGTTAGTGGACCTGTATATCTTCCATTAATAACTAAAGAAGAAGTTAAACAGCAACTTCAAAAAATCAGCCCGAAAATTCGAAGTACAATTAGTACAGTACATTTAGGGGCTATAAAGATTTTGTTAAAATCAGCTTTTCAAGAAGGTATTAATTCACCAATTAAAATGGCGATAATTGATAACCGAATTAATGATAGAAAAGATTGCATCTTATGATCTGCTAAAGGCAACCGAATTTTTGTTTGGGATTGGAATTCCCAATGTGGATGATTGCTCATCGGCGGATTTGACTCCGTCTTTAGGGATTTGAATTCCTTTGTTAGGCCTTAGATTGATGGAATCTTTTATAAATTCCGTAGCCTGTTGTAAAGAGGTTTGTACCTCACTTATGCTTTTTGGTAAATCATCAACCATCAACGGATTTGATAAGTCTTTACCGGCAACCGTTTGTTCCGGACTAGATTGTTCTTTACTCAGTAAAGAGGAAGACGAACAATTGATCTTTTGTGCTTCAGTACTATTGCTAGTACCTACATGTTCTTTTATGCTTGCGCAAGGAGAACTTTCCTTCTATTGTTCAGATGTAAACTTTCTTACAAACTTTAGCTTAGATCTTACCAACTCAAGCTCTTTTATTAAGAGCAATTCTTGATGGATTAGCACGGCTTCTTCGTCCATAGCTTTTATTTCCTGTAAGGACGAATTGTCCCTGAGGTTTTACCCTCTTAACAGTCTTTCGACTAGTTTTTATTCGAAAGCAAGGAATCCTGAAAGACAGAAGAAATTAAATATAATATTCTCTTGTTAGGAAATCTGCTAGGCAGTTTTTGGTTCCTTCGAGATGTTCAACGGTAAAACTGTAATGAGAAAGCCATTGTTGCCATCTGACTAACCTTCCTTGTTTATTATCTCCTTGTATTTTTATTTTTAGGAAATAACTAAAATTTTTATTATCTGTTCTTACCGTAAATGTAACAGGGATAAATAGAAAATTTATTAATTACTCTAATTACCGCAAGGTATTCTTTTTCATTAGAGTGGTAATTTTTCTCGGCGTTCTTAAAACTACCGGAAGTATATCTACAAATTAATTCTTTATTTTCTGAATTAACTGCTTTTAATACTCCACCCCAATATTCGTTAGAGGCATCTGTTTCTATGATGAGTTTATCATCATTATCAGGATTATAAAGCTTAGGAAAGCTAACAAACTGCTTTTTTAATTTTCTCATATATTGAGAATCTTTTTCATCCCATTTCCATGGAACGTCCTTTTTTAATTTAGCTTGTAAGGTCGTTCTTAAAGCTGCTAGTTTAGGAATATAATCTGAAGCATACGTAAGGATTCCTAAAAATCTTTGCAATTGCTTTTTATCTTCAATTTTATCTGAGAATTTGTGAATGTGTTCAAGGATATGATTCTGAAGAATATGAGTTCCTTGATCTATTTCTAAACCCAAAAAATTGATTTTCTCTTTGAAGAGTTGAGCTTTTTTCTTGGAAAGAATTATTCCTAAGGTTTCGCAATTTTTAAGGACTGCTGATAAATGTAAAAGATGATCTTTCTTGTTGTCGCTGAAAATTAAGATGTCATCGACATAAACACAACAGAATTTTTCATATGCTCGAAAGGCATTTTGCATATGTCGCTCGAATATCGACGGTGCTTGTTTGAAACCAAAAGGAAGCACTTTCCATTGAAAATGTCCTTGGGGACAAGTGAAGGCAGTTAAGAGTTGTGACTCGGTGTCAAGCAACACTTGCCAGAATCCAGATTTGCAGTCTAAAGAGCTAAAAATCTTCTTTCCTCTTATTAAAGCTAAAAGGCTGTCTTTATTTGGAAGATTATGACCATCACCTATGGTTAATTCATTCATCTTCTTATAGTTTACAACCATTCGCTTTTTTCCACGTCTCCTTTCTGCTTCATTTTCTACTAAGAAAGCTGGTGACATATGTGGTGATTTGCTAGATATGATTATCTTCATTTCCAACAATTCTTGAATTTGTTTTGCAAATTCTTCTACATCTTTTGGACTGTATTTCATAGGTTTGACCCTGCAGATTGCTTTTGGATCAATTAATTTTATGCTGGCTTTCATCCAGTTCTTGGTTTTTTGTGGGTCTAAAGGGTTTTCAGAACACACTTTTTCCAAAAGATTTTCTATTTTGGCGATAGACTCTATTTCAGTCTCTAATGACAAAATATTTTGTTGATCTTTATACGATTTTAACATATCCCTCCCCCGTTCTAAAAAATATACTTTGTTAGATGAAATATTTATTGGGTTGACGGGTGGAATGCGAGAATGCTTTTTCATAGATTCAAGGTATCCAGGAATACCGACTCGTTCGGCTTTTCGAACTTTCGTATCCACACCTCTTCTTTTTCTAAGGTTGTGAATATAACACGTTCCGTTAACTGTGTGAATGGACTGTATGTAAGGCAGAAATTATTTCCTAAAAGGAAATCCATACCTGCTTCTTGTTGATATACAGTGGGGATATGAAAAATGGTGTCTCCTAAAAGTATATCAAGATTCTTGCAAACTTTTGTAATACTAATGGTAGTATTGTTCGCAATTTTTACCTGAATGGTTCTCTCGGCGTTGACCCAGTGTTCAGGTGGAATAACGTATTTACTAGCTATGCAAAGGCTTGCTCCAGTATCTACGTAACAATGTAGCTTAATTTTCTTATACCCAACAAACTGTAAAGTTCCTAGGATATAAATGGATGAGGGATTAGTAATATTAGTCATTACTAATTTCTTCATTTGTCGTCCTCGCTGGTAGTTGAGGATTCCGTTTCTTCTCCAGGATCTATTTCTATACTATAGACTTTTTCAAGTCCTTCGTATACATCTTCAACAGGATCCAATCCTAGAAGCATTATTTCTTCTAAAATTGTTACTTTTTTGAAATTTTGTTTTCTATTAGGGCATTCATTAGCATAAAAATTGATTTTTCTTTCTTTTTTATGGTAGGATTACAACCATAAGATGGGATATTTTCAACAAGCTTTTTGCAGCAAGTTTTACTAAACCTTTTTAGTTGCTTATGTTGAGCAGAAAAGTCACAAACCTTAGCAATTTCTTCTTTAACAAGTTTATGTGCAAAAGCTAAACTCATCTTTGTGATGTTAGACTTTTCAGTCATAAATCTAGCTAGGGCTTTATTATTTACTAAAGGAATTTTCCTTAAGTAACTAATAATGTATTCTTCATAAGAAGATTGATCTCCTGTTTCATAAAGATTTTTTTCATATTCACAGAAGAAATTTTCTAATTGGCAGATATCGCATAATTGCATATTATTAAGCCTGTTTTTGGCTTCTTCTTGTTCTTTATTTATTTCCTCGTTTTTTGAAGTTGAGTAATCAATTCCTAAAAACATGTAATAAATGGTATTGACTATGTCATTAAAAGCAGTTATGGGACTTAAGACAGGAGCCCATACTGAATCTTTAACAAATTTGTTAACAGATCCTGCTGTTTTATGATCTACCAATAGGAGTACTGTAGGTTGATCATCATATTGAGAGCCCAGATATCAATTAGACGTTTTCTGTCTGTTTTACAATCTAGATATAAAGTATTTGAACCGTAAGCGGACTGATTTATTTTGAATTCAGTTGTAGGAGGGTAGAAATCAGTACCTCTTTTCCTTTTCCTTTCTTTTTCATAATCATGATGAATTTTTGATCCTTGTCCTGCTTGAGGATTCGTGGCTTCATACTTTGGTAAGGGCTCTGTAGTTCCCGTATTAAAATTTTCAGTGTAGCTATTCCTAGCTTGGGAGTGTTCTTCTTCTTCGTTGGAAGAACTTTCATCGTCTGTGGTTTCATCAAGAAGATTGATGTGATGATTTTGTTGTTTGAACATTTGTTTGAGATGTTTATTGTTTTGTATTATTTGGGAGGCTTTTTCTTCTTCCATATCTAAAAGGATTAAAGCCTGTTCGAATTTTTCAGCTAGCTTGGAGCTGTTAATAGAGCTTTGTTCTAAAGTTGTCCAAAAGAACTGTTTTACTGAGTTTAAATAATCCATTATGGATTAAGGGGCAAGATTAAACTCTTAGGGTTTTTCCCTGTTCCTAGCTCTTCATTTCCTACACTATGGTTAGGATAGCTATATAGATACCGTTGTTGAGGTTTTTCTTTAGCCTCTACGATTTCTTGTGGTATTTCTTTTTCCTAAGACTTTTAGTAACTCATGATTACAAGAACACTTTTTTATTTCTGAAATAACTTTTGCCGAAGCAGCTTCTATTATTTCTTTGAAATTATTTTCATCATTTATTTTGCTTAAAATTTCGTTAAGCATTGGTTTTATAACTGTTTCCAGTTCTTGATGAATGGTATTTAAACTAGTCATTTATCCTATGGCTTGGTTTAACTTTTCTTGAATATTATTCAGTTTGTTTGTGAGTTCTGAGACTTCGTCGTCTTCTTCTAATCGTCGTGCAAGACCTTCTATTCTTCGAGACATATTGATTAATAAATTTCTTTCAGTCTGACTTTGACTTCTTTCATACGGTCGTATGTATCGAGAAGAAATTTCTCCTACATGTAAAGTGTTTCCACTTATACTATGTCTAGGCTGTGATCCTAGAATAGGTTTATTCTTAGCAATGTTGATTGCCCAAGATTGGTCTGTAGGATCTAAAGTAGAGAATATTTTTTCTTCTATTGTTCCCACATTAGAGAATACATCTTCTAATTCTATATACTCTTTCTTTTTATAGTCTATGCTGTGGACACTATTGGTCAAAGCGTATGCTACCAAATAGGTTAGGCTAAAAACCTTGTCACCTTTATTCATTAAGTTTGGTCTTTCGAACTCATGTACAAAAGATAAAACTTGATCTAGATTTTTAGTATTTAAACTAATTTCAAATTTAGGAAATACGGTAAACATGAATTTCCGATAAGCAAGGTTGCCTTTAGCAGATCCTAAGATGCAATCTTTTCTATCATTAATTCGGTTATCAATTATCGCCATTTTAATTGGTGAATTAATACCTTCTTGAAAAGCTGATTTTAACAAAATCTTTATAGCCCCTAAATGTACTGTACTAATTGTACTTCGAATTTTCGGGCTGATTTTTTGAAGTTGTTGTTTAACTTCATCTTTAGTTATTAATGGAAGATATACAGATCCACTAACATCTTTTATATCAACAAATAATTCTTTCGTACTTACGAAATAATAGATGTTGTTTTTTCTTTTTAGAAAATTTTAAGCTGGAATTTTGAAAATTGATTCTTTTTCCAAAGAGAGGTCAGCTTTATTTATTTTTGAAAGGATGTCTTGCTTTATTAAGAGTTGTCCTTCAAATCCTTTTTCATTTTCATTAGAAACGATGTGAAAATCTTCTTGACTTTCATTTTTATTTTCTATAACTGAAATATTTTCTAAAATATCATTTGACATTTTAACTTTTTACCAAGGCTTTGATACCAAGGTGCGGAATTTATAAAAGGAATTTTTAAAAGAGTTGTTTAATAAAAACATTCTTTCATAAGTTACGTGGCATTTTATACCTCCGTTTTATCCAGTACTCTAATCAGAGTAGTTGATAGATAAGTTCGTGGTTTCCAGCCTATATACCTTTTATTCGAGGAGTAAAAATTCCTCCAAGGAAATCTTATTTTTAAGTTCAAGCTTTATAATCCTATGTAAGGATTTTATCTCAGATTTGATCTGAATTTGGTAAAACTTGAAAAGGTTTGACTCATAATTTTTTATGTCAGAAAAATCCCAGACTAAGAATTTCATAGCTGAAATGTTATGTTCCTTTATAGCCTTTTCGCTTTTTTTGTAAAAGATAATTTAAATATTCTAAATTATCTAATAGAATTACTTTTCCGTCTTGGAAGGTATTCCAAATTTTATTTGGGTTATTATCATTTATAAATATAATTTCTTTTTCCATTAAAAATTTCTTTTCTAATTTCTATTTATGAATTTTGAATAACAGGAAATATAAGAAATAGTACTGAATATGATAGATGAAATTTTATGTATTTAAAGATAGTAAAAGAAGAGGATTATACCAAACTATTTCTCCGTTCGTCTCCTCCGTTTCAATCCTGTGTCAACCTTCTGCCAAAATTCCCCTAAACGGCCACCTGCCTAAACGGGTACTAACACGGCACGGCTATTCAGACTGGACTCCAGAAAATAAGGATAGAAAGGCAATAGCTTGATAAATCCCACTTTTATTACTCAAACTTTAAAATACATAAGCCTTCAGAAAGGCATACACACCTATACATATCTTTCCTATACTATATTTCCCGTTGGGAAATTACTCACTCATCTTTGTTTTTCTCACTAGAATCTCTCTCTCTCTTGAGCTAAACATTCGATGCCTTCTAATTACGACTCTCTCCCCTTATATAGACAGTGGAAGAGTACCCTTATTACAATGAGACGTCATCCCTTACGTCTAAACATTCTTAAAAGATAGTGGGCGGCTAGTGGAGGGTCATGCCACTGGCTGATGATAATAATGTTATCACATTATTTTGTCTTCTTCTGATACTTTCTTATCTTCAAAGCATCTTCTTTTGACAAAGTTTATCTGATGAGTCATCCATAAAACTCTGTCGGCCATTTCTTCACTTCTTTACATGTTTTGAAAAGAAGATTCCTCTTTTTCTTTTGACGGAGAGGGACCACAAATTTGACATTTATGGCTTGTCATTTTCCTGATGGTAGGGCAAACCCTTTTATCATGCTGATTCATGTATCCACCTTTGATGAAGTTTTGCTGGAAGGCTAAGATTTTTTCTTCGTCTTCTTGGCAAAGTGGCTTTAAGCTTTGTGAGAACAGTAGATAATGATCTTCTGCTCTATTGATAAAGATCTTGTCGTCTTTGGAAAAGATGAATGCCTTCTGCAAGAATTCTTCAATCTTTTTTATTCCGAGGGCAAATAGGTCATTTGTCTCGAGATGGCATGGAGATGATACTGATGGAACATATTTTTCTCCAGTGCTTATTCCAACTTGAATGATGTGTTGGGGGAAGTAAATTACTTCTTGATCGTCTCCCCATAATGGGATGGAACTCTGGATTTTGAGAAAAATGTCTTTTTCTGATTTTAAAACCTTGGTTCTAAAATTTTTTATAGCTTTAAAAATATCCTTTGGGAAAAGGCTGATTTCTTTTAAATTTGGACTAGGATAAATGAAACGAACCAGTCCATATTCAAAGGATTCTAGAACCTGTTCGGGATTAGCACCTTTTATGAAATTAAAGAGGCTCAAGTTTTTCCCGTCTTTTGTAAACATTTTTTCATTTATAAGATGTTCTTCAGTAGCAAGGCGAGCATGCTTATAAAGATACATAAAACCATTTAAGTTTAAATTTGGCAAAAATTGGTTTTCATTTTTAAAGAGTCGTTTGGAAGGAAGACTTCCTAAAGAGATTTTTGACTCTTTTTTAGATTTTAAGCCTTTAAAAAGGTCTTTGGCTTTAAACTATCTGCAGAATTTACGAGCCTTAATTCTGGTAACAACATATCTCTGCAATAAATTAGAAGCTGTTTTTGCTTCTAAAAAACTTTTATACTTCTGGTGTTTAATATTGGAAATACCTTCAGTGGCTAACCTCGTTGTTTCCCAATTTTCATAAATACCGGCATAAGTACAGGAAATAAAAGCTATGGACGAAGAAGCCGTGCTAATCCATCAAGAATTACTCTTAATAAAAGAGCTTGAGTTGGTAAGATCTAAGCTAAAGTTTGTAAGAAAGTTTACATCTGAACAACAGAAGGAAAGTTCTCTTTGCGCAAGCATAAAAGAACATGTAGGTACTAGCAATAGTACTGAAGCACAAAAGATCAATTGTTCGTCTTCCTCTTTACTGAGTAAAGAACAATCTAGTCCGGAACAAACGGTTGCCGGTAAAGACTTATCAAATCCGTTGATGGTTGATGCTTTACCAAAAAGCATAAGTGAGGTACAAACCTCTTTACAACAGGCTACGGAATTTATAAAAGATTCCATCAATCTAAGGCCTAACAAAGGAATTCAAATCCCTAAAGACTGCGGGAGAGATTGGATTCTTGGAGTGGTAAGGTGCTATCCTCCGGGGCTAAGCTTATTCTTATCAAACACTGTCTTCAAGCCATTCCAATCTATTACATATCCCTTTTGGATCCCCCGAAAGGTGTTATCAATTCTATGGTCCGAATGATTGCCAACTTCTTTTGGAGCAATGTGGATGAAAGTCATAAGTGTCATTGGATTTCTTCTAAAGAATTTTTCTGGCCCACTAATGAAGCGGGTTTAGGGCTGCGTTCTTTTCAAGATATTTCCGTGGCCTTTGCTATGAAATTGTGGTGGAAATTCAGAACTTCTAAATCTTTATGGGTTGAGTTTCTTCAAGAGAAATATTGTCATGACTCACATCCTATGGATGCTTCTATTAGACCGGGCTGCTCACATGTTTGGCGTAGAATGGTTGGAGTTAAAGATCTTGTTGAAACAAGAATGGTTTGGGGTGTTGGCATTGGAGAAATTTCGGTTCAGGAAAGATGGCTTCCAACACTCTTAAATTGGCCCTTAGAAAGTCATGATCAATTATTCACTTTATTTGATAATGGCTTACCTAGGACTGATCATATTCGTAATGTCTATGGCAACCAGATTCTTGAGCTGATTATAAGGTCTCAAATTCAGCTTTCTAATAGTCAAGATTCTGCCTTTTGGACTCCTTCTACCTCGGGCAAATTCTCTATATCTTCTGCATGGAAGGAATGTAGAAGTATTTGGGGCAAAAGCTTGATATATGCCCGGATTTGGCATAAGCACATCCCTTTAAAAATTTCTATTTTTCTCTGGAAAGCTCTTAAAAATGGAGTTCCAACGGATGACAATGTTGCTAAAAGAGGTATTTTTCTTGTGTCCAAATGCTATTGCTGCCCTCTTTCCCCTTTTTCTGAATCTATTGATCATATCCTCCTCCATGGAGATGTTGCTAGAAAGACATGGTCATTTTTTAGCAATCTGCTTGGCATTCCTGTTCATGGTCTCTCTATTGCGCAAAGGCTGACTTCTTGGTTTTCGGCTAAAATCTTACATGCTTCTCCTTGTGAAAAATGGTTGTGCAATGTTATTCCTATTATCACGCTGTGGGAACTTTGGAAGCATAGAAATAAGTGTATTTTTGATGATTTCACCCCTGATCACTCTCGGGTTGTTAAATCTATTCAAGAGCAAGTTGTTGCTATTTCAAAGGCGCATGATCTCTCATTTCAAAATTTGGATGGATATCTGGTTCAGCTCTTTAATTTTAAAGCAGCTCCTACTAAGGTCTCTTCTTTAAAGCTGGTTATTTGGAAATATCCATCCATAAATGTGGTCAAGCTTAATACGGATGGTGCCTCTAGAGGTAATCCAAGTCTTGCCGCTGGTGGAGGTATCTTTCTAGACTCTAATGGTGATTTTCTCTTTGCATTTGCAAATTTTTATGGCTATGAATCGAACACTATGGCAGAAGTTAAAGCTGTGGTGGATGGTTTACGATATGCTATTGAGAGGGGTTACAGTCATCTATGGTTGGAACTTGAATCGGAGGTAGTAGTAAAGATTCTTAAGGGTATCAAATAGTGGAAATTAAAAGGTTGATGTCCCTTCTTCAGATTCGGGTTTCTTACATTTACCGGGAAGGCAATAAGGTTGCAGATGGTCTTGCGAATGAAGCTGTGGACTTAAGGGCTAATTGTGTTTTCCAGCAGTTTTATAGTCTTCCCCGGAAGTGTAAAGGAGCCAGTATTCTTGAGAAGTCTCTTTCTCCTAATCTTAGGCTTTGATTTTAATGTCTTGCTAGTAGTTTATTTTTCTTTCAATTTTCTCATGTACTGTTTCATTTATCTCTGGTTAGGAGTCCTCCCCTATTTTGTAGAGGTTCTTATGGCTTGTATAAGACCTCCTCCCCTAGTTTTTCTTTTCTCTCGGTGGTTAAGGCCGTCATGTCCCCCACCTTCGTTTTTTGTATATTTTATTTTATTTAATAAAATCTAGGGAGTACCGTCTCCTTTCGCCAAAAAAAAAAAAAAAAAAAAAAAAAGACTACAAATAGTTCACCGTATAGATGGAATAATGGTCCACCAATCGAGCTACATCCTGAAGATGTTGAGAAGGTTCAATGAGGACAAGGTAAAACCATCGGTCACACCAATGGTAGTTAGGTCATTATATTTACAATACTCCCCCTCGGGGATTCCTATTAACCATCATTGTGTCTTACGTGTTGCCTCATTAAAAACCGTCTGAGCAAAAATCTTGTGGAAAAATAATCTCGAAAGAAAATAGTACAACGCACAATCTTTTCAATGAACACTCATTGCCTCATTAAAGTGCAATAGGCGCATTATTGTACTTAGCTCAATGCACCAAACTTGATATCTCGTTTTCAGTGAATTTACATGCTAGATTTAGTTCTGAACCAACACGCCGCCATTGGAATGGCATAAAAGAGATATTTCGTTATCTCCGTGGGACAACGGGCATGGGTTTATTTTATCCATATGTTTCCCTAACGAATCAAACTTGATTGGATATGCCGATGCTGGTTATTTATCAGATCCGCATAAAGCTTGGTCCCAAAGCGGATATGTGTTTACCATTGGTAACACAGTTGTGTCTTAGAGGTTTACGAAACGGACCTTGGTTGCCACCTCTTCGAACCATGCTGAGATTCTAGCGCTTCATGAAGCAATTCGTGAATGCATATGGCTTAGGGTCATAGTGAGACAAGTTCGAGGTTCCTGTGGATTAGATACCACAAAAGACCCTACGATTATATTCAAGGACAATGCATGGATTGAACAAATGAAAATAGGTTTTATTAAAGGTGACAAAACCAAGCACAAAGCGCCAAAGTTTTTCTTCAATCAACAACGGCAGGAGCTTAATCAGATACTGATCCAACAGATCAGAAGTCAAGACAACTGCGCTGACTTATTTACAAAGTCATTAACTAAAGCCACTTTTGAGAAGCATGTAAAAGTGATTGGCTTACGCAGATTGTCGGAGCTTCTACCCTTGTAGTTTTCAGGGGGAGTGTCCAGAAGATACTCAGATTCCATTGTATTCTTTTTCCTTCGTGCGGGGTTATTTTTTCCACTGGGTTTTGTTACTCGCCAAGGTTTTAATGAGGCAATGAGTGTTCATTGAAAAGATTGTGCGTTGTACTATTTTCTTTCGAGATTATTTTTCCACAAGATTTTTGCTCAGACGGTTTTTAATGAGGCAACACGTAAGACACAACGATGGTCAATAGGAATCCCCGAGGGGGAGTGTTGTAAATATAATATCTTGTGGGGCTTCCTATTGCAATGGAAATATATTGAGGGGGTCTAGATGTAACTTCTAGCCTATAGTATTGATGGTCAATAGGAATCCCCAGTCGGTTAATATGGGATTTTCTCTCCTATCATTTTCACTCTATACTCTTTTTATGTTGTTTGTGTGTGTGAGCTAAAGGCCGGTTGATTCACAACAATTTCACTTTATTGTATTTTTTATTTTTTTCAAAGCATATCTAATAATTTTACTAGTTGTATTATTTAAAATTGAGTAAGTCTTATGAAAAACCTGTTTTACACTACGAAATGGACAAATGGATTTTCGTAATGGCCTTCTCTAATATTATCATGTGTCTATTCTAATATTAGAAAGTGCATGTTGTAATAGAACACTTATAAAATTTCAATCAAGCACTTTTATACCTTTAAATATGCAGTGTTTAAGGTTGCCGGTTGTAGTGTTAACAATTGCCTGTCCTAGTGTTAAAAAAAATGCTTGTTGTGTAACGCCCATCCTTAATCTCGTTAAATATTTGACTTATTTGTTAAATTCTTGAAATGCTTGTTAAATTCTTGACTAGCATATTTATATGCTATTTTATTTGAGTTAATTATTTAACTACTTTAGAAAATTAAGGTGGTTAAATGTCAAAGTTGAAAGTTTAGGGGCCTTTTTGTCAAAGTTAGAACTTGAGGGGCCAAAGGGCAATTTTTGAAACTTGAATGTATATAAAGTGTTGCTTCTTCTCAGAGAAGCATTTTTCTCTCAAGTCTTCTCGTTGCTTCCTCTGTTCCATAGAAGGGAGTCCAGTTTTATCCTATTCTCGACTCCTCGAGTTTAATTATCCCTCTGTTCGTGATTCCGGTCCCGGATAAATATTCGTGGCGTTGAATAGAGCGTTCCAGACCGATCAGAAATTAAATTGGGTCAACTTGATTTTTTACTAGGTAAGCTATTGACTCCCCCTTACTTGTAATAACATGCATATATGTTATTCCCGCTACTTGTTCTTGTTAAAATTGTGTTTTGAGCAATTTTTGTGATACTTGTAAATTTGGTACGAAGGGAGTATTCGTATGAAATAAAAGAATGAAATAGGCTTGCAAAGTATCCTGGGAAAGTTAGAAAATTGTACTCATATTCGTGAGACGGTAAAATAGTAACTCGATTTAAATATTATTAGAAAAATTGTACCATTATTTGTGGTACGGGAAAATGAATGGAAGTATCCCTAAATGTTTATAGTAGTATAATATAAAATTGTACTGATATTTTTGGGGACGGAGAAATATTAAATTGGAATAAAAGGAAATTATCATATTATTTATGGGACGGTAAAAGAAATGAATTGGGCTTGAAATAGGAGTTCTAAACTTGTTAGTATACTCTTGAGAATGTTAGGAGTGTTAGTTAAATGTTACTCCTACGTGTGGGACGGAGAATTAATGAAACTTGAATTCAGGGGAAAAGGACCAAAATTTGTACCGCACGGTCGTGCGCCTTTATTTGGCCCGGTCGTGCCAAAATGTTACCTTTAGGCAAATTCCCTCGTCAGTGATAGCACGGTCGTGCCAAATTGTAGAGCACGGTCGTGCCAGGGCTGAGCACGGTCATGTGCCTTTATTGGGCACGGTCGTGCCGAAAATGAATTTTGTGTGAAAATCCCTCGGCAGTGTTAGCACGGTCGTGCCAATTTCTAGAGCACGGTCGTGCCAAGTGAAAATTCTGATCTGTTTTCTTGAATTGTTTCCTCCATAAATTTCTATAGGAGAGTCGGAATCAAGATCCGAAAGAAGCTGAATAAGCTAGACATAGAGAACTATTCAAAGCACACTTTAACTACCTAATGAGATTTTGGGTGTTTGTCTAGGGCACCTAGATAGGTGTTTTGAGACATTGAATTGATTAAGTACAAGAATAAGAACTCTTTATTGTGTCTTGGAATCAAAGTTTGTGTACCTTAGGGGTATAAAACAATGTTTTTGTAACACCCATCGAATTTCCTGTTAAATATTTGACATACTTGTTAAATACTTGAACTTGCATATTATGTGCTAGTTTTATTTGGGTTAAATCTTTAACTGCTTTAAATAGTTAAGGTGGTTAAATGTCTAGTTTTGACTTTTGGGTCATTTGTGAAAATTTGACTTTAGGGGTCTTTTTGTTAAAAGTGAAACTTGAGGGGCCTAGTTGTCATTTTCCAAAAGTTGCCAAGTATATCTTGTGTTTGCCTGGGAGAATCATTTCTTCCCCAAATCATTCTCGTTGTTTCCTCTGTTTCATAAGCTAGGTTAGGGTTTCACCCTATTCTCGACTCCTCGAGTTTAATTATCCCTCCGTTCTTGATTCCGATCCCGGATTAATATTCGTGGCGTTGAATAGAGCGTTCCAGGCCGAACAGAAATAAGTTTTGGTCAACTTGAATTTTGACTAGGTAAGTTATTAGCTCCCCCTTGCTTGTAATAACATGCATAAATGTTATTCTCGATACTTGTGAATGTTAATTTTGTGTTTGGGGTGATTTTTGTGGTACTTGTAAATTTGGGACAAAAGGAGTAAATTTCCCCTGTGTAAAATTATAAAGGGATTTGGAAAGATGAGTTTGAATGATGTTATGCCTTTTCTGGGAATGTTGAATTTGTTAGGAAATGTTACTCCTACGTTTGGAACGGAAAATATTTCAACCTGGGAAAGAATGAAAATTTCGCATTTTAGTACACTGTGCGACCGCACAAAAATGAGTGTGCGACCGCACATCTTTCTGAAGGATTTTTCAAAGAAATTGACATGCTTGTGTGCGGCCGCACAGTCCATTGTGGGCGACCGCACAGTTGTCTGAAAAACAAAGATTTTGTTTAAAGTTTGTATAAAGTTGGAAGTAACCCTAGTTAAGGTATATAACCTTAATATAAGATGTCCTACCAAGTGTTGTGATACTTTAGGGGCATCAGACTTGGTCTTAACCATGTATACTCATTGAATTAAAATGAGAACATAAGTATAAGAGTAGTATCTCTTCTTTATGTCTTGAAAGTGCTATGAACAAGCACTAATGTGTTATACTTGTTGTGAATCCAATGATTGTGCACCTTAGAGGCATTAGCATAAGGTCTTAGACTTGAACATCCTAAGAATAGGAGTTGGATTTTGTAAGAGTAAATGTATAACTCTTATACTTGTTTGAATGTCCAAAGATTGGAAGTTATAACTTGAAGTATAAGACATTAAAAGCTTGTACGTGATTTGAATATCCAAAGAATTGGATTAAGACTTGAATATAAGATAATAAAATCTTGTACTTGACTTGATACCAATACATATGTATGGTAGTGAACTAGAAAGTGCTATGAACAAGCACTAACGTGTATGAGACATGTTCTTGTTGTGTATGTGCAAACATTGCATACATTTGCTTGATACAAGATGACTTCTTGACTACTTGAAGCATGTTCCTTGTTGAGCTAGTCCACTACATTTGGATTAGTTCTTCTCCCGTTGTTCAAGTAAATATCTACTTGTACTTTCTTGTGTGAGTCCAGCTGGTTCTCCTTGCTTGTTCGAAAATGTATAGGTTCACGCTTGTCGCGAGAGCTGGGGTTTAAGTGACAATCGGGTCCCTATGTATTTCCGCCCGACCCCTTACTACCGGCCATAGTAAGGGCATAGCTTCCTTAGTTGGAGCAATAAGCCTGACTTAAGTGAATGCTAAATTCCCGTCCCGAACACCTCATGAATAATCATGAGTACTGATATTGAGAATGACACTGGTTACCGGGTCTTCTGATATATACTGAATAATCAGTTCCTGTTATTGATCGTGAAGTCAAAGTAATACAAGCTTCGACAACAATGGTATTCTTGGGAGGAATAAGGAAGGAAGCAATATCCTTATAACTTGCTTGTTTAGCTTATGTGCTACTTGATGAGTGGATTATCCTCTCATATACTTGTTACTTGATGATACTTGATATATAATTACTTGAGTATCTACTTGAATTGCATGATAGCATGTCATGTAGTTGCATCTAATAGCTTACTGAGATTTATCTCACCCTTTATTTGCTTTCCCCCCCCCCCAGGAAAGGAAGGATAGTGCGCAGTGAGGCTCGACATAGTTGGGAGCTTGCTTCGCAGGTCGTGATTATTTTGGGGCTTGTGTCCTTTTACACTTGGTGAGGACGATGTATTATGGGTTTTGTAACTCCTTATTTTGGGGTAGACAGTTCTTGTTGTCACTAGACATCTTGTATAGTACTCTTAATGCCAGCTTATGTGCTAGGCATGTTTCCGCTGTGTATGTATTAAGTTTGGTTTTGAATTTTCTTGTCTAGAACTCGTGTTGTGAGCTAGTATAGCTCCTTACTCTAGAGTATATATATCATGTCAATTTGTTAAACAAATGTCATTAAGTTTCTTGTTAAGTTTCTTGTTTCCCGTTAGGCACTCCCATCCAGGTTCGAGGTTCTATTAGGGGATCCCGGGACCTGGGGGCGTGTCAGTTTGGTATCAGAGCTACCCTGGTTTAGCTACCATGTTTAGCTACCTTGGTTTGCTCTAAGTCTTGATAGGGTCTATGGCCTAGGTATGGGTGAGTCTTGGGGTGTTATTAATAACGCTGAGTGTTTACCTACAGGTACAATGAGTTCTGGAGGTACTAGTGGCAGTAATCAACTGAGATCTATAACTCCTCAAGAAGAAATGGTTGATAATGTTGACTGGGATTATCCTAATCGCCTTACAAGGTTCTTGAAGCTGAAACCTCGTAGTTTTGATGGGGAATTTGATGCTAAAAAGGCAGAGGAGTGGATTGAAAGCATTGAGAAGATTTTTACAGCCTTGAGATGTGCAGGTGGTGATAAGGTAACCTTTGCAACCTTTAAACTTGAGAAAGCCGCTGAACATTGGTGGCAAGTGTTGAGTAAAAGTTGGGAACTGGAAGGTGTACCACAGACATGGGAGAATTTTCTTAAAGCTTTTAAGTCGCAGTTCATTCCAACAGTGGTCCAAGATAGGAAAGAGATGGAATTTCTTAATCTGGAGTAGGGAAGTCTGACCGTGGGGCAATACTCAACCAAGTTCACAGAATTGGCAAGGTATTGTGATCACTTAGTTCCAAATGAAGCTAAGAAGGCACAGAGGTTTGTTAAAGGGTTGAGGACTGAGTATAGGAAGCAACTTCTTTCTTTACAACTCACTAGCTATCAGCAAGCAGTGGAGAAGGCTTATACCATTGAAAATGATATCGAAGAACACAAGGTGAAGTTGGGAACAACCATGACTGGTCGTGTATCGGAGAAAACTCAGGGATCTGGTTCTAGAGGTGGTAAATCTGGCCGCCAAGATCGTCGATTCCGACAGCCAACTGAAAGCAAAGGTAGTGTATCAACTGGTTCGAGGACAACAGTCCAAGGTCCCAGGAGAGTATGTGGCTATTGTTCGAAAGAAGGCCATTCTGAAGACAAGTGTTGGCTAAAGCAAGGAAAGTGTATAGTGTGTGGTGAAGCGGGGCACTTTGCTAGAAATTGTTCTAAAAGTAAAGTAAATCAAGTTGGGGGTACAAGTCAACCAGTCTCAGGTTCCAAGAGAGATAGTGGGGGTCGACCAAAAGTTCAGGGTCGAGTGTTTGCTTTAGATCAGCAGGGTGTAGCTGAGTCTTCTGCGGTCATAGGAGGTATTATATTACTTTCTAGTACGAGAGCGCGAGTCTTGATAGATCCAGGCTCATTTCATTCTTATGTGGCATCTCATTTTGTGTCGCATTTGCATGTTCTTCCTGATTCTATGCCTTATGTGCTAGAAGTATCTTCCCCTATGGGAGATTGCATGTTTACTTTTGAGGTTTACAAGAAATGTGAGGTTCTTGTGGGTGATCATGCCCTTCTTGCTGACCTAGTCGTGTTACCTATAAGGGACTTTGACGTGATTCTTGGCATGGATTGGCTATATGTGCATCATGCATCTGTTGATTGTTATAGAAAAGTAGTAACTTTTTCTATTCCTGGTTTGCCTGATTTTTCCTTTGAAGGTGATAGGCCTTTATGTGCTATACATGTTATTTCTGCTTTAAAAGCTAGAAAACTTTTATCTCGTGGTTGTGCCGGGTATCTCACATGTGTACTTGATCAGAGTTTATCTGTTCCCAAGATGGAGGATATTCCTGTTGTGTCTGAATTTTCAGATGTGTTCTCTTCTGAGTATAGTATGCCACCTGATCGAGAGCTTGAGTTCTGTATTGAGTTATTACCAGGTACAGCACCAATCTCTAAAGCACCTTATAGAATGGCTCCAGCTGAGTTAAGAGAGTTAAAAACACAGCTTGAGGAATTGCTTGAAAGGGGTTTCATCAGACCTAGTGTATCACCGTGGGGTGCACCAGTGTTATTTGTCAGAAAGAAAGATGGGACTCTGCGATTATGTATTGATTACAGAGATCTTAATCAGGTAACTATCAAGAACAAATATCCGTTACCTCATATTGATGACTTGTTTGATCAGCTTCAGGGTTCAGTAGTGTATTTGAAGCTTGACTTGAGAAGTGGTTATCATCAGTTGAAAATCAGATCTGAGGATATACCAAAGACAGCTTTCCCTACCAGGTATGGGCATTATGAGTTTATTGTTATGCCATTCGGTTTGACAAATGCTCCAGCTGTATTTATGGATTTGATGAACCGTATATTCAAGCCATATCTTGATTGCTTTGTGGTGGTATTCATTGATGATATTCTTGTGTATTCTAAGTCACGGGCTGAGCATGAACAACATCTCAGAATAGTATTACAAGTTCTTCGTGAGAAACAATTATTTGCAAAATTCAGCAAATGTGCTTTCTGGTTAGAAGAAGTTTCATTCTTGGGGCATGTTGTGTCTGCTACTGGTATTGCAGTAGATCCTTCCAAAGTTGAAGCAGTTGTAAACTGGAAAAGGCCAACTACAGTGACTGAGATCCGTAGTTTCTTGGGCTTAGCTAGTTATTATCGGAGGTTCATTGAGGGATTCTCCAAGATTGCTACTCCATTGACTAATATGACTCGAAAAGCTATTTCTTTTGAGTGGAATGACAAATGTGAAGCAAGTTTTCAGGAGTTGAAAAGGCGTTTGACTACAGCTCCAGTCTTGGCTTTGCCTAATGGTTCTGAGCATTTCATGGTTTATACTGATGCTTCTAAAGAAGGATTGGGTTGTGTTCTGATGCAAGATGGCAAGGTAATAGCTTATGCTTCTCGAAAACTATCTCCTTATGAAAAGAATTATCCTACTCATGATTTAGAATTGGCTGCGATTATTTTTGCTTTGCATAAATAGAGGCATTACTTGTATGGAACTAAATTTGAAGTCTTTACTGATCATAAGAGCTTGAAGTACTTGTTTTCTCAAAAAGAGCTTAACATGAGGCAACGTAGATGGATGGAAAAATTGAAGGATCATGATTGTACTATCCTTTATCATCCAGGAAAAGCCAATGTTGTGGCAGATGCACTGAGCCGAAAGACTTATATTTCTTGCTTGATGATTCGTGAATGGAAGATGTTTGAAGACTTGTGTGATTGGAGTCCTTGTGAATCAAATCATGGAATTATCATTGCTAATATAAAAGCTACTTCAGATTTACTCCAACAGATCAAAGAAGCTCAGGTAGTTGATTCTGAATTGCAGAAAATCATTAGTGGAATGAATGAAGGAAAGCAACCAGATTTTTCTTTTAATAGTGATGGAATTCTTACCTTCCGAAGTCGAGTTTGTATTCCAGTTGATCCTGAGATAAAGAAGAAAGTTCTTGAAGAGGCTCACAAAGCCAAGTATACTATTCATCCTGGAAGTACTAAAATGTACCAAGACTTGAAGAAACATTTCTGGTGGAACAATATGAAAAGAGAAATTGCTGAGTATGTATCCAAATGTTTGACTTGTCAACAAGTAAAAGTGGAACATCAACGTCCAGCAGGTTTGTTGCAACCATTGGAAATTCCAGAGTGGAAATGGGAGCATATTACTATGGATTTTGTGACTGGTTTGCCACGTACCAGACGAGGCCATGATGCTGTTTGGGTTATAGTGGACAGGTTGACTAAATCAGCTCATTTCTTGTCTGTTTCCATGGGATATTCATTGTCTCAGTTGGCATCTTTATATGTTCAGGAGATTGTCCGACTGCATGGGGTTCCTGTGAGTATTGTATCTGATAGAGATCCTCGTTTTACTTCTCGATTCTGGCAGTCTCTTCAGGGTGCTATGGGTACTAAATTGAATTTCAGTACTGCTTTCCATCCTCAATCTGATGGGCAATCTGAGAGACTTATACAGATTCTTGAGGATATGTTACGTGCTTGTGTTATTGATTTCAAAGGCAGTTGGGATACTCATCTTCCTTTGGCTGAGTTTGCTTATAATAACAGTTTTCAGTCTAGCATTGAAATGGCTCCATATGAAGCTCTTTATGGCAGAAAATGTCGATCTCCTATATGCTGGGATGAAGTGGGAGAAGCTAGACTCTTGGGTCCTGAAATGGTTCAACAATCAGTTGAGAGTGTGAAACTCATTCGAGATAGATTGCGCACAGCTCAAAGTAGACAAAAGAGTTATGCAGATCATCGTAGAAGGGATCTTGAATTTCAGGTAGGTGACTTTGTATTCTTGAAGGTCTCTCCTCGTAGAGGTATAAAGAGATTTGGGAAGAAAGGAAAGTTATCTCCTCGTTATATCGGTCCATTTGAGATTCTAGAAAGAGTTGGTAAGTTGGCTTATAGAGTGGCTTTACCTCCTTCTTTATCTGGTATTCATAACGTGTTCCATGTATCTATGCTTCGTAAGTATATGGCAGATGAATCACATGTTCTTGAGTATGAGGCTATTCTATTTCAGCCTGATTTGTCTTATGAGGAACAGCCTGTTGAAATTCTTGACTGGAAAGAGCAAGTATTGCGTACCAAAAGGATTCCTATTGTGAAGGTCCTTTGGAGGAATCATGAAATTGAAGAGGCTACTTGGGGAAACCGAGAAAGAGATGCGAGATAAATACCAGAGCCTATTTGAAAATCTTGGTAAGTAAAAATTCGTGGGCGAATTTTCTTTAAGGTGGGGAGGATGTAACACCCATCGAATTTCCTGTTAAATATTTGACATACTTGTTAAATACTTGAACTTGCATATTATGTGCTAGTTTTATTTGGGTTAAATCTTTAACTGCTTTAAATAGTTAAGGTGGTTAAATGTCTAGTTTTGACTTTTGGGTCATTTGTGAAAATTTGACTTTAGGGGTCTTTTTGTTAAAAGTGAAACTTGAGGGGCCTAGTTGTCATTTTCCAAAAGTTGCCAAGTATATCTTGTGTTTGCCTGGGAGAATCATTTCTTCCCCAAATCATTCTCGTTGTTTCCTCTGTTTCATAAGCTAGGTTAGGGTTTCACCCTATTCTCGACTCCTCGAGTTTAATTATCCCTCCGTTCTTGATTCCGATCCCGGATTAATATTCGTGGCGTTGAATAGAGCGTTCCAGGCCGAACAGAAATAAGTTTTGGTCAACTTGAATTTTGACTAGGTAAGTTATTAGCTCCCCCTTGCTTGTAATAACATTGATAAATGTTATTCTCGATACTTGTGAATGTTAATTTTGTGTTTGGGGTGATTTTTGTGGTACTTGTAAATTTGGGACAAAAGGAGTAAATTTCCCCTGTGTAAATTATAAAGGGATTTGGAAAGATGAGTTTGAATGATGTTATGCCTTTTCTGGGAATGTTGAATTTGTTAGGAAATGTTACTCCTACGTTTGGAACGGAAAATATTTCAACCTGGGAAAGAATGAAAATTTCGCATTTTAGTACACTGTGCGACCGCACAAAAATGAGTGTGCGACCGCACATCTTTCTGAAGGATTTTTCAAAGAAATTGACATGCTTGTGTGCGGCCGCACAGTCCATTGTGGGCGACCGCACAGTTGTCTGAAAAACAAAGATTTTGTTTAAAGTTTGTATAAAGTTGGAAGTAACCCTAGTTAAGGTATATAACCTTAATATAAGATGTCCTACCAAGTGTTGTGATACTTTAGGGGCATCAGACTTGGTCTTAACCATGTATACTCATTGAATTAAAATGAGAACATAAGTATAAGAGTAGTATCTCTTCTTTATGTCTTGAAAGTGCTATGAACAAGCACTAATGTGTTATACTTGTTGTGAATCCAATGATTGTGCACCTTAGAGGCATTAGCATAAGGTCTTAGACTTGAACATCCTAAGAATAGGAGTTGGATTTTGTAAGAGTAAATGTATAACTCTTATACTTGTTTGAATGTCCAAAGATTGGAAGTTATAACTTGAAGTATAAGACATTAAAAGCTTGTACGTGATTTGAATATCCAAAGAATTGGATTAAGACTTGAATATAAGATAATAAAATCTTGTACTTGACTTGATACCAATACATATGTATGGTAGTGAACTAGAAAGTGCTATGAACAAGCACTAACGTGTATGAGACATGTTCTTGTTGTGTATGTGCAAACATTGCATACATTTGCTTGATACAAGATGACTTCTTGACTACTTGAAGCATGTTCCTTGTTGAGCTAGTCCACTACATTTGGATTAGTTCTTCTCCCGTTGTTCAAGTAAATATCTACTTGTACTTTCTTGTGTGAGTCCAGCTGGTTCTCCTTGCTTGTTCGAAAATGTATAGGTTCACGCTTGTCGCGAGAGCTGGGGTTTAAGTGACAATCGGGTCCCTATGTATTTCCGCCCGACCCCTTACTACCGGCCATAGTAAGGGCATAGCTTCCTTAGTTGGAGCAATAAGCCTGACTTAAGTGAATGCTAAATTCCCGTCCCGAACACCTCATGAATAATCATGAGTACTGATATTGAGAATGACACTGGTTACCGGGTCTTCTGATATATACTGAATAATCAGTTCCTGTTATTGATCGTGAAGTCAAAGTAATACAAGCTTCGACAACAATGGTATTCTTGGGAGGAATAAGGAAGGAAGCAATATCCTTATAACTTGCTTGTTTAGCTTATGTGCTACTTGATGAGTGGATTATCTTCTCATATACTTGTTACTTGATGATACTTGATATATAATTACTTGAGTATCTACTTGAATTGCATGATAGCATGTCATGTAGTTGCATCTAATAGCTTACTGAGATTTATCTCACCCTTTATTTGCTTTCCCCCCCCCCCCCAGGAAAGGAAGGATAGTGCGCAGTGAGGCTCGACATAGTTGGGAGCTTGCTTCGCAGGTCGTGATTATTTTGGGGCTTGTGTCCTTTTACACTTGGTGAGGACGATGTATTATGGGTTTTGTAACTCCTTATTTTGGGGTAGACAGTTCTTGTTGTCACTAGACATCTTGTATAGTACTCTTAATGCCAGCTTATGTGCTAGGCATGTTTCCGCTGTGTATGTATTAAGTTTGGTTTTGAATTTTCTTGTCTAGAACTCGTGTTGTGAGCTAGTATAGCTCCTTACTCTAGAGTATATATATCATGTCAATTTGTTAAACAAATGTCATTAAGTTTCTTGTTAAGTTTCTTGTTTCCCGTTAGGCACTCCCATCCAGGTTCGAGGTTCTATTAGGGGATCCCGGGACCTGGGGGCGTGTCAGTTTTGAACGTGAACATCCTAAGAATAGGATTGAGAATTGGTAAGAGTAAAGTGTATAACTCTTATACATGATTGAATGTCCAAAGATTGACATTATTACTTGAATATAAGATAATAAAATCTTGTACATGACTTGAATATCCAAATAATTGGATTAATATTTGAATATAAGATTAATAAATCTTGTATATGCCTTGACACCAATATATGGGTAAGGTGTAAACTCGAAAGTGCTCAGAACAAGCCTTAACGTGAATAAGAAATATTCTTGACTTGTATGTGCAATCATCGCACATAGTTGCTTGATAACAATGTGACTTCTTGATTACTTGAAGCTTGTTTCCCGTTGAGCTAGTCCACGAATCTTGGATTAGTCTCCCCTCTCGTAGCTAAAGTTTGTGTACCTAAAGGACACCAACTAATGCCTTGAACTTGAATATCCTAGGAATAGGACCGTGAACTTGATTAGGAGATGTATAGCTCATCTTCTTAATTAAAACGTGAATATAAGATGAGTAAATCTTGTACTTGTCTTAAGTAACCAAAGAGTTAGATTGATAACTTAAGTATAAGTTAATTAACTCTTGTACATGTTTAACCATCCAAGAAAATGGATTGAGAACTTGGATACAAGATGATAAAATCTTGAAAGAGTCTTGACTGTCTTGATTGTCTTGAAAGTCTTGAATGTCTTGAAACCATTACATGAATATGGTAATAACTTGAAATATTCTTGATGTGTATATGTAAATCTTGCATATATTTACTTGATAAAATGTTACTTCTTGATTACTTGGTACATGGCTTGAATAACCAAAGAATTGGGTTATGAAACTAGTTAGAGAATGATTAACTCTACTACATACTTGAACTTGATACGTGTGTATTGTAAGTGTTATGAACAAACACTAAAGTACTAGTGATTGGTTTTAATCGTGTATATACTCAATGAAGTATATAAAGCATAAAGAATAATTACAGAACACAATATGTGTTAGAAAATGTATTCTATTATTAACGATACATATACGTGAGATATGACTGTGTCTAGGTACAATGTGACCTATTCTACTACGTGTTTAGAGTATAATGTATTGAGCTCTATTTGATAGTAAGGGTATCGTGATAGACACTTTAATGTGTTAAACGTGATATGAATATGTACGTGCAAACTTAGCATGTGACAAAATGATATACCCTACTACTTGACTGAAGTCTGTTATAAATGGGCTCTTACTTGGATTGATCGTGTTACATGGACACTTATGTGCCATAGTTAAACTTGATTGGTATTCGCAATAATTGAGTACGTGTACTTATATTCTCGTGAGCACATGATACATAGTTACATGGTGCATATTCTCGTGAGCACATGATACATGATTACATGGTGCATAAAGAGTAGTCCACTAATAAGGGACTGAGTTCTGTTCTGTAGTTCAAGTAAACATCTACTTGTGCATTCTTGGTGAGTCCAGCTGGTTCTCCTTGCTTGTTCGAAAATATATAGGTTCACGCTTGTCGCGAGAGCTGGGGTTTAAGTGACAATCGGGTCCCTATGTATTTCCGCCCGACCCCTTACTACTGGCCATAGTAAGGGCATAGCTCCACTGGTTAGAGCAATAAGCCTGACCTAAGTGAATGCGACTGTACTGAACACCACGTGGATCTTGTTATTGTGGATGACACTGGATACCAGGTCTTCTTATATACTGTTCTCCTGTCCTGTTCACCACATGGATCTTGTTATTGTGGATGGCACTGGTTACCAGGTCTCCTTATATACTGCATAGCGGTTCCTGTTCCTGTTCTTGGTTGTCCTCAGCTAGAAAAGCATCGACAACAAATGGTATTCTTGGGAGGAATAAGGAAGGATTCAGGTGCAATGCGTGATAGGCCTATGTGCGTCTTGTGAGCTGGTCTAGCCTCTCGCACTACTTGACTACTTGTTACCTGATCATATCTTGAGCTTGATTACTTGTTGAGTTGGCTTAGCCTCTCCTATACTTGTTACTTGATGATACTTGATATATGATCACTTGAGTATCTACTTGTATTGCATGATAACATGACATATAATTGCATGTTAATAGCTTACTGAGATTTATCTCACCCTTTATTTGTTTAATTGTTACCCCCCCCAGGAAAGCAGGGGATAGTACGCAGTGAGGCTCGACTTAGCTGGGAACTTACTCAGCAGGATATTCTTGTTCGAAGTTAGTGTCCTTTTATATTTTGGTAAGGACGATCTTGTATGAGTTGATAAACTCTGGGCTTGTATTGGGGTAGTATTTGTTGTCCCTAGACAGTTCTTGTTGCCAGCTTATTTGCTAGGCATGTCTTCCGCTGTATGTAACCATTTTGGTTTTAATTTTCTTGGTCTAGAACTCGTGTGAGCTATCTTAGCTCCCTATTCTTGAGTAGATATAGCATGTCAGTTTGTTTCTAACAGGTATTGTTCCTGTTTCCCGTTAGTTTCTTGTTTCTTGTTAGTACGCGCACCAGGTTCGAGGTTCTATTAGGGGATCCCGGGACTTGGGGCGTGTCATGTTGTAGTATTGAAAAATGCAACTTGGAATGTCAACAAGAGCCAAGTGAGTTTTTATAAGTTATAAAACAAGTACCTGCCATAGTGTTAAAAATTGTCTGTTATAATATTGCAAAATGCGTCCTACAGTGTCAAAAA
Organism: Campanula takesimana; assembly: GCA_026119855.1. NCBI lineage: Eukaryota > Viridiplantae > Streptophyta > Magnoliopsida > Asterales > Campanulaceae > Campanula > Campanula takesimana. The sequence continues at coordinate 110,119 of JAOWBW010001341.1, forward strand.
GTGTCTAGTGAGTTTTTTTATAAGTTTTAATTTTTACAAAAATGCCACCGTTTCACTTATTTACAAAAATGTTACTCCATAATTTGAAAACGCGTTTTACTTTTTTTTTTCTTTTTTTAAAGATTTTCTAGTTTATAATTTGAACCATATCTAATAAGAGGTGGTATCTTGTGAGAACACCTACATCCGTCTCATATAAGAGACGGGTCGACCCATGACCCGTGTACAACATTTTCCGCGAAGCGTAGAATCCCAACCCATGCTCCACTCAAAATCTTCCATGTGACAGCGACCCATTAGCCAATTTTTTTTTATTTTTTTCTTTTTTGAAAAAAAAAATCGTTTTTTTTTTAGTTTTTATATTTTTTGACTGTTTTTTTTGTTTGCCAAAAGTAGTACTTAGTATAACTAAATGTGACAACTGTGTTACTTATAAAGTGACATTGTTTATAAGTAAACGTAACACCAGTTTTACAAAAAAAAAAAAATAGCTCATTTTACTCATCTTTCAACTGTAATACTAACTATAAATACGTGTAACTCTAACAATAACTAAATGTAATTATCTTTATACTGAAATGTAATAGTGTTTTTTCAGATTTTTTTTTGAGTATTTTGATTTTATTTTTTGAAAGAAAGTAACATTTGAAAAATAACAACTTATATACATGAATGCAATTATTTGTACAAGTAAATATAACACTTTAGTAGATGATATTGTAACATATTTCTATAGATAATGTAATACTTTTACATGTATCATGATAAATTGAACCTATTGTAACTTATTATTTGAAAACATATGAATATACTATTATACAAGTAAACGTAACTGTTTTACAATGTTATTATACAAGTAAAATGTAGCATTCGCTTATAAAAATTGTTACTTTCTTATTTTTACAATATTACTAACACAAGTGTTTTTAGTTCTAAAGTGTAAATGGTTGAATTATTACTTTTCTATACATATGTGTCGCGACCCCGGACCCCGCGGGCCCCGGGACCGCGATCTGGACGTCGACTCTAACAATAAACTCCAAAATACCGAAGTTAAAAATTCCATTTAATACCAAAAGGTAATAATCCAAAGTTTTACAAAACCGAGTTTAATAAAAACCAAATACAACTATCATAAACTTCCACAAGTTTATGCCCAACAAGATACAAATATACAATTCTTAGTGACGTCATTGTTTGGTACAACTACCCCAAAATGGTTACACATTTACATAATGGAAACCAACCTATATCAACCTTCCCCAAAAGAACGGATCCACACTCGACGTCCTCTTTCTCGTGATCAGCGAGACTATTCCTTAGCACCTGGGGGGGGTTAAGGAAAAACAAAGATAAAAGAAAAGGGGGTGAGATAAATCTCAATAAGTTACTAATGCAACTACATGACATGCTATGATGCAATAAGCAATAAACAATAATAATTATCACATAGCACATAGCATTTATCACATACAGATAGCAGCGGAAATAAACACATAACAAAGGATATAGCCAAGGTTTCCCAAACCGGAACATCCAAATAAAGGATCGCTGCGCAGCTTCAATAATCAACCAATCATCATCTTCATAATAGCATGAAAGCCGAAGAGAAAACCCCGGTACCGGAACCAATAACCATAAAAGAAGTGTCACAAGGGACGGGAGACATGCCACAAAGTCATGCTCCAAGTAAAGCTAAAATGCACACAAAGGAGCTAGCTCTTCTCACATCCAAGGCCAATCTGGAGGAGGGTAATAATGGGGCAAAACAATGGTCAACATCACAATGGACTTGGCCGTGCCATCATAATGTCTCGCATCGCCCAAACACACACAAAATACCAGCTGGACTTTCACGTAAAGGCTAAGTAATAAAATACTAGCACGATAAACAACAAAGGATTCCAAAGTAGGGAATCATGCCAAGTAATCACCAAGAAGATGAAATGAACCAACAATACACAATAAAGGTGCTTCGAAGTCCAAAATAACAATCAACGAATTTCAAACACAAACTTGATCACAAAGGACCCAATTCTATCACCAAAGTTTACTACAATGATCACTAGGGTCAACTAGGAGGACACCCAAGAATTGGAGCACAACGCATTCTTTAGTCACACAATTTAACAAAATGTAAATTTTTCAGAGATCTGTGCGGCCGCCCACGTTGGGTTGTGCGGTCGCCCAAAGAGTCTCAAAACAAGAACAAAAGCCTTCAGAAAGATGCGCGGCCGCCCAGGAAGTTTTGTGCGGTCGCCCAACATGCCGGAATCGCCAGAAATCGGGAAGAACAACATGGGTTCTTCCATTTTCAACCCAAAACACATTTAACCAAAATCTCAACTCCCAACTCATATACTAATGTACCAAAACCATTTATAACTAGGGTGGGGACTCCAATATACCATTCATCAACCCAAAACAAAGAATCAAACCCAACATTCCAAAATCACCATTTTTGATCAAAAACCCAAATAAATTCCAAATAAATTGCAAACTCAACCAAACTTCACATACAACACATCAAACATCATCCAGGCATGATATGAACATTTTAGCATTAAAATGGGGGAAAAGTAACTTACTTGCAAATTCTCAAAGTTGATGGATTTCAAATCTTTTTGAGTCTACGCGATCCTATCGACGATCTAAACAATGTTTACGTTTTAAGAAATGAGAAAAGATGAGAGGAAGAAGGAGAAAATGAAGAGAGAAGAAGGAGAAGAAAACTTACCACTTTTGCTTAGAGAGAGAGAGATTTCCCAGGGAGAGAGAAGAGAGTGAGGGAGGTGGAGTGAGAGGATGGTGAGGGAGGTGAGGGGAGTAGGGAGGGAGTAGGAAAATTATTTTAAAAACTTACACTTAGGCCCCCTCTCTCACACTACCCACACACTACACTCCCAACTAACAATTAAGACCCAACATTTCCACACTAGCCCAAATAACTCGAATAAAATGCTAGGCATAATTATTATAACACATAAAATGCACACAAATATTTAAATAAATAATAAGAAAATAATTAAATAAAAATCATTTAATTACTAATAAAATGGAGCCTATATTTCGGGTCGTGACAATATGTGTTACAATTATGTATAAACACTGCTACTTATAAGTAATACGTTCGTTACATTTTAGTTATAATAAGTATTACTTTTGACAAATCTATATATGTTAAAAGTTGAGGCGGAGGGATGTGAATTCGCCACGTAGACATTTTTTGCTAAAGGTTACTTTTGGTGAAGCCATGTCATCACCACCTTAAACTCTAAGTGACTTTTGATATTCCTTTTATTAGCTAATAATATTAGTTAAAGATATTAGTTATTATATATGTTAACTATTACTATTAATAGTATTAGTTAACCATAATAGTTACTATATAAGTTAACTATTACTATTAATAGTATTAGTTAACCATAATAGTTACTATTTAAGTTAACTATTACTATTAATAGTATTAGTTAACCATAATAGTTACTATATAAGTTAACTATTACCATTAGTAATATTAGTTAACAATGATAGTTACTATATATATAAGTTAACTAATACTATGAATAATATTAGTTAACCATAATAGTTACTATATAAGTTAACTTTTATTATAAATATTATTAGTTAATTATAATAGTTATTATATATATTAACTATTATTATTTATAATATTAATTAACCAAATTTACGTCTCATGAAGCGATGTCAGCATTGCCCCTACAACTAAGAGGTTATTTATTTTTCTCATTCTTAGCTAATAGTATTAGCTAATTTTATTAGTAACTACTCCCTCTGTCCCGCCCAAAATATGATTTTGGTAGCTTTTTTTATACTTTGATCATGTAATTTAAATAAGAAATAATTATCCTAATATAAATTTAAAATTGTTATCAAGAGTATTATTAATTTTGATACAATAACAATTTTTAAATTTTTATTTGGATTATTATATTTACTTCAAAAGACTTGGTCAAATAAAGCCAAGTTTACCAAAATCCTATTTCGAGCGGGACGGAGGGAGTATATAGGAAACTATTATTTTTAATTTATTATTTTAAAATACTATAAAAGACTAATTCTACTTATAGTCATCTTCTATAGATGCAATACTCATATATATAATCTAGAATAGAAAATTGAAAGGTCAAAAGTTAATACTAAATTTATTGTGAGCAATCATGTATTCATTAATAATTAATTTTAATATATTATTAAATTTTGAAGGTTTCCAATAGTCATATTGATAATCCATAACAATAAATTAACAAAATCAAACTATTATGACTTAAGCAATTACCACTTCAGTTACAATTATAGGTCATAGAATTTCAAAGGTTGAGAACATGTTAAAGATCATGAAATTTACATCGAATGTATAACAATATCTTCAGCGAATGAACCACTAAAGTTTACGTTCATCTAAAAATAAACCAAATATGGTATATTAACCAATCTCTACACATAAATGGATGGTCTAATTAATTTTTGATAAACGGCTTAAACTTTATCGAAAATATTTTTGATTTATCTTATAATTTTGGCTACATTATTGTTTAGGTTTCTTGTCGTTTTTTGTAGAGCCCCTCTCCTTTTTTGTAGAGGACCTTACAACTTGTGTAAGGCCTCCCCTCTAGGTTTTTTTTCCGGTGGTTAAGGCCGTCATGTCCCCCACCTCGTTTTGTATTTCTCATTTTGAATTAATAAAATCTAGGGAGTGCCGTCTCCTTTCACCAAAAAAAAAACATTTTCTTTTTGAACTCAATATCAAAGAAAAGTTGTTTACTAGTTTGTCATTCCATTCATTTATTTATGTGCTCCCAATCTATTACCGTGCGGAGCACGTACTAAATTACTAGTGAAGAAAACATAAAAAAAAACATTGTTACTTTTCTGTATATATGTATTACTTTTATGTATACAAACTGTTACATATAAGTAACACGTTTGTTACATTTAGTTATAGTAACTACTCCCTCCATCCCAGAAAGATAGTCCACCTTTTTTCGTTGTTACTACGAGGGAACTTTGAGCAGTTATAAATGACACTTATAATTATGTTAATGTGAATCTAAAAATTGATATTAATAGTATTTATAATGGTGTATCAAAAACAATTTCAAAAATTTTCATTAGAATAATTAAAAGTAACCTTAATTATTACTCAAAGTTCTTTCGTAAAACCCATGAAAATAGGGGGACTATCATTCTGGGACAGAGGGAGTATTACCTTTGGTAAACTAAAAAACTAAAAAAAAATATATAAAAACAAAAAAAATAATTTTTTTTTTGCCCACGGATAATGGGTCCGGGTCCTGGGGTAAAAAATGGACGGGTCAGGGTGTTCTCATGGAAGTTTTTGTCATCTAATAATTTGACTGGTGTGATAACAACACTAACGCTAGGAAATCTATATATATATATATATATATATATATATATATATATTAAAGTTGGCCAAAAGAGCTATGGTATTGACATGTGGACAAACAATGGAGAAAGCTTGCATTTAGAAAAGCCACATCAACAATATACTAATAAATAAGTGACTTTTCATTTTCTTTTCATTAGCTAATACTATTAGCTCATAATAATAGTTACTATAAAGGGTAACTATAATAGATAACTATTATAGTAACTATTACTATTATTAGTAATAGTTAACTATAATAGATAACCATTATAGTTAACTATTACTCTTATTAGTAATGGTTCCTATCATAGTTAACTATATTAGTTAACCATTACTATTATTAGTAATAGATATTATAATAGTTACCTTATGTAGTAACTAATAGTATTAGCTAATGGTATTAAGCAAATAACAGTTAACTATTAATAGTAAGAGTATTAGTTAATTACAATAATTATTATATAAGTTAAATATTAATTTTTAATATTAATTGATCATAATAGTTACTATATCAATTAACTATTAATATTAATAATATTAGTTTATTATAATTATTATTATTCCCTCTGTCTCAGTTTAAAGTTCTTACTTTCCTTTTTGGTGTGTCCCAATTTATATTTAACTATTATAATTAACTATTAAATAATTTTTTTTTACTATTAATAGTATTAGTTAATCATAATAGTTACTATATATATTAATTATTACTATTAATAGTATTATTAGTTAATCATAATAGTTACTATATAAGTTAACTATTATTATTAATAGTATTAGTTAATCATTATACAATAAATGTTAATATTTAATATTAATAGTACTCGCTCTGTTCGAGAGTAAGAGTCATACTTTCTATTTTTGTACATCCCACTAAAAGTCTATTTCCTAAAAGGACAAATGATGAGAAAGAATGAATAGTGTTTTGGACAATTATACCCTCAACACATTTGCAATGTTTACCAATTTTCTATTATGTATTTAATAAGTGTGCACAAACAAAGTAGGACTCTTACTCTAAGGTGTAGGAAGTATTAATTAATTATAATAGTTAATATAGAGGTTAATTATAACTATTAGTATTATTAGTGAATAATAATAGTTATTATATATGTTAATAAGTACAACTAATAATATTAGTTAATTATAATAATTATTTTAATTATTACTAAAAAATTAACACAAAACCAATCAACTTATTATTACCTCCCGTTCATTTTCTCTCCTAATTTACTTTTACACTCACAACACTTACTTTACTTCCATCATTTCTTAATTTCCGTGCAAATAAGAGGTAGGACTCTTACTCCGGGACAGAGAGAGTGATATTTAACCATTATAACTAACTAATACTATTAATAGTATTAGTTAATTATAATATTTAAATATAATTGTTAACTATAATAGTTACTATATAAGTTAATTATTATTATTAATAGTATTAATTAATTATAATTGTTATAATATATATTAACTATTACTATTAATTATATTATTTAATCATAATAGTTAATATATATGTTAATAATACTATTAATACCATTAAGTTTTTTAAATATTCATACAACAAATTTAAATATACTTCTAAATTAATTTAAAACATATTTATTACAACTATGTACAACCAAAGCTATGAAAATGTTTTGATTAATTTAAAATATACATATATTTTTAAATAAAATTATTATGTTAATTTATCAATTAAAAACATCAAAAAATAAAAATACAAAAATATTAACGGAATAGATTTCCGTGCGGAGCACAGGTTACCTACTAGTTGGGGGTACGGGTTACCTACTAGTTGGGGGTGATAGGAGGAAGGTAATATAGGAGGAAGGTTAGTGTTGTGGTTTATTCAATTACGCTGCTTTACAAAGTATATCGACCGCCCGAATTACCCTCTTTCCGTCCGGAACTCGAATGTGCAGACGGTTTACGGCCGTCGTCACTGGTGTGACTTCCCCTCTCACCATCTATTCTTCAACTTCCGGGTTGGCCTTCAAGCAAAACCCCCACCGTGCGCCTCCGAGGAGGTAGATTCCTTCTTCCCGTTTGTGATCAGTCGTTTTCCGGTAAGCGGAGGAACATTATTTGGTGTGCCTTGTCCCCGGCGTCTTCTAGGGTTTTAGGTTTACGTCCATGGCTCCAGGACGTAGACGCGGAGGGAAAGGAGCAAAGACGAAGAACCAGTTAAGTTTGGGGGATCTTGTCCTCGCCAAAGTCAAGGGTTTCCCCGCTTGGCCTGCCAAGGTTCTTACCTTGATTCTCAATCGTCATTCATTTCATCAATTTACACCTATCTCCTTGTTTTCCCCTAAGTGGATTCAATTTTACCTTTTTTTTCCCGTACATTTAGTCAATACTATGTTTCTCTGATTGCTAGCTATTTTAAGTAAGCTATCGTATCTAAGTCTCTATTTTGTATTGATGATCACAAGTTAGTTCAGTACCTTGTTTCTTCTATTCATGATCTGATTGTGTGTTTGGCTGGTGGCTCAGGTCAAGGGTATTACTGTATTATAAGCACTTCTGGTCCCTGGTTTGGAGAAGATTTGCATTTGTTTTCTGCTGTGTATTACTCTAGATAGTTTGCTCACTAGACTTTAAGCGATTGCACGATAGTGCAGTTGTTGGATTTGCTTAGTTTTGACGTTTAAATACACTCGACTGCATGGACGTTGACGGATGTAATTAATAGAAACAATTACAAATTTTGCAATATTTTCTTGTAAACATCATTTATGTTTCATCAACAGTGTTTCCCTCATTGTCAGACACTAATATTTTCAACTCATCACGAATAGTTACTCTAGAAAACACAACATATATTGAACATGGCTAAATACAGGTCTTTTTAAGAACAAAGTAACATGACGCAGTGATTGACCTCGACATGATGAGTTGATTGTCATTGCATAGGATACGATCAATAGGATATGTCTTCTTTGAAACTTGAATGGCAAACTGAGATCATAAAGAATTAATGACATACTCGGAGCAATTTTTTTAATCTCCAATGTTTTTGCTGTTTAAAATTTTTGCTCTAAAACATTTTCTCCGAGCCTTGTAATAATTAGTCTTAATAATTTCTTCTTTCATAATTACAATAGATATTTGTTTCATAAAGATAGTTTTACCTTGACTGCCTCTGTAATTTATCTGGTAAATAATACCGAAAATTTAATTAAACTTGTAAATTCTGAATTCAATCACGTGGTTGAACGCTTTTATTTACAATTATACTCTTTGACAAGTTCTGTGTTTGTTTGTATTATTGGCCCATAACAAACATGTTTGGCGATGCTCACGATTGAGAAATGAACACCCTGTTTCACTTTTGTTATTCTTTAATGATTATCATTGCTAATATTTTATGGAAACATAGATTACATGGCCTTTGCCATTATTTTGAAGTACTTCTACCCCCCATAAGTTTGTTGCTAATTTCTTTACTTTTAGATGGTTTTTCATTAAATGAACTCGAACTTACGATTTTCCTGAGTAATATTTTTTAATCAACTATATATGTTTTTATTTGATCATTTAATTCCCAATATTGTTGTCCGAGTTTTTTGCAAAATGACCCCGCGTACTATCAATTTATTGCAATGTAACATTTGTACTTTCAAAGCGATCAATGTCACCTGCGTACTATCATTTGGTAATCAATTGAACCCCACATTTTAACTACCGTTTAAAAACTAACGGCCTTGTATACATATTTTTCAAATGTGGTCCTTAAAGTTTTCTTTTTTGCAATGTCCTCATCACTATCATAAAATTGTCAAATATTTAACTGTAGTTGGTCATGTGCTATCACGTGACTAACATTCGTTAAATACTTAATTATACTATTGTTGGAGTTAGTCAAATTTTTAATAGGAAATGGTTGTTACGTATTAAGGGCTCAAATGATTTTTTTTGGAAAATAGGGCAAAATTAGAAGATGCATTTCACTTGACGTCTCCTTCCTCATAGCGTATACACACCAAACCTGTCCTTCCAATTCTTTTGAAAAAAAGCCATCGCTCTCTACCATTTCTCACAGCCTTCATCTGAAAAATATCAAACCCTAACCCTAACATTACCCTAACCAAAATCAATTTCAACCAAAAACCCTAATCTTAACCCTAATTGTTCCAAGTTTAAAATTTTGTATGTCCCACACCACCGTCCTACGTCGTTGCCGACACTCCCAAAATTGAATCTAGATTTTGATGTACCTAGTGTGATTTGAACCGGGATACACGATCGATTAATGACCCCAACACTCGATTAATGACCCCAACACTGCTTTTAGTTTTCCCTCAAATTTTGACCCACGATTGTTGATTATTGGGATTTAAAGCTTTGATGAACACGGGGACTGTTGAAGGTGGGTCTGGAAGTTCGATAAAGATTACAAAGTTGTGTTTGCGGGTGGTGAATTGGACGGTGCTGTTTGTGATCGTTCTCCATGGCCAAAGCCACCATGGAGGAGTTTTTTACGGTGGTGGCGAATGTGGTGGCTACTGGTGGTGTCGGACGGTGGTAAGCGGTGATTGGGGTCCTTAAGAGTGAATCTGGACAATCATTAAAATGCAGGGTTTTCTCTTTCTTTTTATTTTTGGGTAAAAATTAATAAGGTTGTTGTGCATAAAAGTGTTGTACATTTGAGTTATGTACAATTTTTTTTTTGTTTATATAAAAATATTCTATTATTATGAGTTTTTTTTTTTAAACAAGAGTAATTCTTTAATTAATTAATTTGTTTTTTTTTTCAATGTCCTCATCACTCTCAATAATTTTTAAATGGAGTTAGTCATGTGACAGCACATGACCAACTCCTATTAAAAATTTGATAATTTTATGAAAGGGATGAGGACATTGCAAAAAAGAAAACTTTAAGGACCACATTTGAAAAATATGTATACAAGGCCGTTAGTTTTTAAACGGCAGTTAAAATTTGGGGTTCAATTGATTACCAAATGATAGTACGCAGGTGACATTGATCGCTTTGAAAGTACAAATGTTACATTGCAATAAATTGATAGTACGCGGGGTCATTTTGCAAAAAACTCATTGTTGTCCGACGTAACTACGCAGCACCTTGATAGATTGGTCTGAGTTCTCTTTAAGGCTGGATCAAGTCCTGAGATGTTATGTTGCTTTAAAGTTTTGGTATGTTGTTTACCCCATGAAGAGTAATGCCATTATGGGGCTGGTCATGTTGTTCTATTCGTGATTTTTATAGCAGAAGCTAATATGTGCCCTTGATGTGCCTACTTCAGTTATCTTTTTGGTCCTTACTTTGCTATACATCATGTATTATTTGGTTTTGAATTTCTTACAAGCATTATTTGGTTCCTCGCTTTTTACCCCAGATTAGCAAACCTGAGGACTGGGAGAAGACCCCTGATCCAAAAAAGTATTTTGTATATTTCTTTGGCACCCAAGAAATGTAAGTCATTTTACTCTTTTTAACTAAATATTTTTGGTGTCCATTCTTTTCTTCACATTTTTTGACTTTTAGGTTTCCTCTATTCGGTTAAAAAGTATCAGATTGGAGAAGGGGCAGTATTAAGCAGAGGGTCTTAGTGTTTAGTGTCTGAAAGAGACAGAGAGAGACGTGCATTTATTCTTGGATATGATTGATGAATCATTTGTGGGTTTATATTTGAAACTTTGAGTGTGACATGTAAAATTATGTGTTGAATCTCCTAGGTGTGGGTTAGAAACCAAATGTGTAACTGAATGCATTGATTCAAGGTTTTGGATATGTGTGATGCTGCACGCAGCTTTGATTATTTTATTTACGTTAGAGGTTATCGCAGCTGCATTTACAATGTTGAATCTACAGAGAAAAATTGCCATAAGTGTTTACTTTAAGTCTAAATAAGTTCCTCTCGGTCCGAGGTAGAAGGGGACTGTCATGCCTATCATAAGCTGGTTAAGTGCTATGTAACCCTGGTCTATGTTAAGAGGTTTAGTTGGCTAGTGTGGCAATGGGTATTCGCCAATTGTAAGATTTTTACTATAAATGTTGTTTTCCTGCAAGCACGCATATGCCAGTCTCAAGTTGTGTTGACATGGGTACTTTTGATCTAAAGAATAGTGCATGCTACCCTGATAAGGTAGAAGGCTGAGAATGGTTCATGTATATGTAGCTGACGTCTTAGTGTTTGGAGCTGGAATGGACCTTTAGCTGAATGGAGCTCTACGATACCTACCAAAAAAATGTGCAACTCAGTTGTTTTACATCTTTATGTACATAATTTGTTTTATAGAAGAAAATTATTTTTGAATGTGAAAATCCTGCCTAATTGATGGATTTCTACCTGGTTTACTGAAGATCATACCTTCTTGAAGGGGCTTTTCTTCTATTTATTATTGTCTTTAGGTTCTTTAGTTGGCCTACATGGTAATGCATAGGTATTTATATGCTTTGACGAGAGATAACATGTGTGTTATCTAGCATCCTTGAGAAGTCTAAGCTTCTCATTATTACTTGTGTGCAGAGCTTTTGTAGCTCCAGCGGATATCCAGACATTTACTGATGAGGCAAAGAATAAATTGTCTGCTCGATGCCGAGGTAAAACGGTCAAACATTTTGCCCAAGCTGTTCAGGAGATCTGTGAAGCATTCGATGAATCACAGGGAAAAAGTTCAAGTACAGTAAGAGACGATGAAGATGATGATGATAATGGACAAGATTTTGGTTCCGAAGCTCATTCTGGTGATGGTGTTCTGGATGGTGGGATTAGTGCACTTGGACAGAATGGAGAAACAAACTTTAATTTTTCTGGTACTCATGTGCCTAAATTGGAACGTTGTTCACATAGACAAGAAGAGATGGAATGTCACGTTATGAAGCCGGGCGTCTCAACTCTTGCTAATGACAATTCATCATCCGATTTATTCTGTGAGAAAAAAAACGAACTTTCAAAATCTGGTGCTAGTTTAGCAAATGAGGAAATATACTCCACCAACCCAGGTAAAACTTCATGTTGAATTTAACGAACTCAGATATAGTTACTCATGCTGAGGGCTTTAATGCTAGTTGGAGTAGCTATTTGTCTGATGCAGGAGGGAATCGCTCTAATGCTGAGCTCATTGGTAAGGAGGATAGTACAGGGATGGATGTTAAACATCACGATGGCGGAAAGAAAACTGTAGTAAATGGAGACAAGTCAAAGAAAGCTTTGGGGGAGGCTCACAGAAAATCTGAGAGTAGTTTTGAAATGCGAAAAAATCGTAGTCCTGTTGCTCTTACTACACCGGAACATGGTAGTACTGGTGGTCAATTTGATCTGTCTGAGCCTGCTGAGAATCATAATGATGGGATGGAGAGAGGAAATGCCGCAGGGGATCGCCTAAATGAAGCACACCTTGATTCTCAAAGATCAAAAACTGGTGTTAATGTAAAGAAGGCAAATAAATCTTTAAAAGATAATATACATTCGGGGGTGGCAGATAATCTGCATAAAGATTCTGAAGGCTGCTCTAAGGAGCCAAATCTGGTTGACTTTTCTGGTAAAAAAGCCAAGCACGAACTTGGACAAAAGCATAAGCTTGTCGTGAATGAAACTTCACATCTCTTCAAAAGGTCTAAATGCGCAGATGATGTTTCCAAGGGGTCTCACCAAGCAAGCAGGAAAAGTAACAAAGCAAATAATACAGAACTTAAAACGTCTACCTTACGGCTGAAAGCTGAAAACTGTGATGAAGATGATCTACCACCGCCAAAACGCCGTCGTCGGGCACAAGAGGGAATATCTGGTTCTACTATAATTTCGGAAGAGAAGATAGTAAGAAGTTCTTTCTCATTAAAAAGTCACCTGTCTTCCGATAATATTAAATCTCCAGCTGCTCAGTTACCCACAAAGCGTAGGGCTGTTCGCCTGTTTGATGAGGATGATGATGAAGAGCCCAAAACACCGGTACATGGAGGGTCAACCAAAAAGGTTGATGCGCACTCGCGTATCTCAGAATTTGCTAAAACAATTGCTTTACATAGTGAAAATACTGTGCATGAAAAACCAAGTTCACGAGATTTAGGCGTATTTGAGGCAGAATCTTTGAAGGAAATTTCATCATCACATAGGGAGTCTGTGTCACCTAAGTTTCAGCAAGATGCAAAGAGACCTAAAAGAGCAATGGCGGAACAGGAGCATTATAGTCCTGGGAAAATAAAATCTAAGAAATTAACTTCCAGGGAAATTAAAGCAGTTGAGATTTCTCCACCTACTGACAACTTATCATCGAGGGAGGTAAAGCCAATTTTGATTTCTCCCAGGAGGTCTCCCTTGTTGGCTGATGCTTTCACGCCTGCTGTAGAACCACTTAAAGCCAATAAATCGTCAGGAAAGGTAGGTAGCGCTATGCAGAAAAAGGCTCAAGCCGGATCTATTAAAGGCACATGTCACAGTTCCGATAGCTTGCATCAGAGTCTAACTAAAACAGCAAGTGAAAGAAGCAAGTCAGTCCCATCTGCAGAGAGACAACAAAAAACTACACCAAAATTAACTTCATGGGCGACTGATTCTGCTTTTTTGGCAGGAAAGTTGATGGAAAATAATGTCTTATTCTGTGATAGGTATCTTTACAGTTTTTACTTCCTGTTGCTAGTTTATACCGAGTATTTTATAATGTTGCTAAAATCTGTTGTTCTAATGCATCTTAGGCTGGAAAATGGTAAAGAGGACAGATCAAACTCATTAAACAGTTCAAAGATTGAAGATTCAGCGAAGTCTATGAAGCTTCTTATTGCAGCAGCCCAGGCAAAAAGAAGACATGCTCACTCACAGAGCTCTCATGATATTTCTTTCATTCAGGTCTCAGCTACTGATGCATCAGGGGGGAGTCTCAGTTCAGCTTCTGCTGTTAACCCTATTCTACCTGGTACTTTGATGCAACCTGATGAACAAGGACATTTCCCTCAAACAAGCTTTACTTCTCCATCTTCTCGTATTAATCAGCTGTCATCAAATAATCTGCCAGATTCCCAAGTATCTGAGGAGGCAAGAATTAGTTCAGGAACCCATACTGCTGGTGGCGTTCTTAGTGGTGGAACTGAGGCAGCGGTTGCACGTGATGCTTTTGAGGGGATGATAGAGACACTTTCAAGGACTAAAGATAGTATTGCACGCGCAACCCGACTTGCAATTGATTGTGCGAAGTATGGTATTGCAAACGAGGTAAGAAATAGGTCACTCTCCAACTTTTTCTTCACATAACATCTTCTAATTTGTAGCTTGCAGCAAATAAATAGTATGTGGAAATGTATGGATTAAGTTTTTCTTATCTTTGACCATTCAGTCATTAGATCGCAACTGTCTTAACACATTTGTTTCTTTGTATTGCTGTATTTTTATTCGTGCCATTGCCTTTAAAGTGTCCTAGTTTTCAATAACTCTACCCTTATAACGAATGCAGTACACATATTTGAATTTTGACCTTGAGAATAAGTATTACTCCAGCTGTGGCTCTGTCTCAAAGAAAGTCACACTTTCCTAAAAACAGATTACACAACTTAAGTGATCTTCCAGAAATGCTCTAATGAAAGGCACTTTTAAGGATTCATAGCTTAAGTGAAGTGTTTGCGAGGAGTGTACAGAGAAATAATGAGACGACAATATGGGAAATAAGACGGCAATATGGGAATGTAAGGAGGTGCTACGAAGATTGACTTGTCAAATGAAACTCTTTTTTTTTTTGGTGGAATGGAGGGAGTATAATCTATCTCTCGCTATACCTTAACTTTCCTTACAACAATAGGTTTAGGGTAAATCCTAGAATTCTAGAGAGGCAAGATTTTCTAAGCTTACTTTTAGAATCAGAAATTAGACGTTCAAATGTCCCAAATAGGAGAAAAGGGGGGGGGGGGGAGTTTTCATACAAGTCCCTGGTGGTTCATTCATCAGTGGTGCTCCTTGCATCTTTAACTAGGCATAGTGGTTTATGATAATTTTATTCTCTTATTCCAATGCGTGCGGGTTGGTGGGAGGGATATATTTCGGATAACCAATTTGGATTTATGCCCAAAAGATGGACTATGGAGGCAATCTATCTTATAAGTCCAATCATGGAGAAATGTCGGGATATGGCATATGAGTTTCATTGGTTTGGAGAAGGCGTATGATAATGTATCAAGAGACGTACTTTGGTGGGCTTTAGAAAAGAAAGGCGTTTCAAAGAAATATGTTGATATCATCAAGGACATGTATGATGGAGTTAGTACAATTGTACGGACTAGTGTCGGAAAGATAGAAGAGTCCCTATTACGATTGGAGCGCATCAAGGTTCCGCACTTAGTTCCTTTCTCTTTGGTCTTACAATGGACGAATTGACGAGGTGAATCCAAGATGAGGTACCATGGTGTATGTTGTTCGCAGATGATATTGTGCTAATTGATGAGACAAAAGAAGGTGTTGAAAATAAGTTGGAATTGTGGAGATAAACTTTGGAATTTCGTGGTTTTAGGCTGAGCAGAAGCAAAACTGAATATTTGAGTAGAGTTAGAAGCCGAGAGGCATGGGTGATCACGCTTGATGGAAATATTGTCCAATATTTTGACTTTTTTCGCTATCTTGGATATATTATCCTAAAGTACGGAGAATTGGATGGAGATGTGGCTCATAGGGTTAAAGCATGTTGGTCGAAGTGGAAGAGTGTCACATGTTTCTATGTGATCCCGACATGCCCCCAGAGATTATAGATTAAAGGGAAAATTCCATTGCACCGCAATCAGGCCTACACACTGCTTCATGACAGTGAATTTTGGGTCGTGAAACAGTGTCACGTTCATAAGATGAATGTGGCAGAGATGCGTATGCTACGATGGATGTGTGGGTATACAAGAAAGGATCGGTTGAGGAATGAGGTGATGAGGGGTAAAGTAGGAGTTGCACCTATTGAAGATAAAAAGAGATAGAATCGTCTGAGGTGGTTTGGTCATATGAGACAGAGACCGAGGAAGAGTGGAGAAGTGATAAATTGGTGAGGGGTAGGGGAAGGCCCAAGCAAACTTGGGCAAGGGTGATTGAAAACGATACGAGTTTACTTGGATTGGATGAAATATGGCGTTGAAGATGCTAGAGTGGAGGTCAAAAATTCATGTGGGTGATGGGGGTTGATTTTTCTTCTTTTCATTTTCCTCTATAGTATATATTATTCTTTTTATTATCCCTATTTTTTTTTCCATTTTTCTTCTTCCCTTCTTTTGATTATTTTGTTTTTTAAAAATTTTATTCCCACCTATTTCTTCTTTTTAACTTATTTTTTCTTACATCTTTTTTTTTCACAATGACATATGAGGATTCATGTTAGCATGACCCTGGATTATTTTGGGACGAAGACTTTGTTGTTTTTGTTGTTGTTCCCTCAATTATGCTGGTTGTCAATTGTTCATTTGGCACATATGTTTTTGTTTCTAATTGGGAACGATGATTATAGAATTGGGACATCCAGTTTTTCGCTGCTCAATCATCAAGTGGCTGAGGAGGCTAATACTCATCTTGGTATTCTTTCCTCAGTTTCAGGTTCCTTCTAGCTTCAATTCTCACTCTTTGCTGTTTGATTGGAGGTAAGGTCTTTTCTATGGCTAACTTTTTTTTGTCTCACTTGACTCGTTGCCCTTCCACATTTCTCCTACTCATCTTTAATCTGAAAACTGGTTCCGCTTAAGATAAGGGTGTATGTCTAGTCCATGGTTCCTAATAAGCTGAATATAAATATGTCGAGACCTTACGTATGATATTTCTCCAGAATAGTTTATATGCTTTTGCAGTCATTAGTCTCATAAATTCACACGAAACTGTAGACACCCCGCCTTGGACCGCTCACCCCGATTGCACACTTGATTTTGTGTTTCCCCCTCTTTTAAGTGTTTTCTGTTAGTTTCTGTTACTTTGGTTAAGTTCCAGACTGGCTCCGTTAAGTCCAGGGACTAAACTGAATAACAGTTTTAACTTTCTAGTCCATTCTGTCAAAATTTGCCTTTCAGAGTCGCGCGTCTCCGCCCCTTGAGGCCAGACGCGCGCGCCTTCCGCCGCCTAGGTGGAATGCGCGCGCTTCTGGGGTGTGTCAGTTACAGATTCTGTCGAAGAATCTCTCCCTTGCTCATTATACAAGATTTTGCCCGGGAAAGATTTCTTGGAGACTCCGTTTGGCTCCAAAACACACATTTTCAACTATAAAAACCCCTCCGATCCATCTTTGGAGAGGGACTTTTCCACCGAGGACTTTTTCCACCGAGGGACTTTTGCACCTTGGACTTTTCTCTAAACAAAGCTCTAGGCAATTTACAAATGATATTCTCTCCAAGTATTCAACCTCTTCTTCAAGACTTTTCCAAGAGTTTCTCTTTGAAGGATATTATAGGTAAAATGTCTTAACTTTATTCTTTATTTCTTCTTCTAATTCTTCTTCTCATTCAATCAAATATGCAATCACCCCAAAACCATTTGGGACTTGACACCAATGGCCCTTTCATTACATTGAATTGGCCTAGGAGTTATCTCCTTACATTCTAAACTATAAAACCCCCTTTTATCATCATTCAAATAGGAAGAACACATCTATCTTTAAAGTGGATTATGAACAAACAAGACCGACATTGCTCGGGCGAAATGGGTGTTTAAGTACTTCCCATTTCGTAACCTAACCCCCGAACCCCTCATCCCAAAGAATCTCTGTTTTCGTAAATCAAACTTAGGCTCATAAACATTAGGTTTTCTTACGTTCCTCAAAAACGTGGGTGGCAACTCTTAAAATCAAGTAGACATCCTAGGGTAATCCGCGCGCTCTAGCCTAAAGCCGTTGGCCCCCGCCCCGGGGTATCTACAGTGGCGACTCCGCTGGGGACAGCTTGAGGGTTAAACTTGTGTTTCTGTTCATAATTCACTTTTTGGGCATTCTGGAAATTGATAGCGCGCGCCTCAGACCTTCATGGTCCAAAGCGCGCGCGTCCCAAGTCACATTCCAGAATCGCCTACCTTCCATGTGTTCTTCCCATTCTTCCTATTATTTCATGCTAACAAACATTGCAGGGGTTTCATTACACAATCAGGACCAGGGCAATCCCCTGAGTCCATAAGTTTCTGACAATCTGACAGGTCAGCCCAGAAGCGGGCGCCTCCCATGAACAATGCGCCAGGCGCGCGATTCCCACAACACCAGCTTGAGGCGCGCGCTTCTGGGCCAATTTCCAGGACAAGAACAGGTTTCAGGGACTGAACATAACAGTGGGGTGTGGGCACAGTTGCCTGCATCAGAGCAGAATTGGACCTTTGGACTGTCTTAATTTTATGTTTATTTACCGGTCACACGGGTGATTCGGGAGTTGTAATTTACGTGCTTATGTATTTTTTTTTATCTTTCTTTTAAAAAAAAAAAAAAAAATTGTTACGTGATAGACCTCACACTACATGCACATTACTCCTATGAATTGCTCACTATCGAGTCGCACAAGTCCATAACCCCAAACCCGTCGAGGCCCGTCCTAGAAAGTTTCAAGCTCCACCCGACCTTGACTCTTTCGAAGCGGTCAACCTCAGCCCGTGGCGTAGTTCAAGACTACATGCCGGGGGTGACCTTTAAGCCTCTCTTTAGCCGAGCACCAACCACACAATTCTAGTTAGGGTCTAACACTCCGTGACCAAGTCGGTTTTCATGTACCGAGATTTCCCTAAACTAATGTTTTTAAATCATACATGCCAACTTGTTGATACGGACGCAATAAAAATCCGTCCCCAAAAGTGGTCATTTTGGACAAAAATAAAAAATCCGTCCCCATATGTATGCTTTACTACATTGGTTTAGTTTAATCCCGATACATGTAGGATTCACAAACGTGATGGAATCCGATGAGTATATGGGACCACGAGATGGTCTATAAACTAGTGTGACGATTCCATTATCTTCTTAGAAACCCCAAAAGGGACCCCGTCCCTCCGACTTATATAAAAAAAAAGTCATTTTATTATATGGTCGAGTCTTTTTCCTTTGTTTGTGGGTGAATTTATTTTACTCAAAAGGTATTTGTGGGGCCAACCTAAGATCAACCGTGTTCTCTCATTAGGTCCAATGGCTTCCAACGGCAACAACAACAAGGGTGAGAACATTTCCAACGAAGGGTTATTCCGCATGGTGGAAGCATTGAAAGGGCATGTTGATACACTAGCCGAGAATGTCCGCCGCAAGGATGATTTATGGCGAGCCCGTTACGAGCATGTGAAAACGGCCCGCAAGAAAGAAGTTGCTCAACTCAAGAACCAATTGAAAGGGCTCACGAATGAAAGAAAGGTCCAAAGCATTGATACCGGTTTGGTCAACACTCTCATGTCCTACATTGACCAAAGGCTTAGTGGGCTAAATTTGCACAAGGGCCCAAGCACCGATCTTCATCAAGCTTCTCTCCTCATGAACACAATCTTCCCGAAAAGTTCAAGATGCCCGATATTGGCAAGTTCAACGGCAACTCTTGCCCCGACGCTATGTCGACTCCTACATTTGGGCCATGCTACCAAAGAAAGTGTCTCCTCAAATAATGGCACAATGCTTCCCGCTTACTCTCGAGGGGGTCGCAAAAGATTGGTATATGGGTCTTCCAGTTTCCACCCGCCTCAATTGGGATGCCGCTATGCTTGCCTTCAAGTCACAATATCAAGGCAACTCCATATTCCGCCCCACCAAGAAGGAATTGGAAAGCACCGTGCAAATGGGTGATGAATCATTTGGGGACTTCTATCGCCGTTGGAATGACAAGCTAGCCGAGATGATTGATAGGCCCTCAAAGAAGGAACAAATGGACATCTTCTTGAAATGTTTAAAAATGGACTACCGCACTCATCTTAGTGGGGCTTTTCACTCCGATTTTTCAAGCATGTATGATGCGGGGGTTAGAATTGACAATTTGCTCCGAGAAGTGGCCGAGTCCTCCTATGACACAAGCTTCAACGACAAAGGGTTCCCAAGAAACAACATGGACGAATGTAGTGACATGGAAGACTACAATATGACAATGAGGACTACAACGATGATGAGGTCTACGACGACAACAATCTCCGTTTCTCTTTCTCTACCTAGTAATAAAAAATAAAATCAAAAGTCCTCTAATGTGTGCATTAAAGTTTTCTCTCGTCCCATGTTAAATTTTGAGTCACTTATCAAATAAAAGTCGTTCTTGTCCTCATACACTATTCCAAGTTGTTCAATCTAATTCTTGGCAAAATGATGAAAAGATGTCTAAACAAGTTTTAGGACGAAGGCCGTCACTTGAACGCCTAAGGGCTAAACATCGACGACGGCATCAACAACGAAGACATCAACAACGACGAAATCAAGACAAAGAAAGGTGGAGCAACAATCATGAAGCAAAGTTTTCAAAAGGGGATTAAAAAAAAAAAAAAAAAACTCGCTAGGTTGAAATCCTCAAATCAACCTAGGCAAAAGTTAGAGCGAAAAAAAAAAAAAAAAAAAAAAAGGTCCCCCTCAATCAAAGAAGTACAAGATCAACGTCATTCCACCGATAAAGGACGAAGCAACAACCATCTCGACGAATGGAGTATCCACAAGAACTACGGTGACCTGGGCCTCTTCACTGGAGGAACGTAGGCAACCTTCGGGTCCGGTCTCATGCAAGAAAGAAGATATGTTTAGCCCTAGCGCGTTATGGTGATCGGCCTTCATCTCGAACTTGTCAAGACATCTTTGTACGATTCATTTGCCAATGAATTAATCACCTCAAGATTGAACAACTTTCCTAGATTTGGAATCACTCTCCGTTCCTTGTCGAGTCTAGGGCTTCTATTCTTTCTGCATACTCCCAATTTCTTGCAATCAAACTGGGGCTTTCTTTCTCTTCTCTCTTAATGACTTACTTGCCTTCGTGAGTCATTAAAAAAAATCTATACATACATGAAGTCAATACTAGGGACACTTCCCTAGTCGAGTCAATGTCACTCATCATTAGTGACAAAAGGTCCTCACCGCAAAATCACATGTCTCTCATCCTCATCTAGAGTCAATGCACACTTTCTCATCAATTGAGTCAAAAAAAAAAAATGAAGATGCAGAAGAGATGCCCGCTAGATTGAAAACCCGAAAGGGCGGTCTAGGCAAAAAACAGGGTGCGTCATAAAAAAAAATGAGAGAGTGAGAGAGAGAAGGGAAAGAGAAATAGAGATCCCCGGCCTCTAATGAAGACACAAGTTCAACATTGAATCTCCTCAGCAAGCCAATTCCCCACCGAGTCAACTTTGGAATGGCAAAAGGCTCGACAAGATGTAGCACAATCAAAGGTTGTTTTGGGATATTGTTCTCCAGCAGTGTGCCATTTTTGGGTTCATGAAAAAGAAGGCCCGTGGTAACCAAGACCCATCCGAGAACGAGCCCATCATAAAAGGGCACGAGGTTGCACAAATAATCCCTAGCTAGTCAATTGGCTTGGGCAGCAAATAGCAACAACATGTGTCTCAGTTTTCAAAGCTTCTTCAAGTATGTGCTTCTAAAGTACGCCGAAAGGCTCCCGAGAAATGGAGTAGCTCTTGCCATGTCCTCTCATGTTTGTTCCCTCGCACGAGGATAAGTCACTCTTGCTTTGCTCAACAAATAGTGACGCCCTAGGGGCTATGTGACTCAAGAACAAGGGCTTCTTTTTCTTCATTTGACAATCAGTAAGCCCTAGGGGCTATGCTCGAGAAAGATGTGTGAGACTATCCTCAAAGTCTCTCAAAAGGGATGTCAAAAAGCCCTCTTGTCATGTGTGCCCGTGCTCGTTCCCCCAATCAAGGATGGACCTTTCTCGCAATCAATGATGACACTCTAGGGGCTACGGTCAAGTCTTAAAGGCTCCCTCGGGAAGAAGCAATTCACTTCAATGTCCCCATCAACATTTGAAGCTTCATACCGAAAGGTCTCAAGGGGCTTCGCAATCTACAAATCTTTTGGGCCACGGCTTTACAGTAATTCAAGCAAAGGGCAATATTGGGGCTCCGCGACCGACAGTCTTTTGGGCAACAATGCTCAAGCAATGCAATGTGGAGTAGTCTTATGGCTCCATGAAAGAGATCAAGCTTCAAGGGTCCCTCAACACTTCCAGTCAAAAGGCCTCTTGGTTCTAAGTGAAGGCTCCAATGATATGAATGAATTTGATGATTCTTGTTAAAACTCACAGCGAGATTATGAAGGAGGTCTTAGAGAAAAGGAAAAAGATTCAATATGCTAGACTCACCCGGCTGAGTTATAGTGGGCAATGCCAATATGTTAACTCTATAAGCAGAGTTACGGCCAATCCCAATGTTTCTGCAATACAGCACCCCCTTCTCCAAGATCAAAAGCACAGGCTGCATCCGAAGATCCGCCGTCGGTTCAACTCAAGAAGACTCAAGCAAACATACCGTTCGAGACTTTATCACACCAAGACCTTATCATCTGCAACAACATCACCATCTCCCACGAGACGTCTCCCGAAGACCGTACTACATTTTCAACATAGACCTTCCGCCACTTGGGCGCCAACCACAACGAGGCAATTCACCTCCCCTGCAAGAGTAAGAGCGAGATCACTTTCATGAGTTCTATCCAATGGTGCATCCGCTCTCAATACAATGCCAAGATAAGTTGGGGCTTCACACCGAAAGGTCCTCGCATCCCGCCATCTTAAAGCTCACATGACATTTAGGGCATGACATTTAGGGCTTAGCAATCTCCCGAAGCTTGATATCAATGATCTTCTCTTGGGGCTTGCTCACGTCAACAGCAAAAGGCGATTTATTTGAAAAGGTCAAGAGTCGATTCATCTTGGGGCTATGCAAGTCTCCCATAGTTTGGCATCAAAGGCATTCTAGGGGCTTTACAATCAGCAACCCCTTATCTCGGCGTCGAATGTCTTTTGGAGCTCCATAACTGACACATCTCTTAGGGCTAGAAATCACTTTTCGTTGGACACAACGGCAACGACGACAGAATTCAAGCGGCAATCCGGACTTCGATTGAACATGACTTGATCTTGGGTTGGCTTTACAAACACACAATGGTTAAAATGGTTCACCCACGAACTAAAAAAAAAATAAAATCTTTTTCTCACGTGTGTGCATATTCTTTTCTTTCTAATTAAAAAAAAAAAAGATTTTATTTTCTTTTTTCTTTTCTTGCGCAAAATTATGTGTTTCCTTTTTGCTTTGATCCTAGCATTCTCCCCCAACACTCTCCATCATCCTTGAACTACGCTGGCCTGATTCTCTTCAAGGGATACGTAGGCAGCCTTTTGGCACGACCAACCCATCACCCAGAATACCATCTCACCAATGCCCCATCAAAAGCAAAGGAAATGCATCATTATCATCATCGACATCATCATTCTCCATCCAAAGCATGGACATTCTTCATCAAAAGCATCAAGGCATCCACCACCACAACACTAATCCATCCAACGGCAATGGTAAGTGAAGGTATGAATACATCCGAGGCTTTCCTCAAATCACACCGCACACAAAATCACTTTCTCCATTCTTACAAAAACTCTCTCTCATGCAAAACTGCTTTCAAATCACATCACACCACAAGCACAGTTTATCTCATAACTGTCATTTCACACATGTCACAAGCACATATACCTGCAAAGCACACACTTAACAGGTACCAACACAAGGTCAACAACATCTGCAACTCAAGGCACTTCATCCCCAGCAGAAAGTGATCCACCGTCAACTATGCTTGCATCCCACAGAGTCAAACAATTACAGCTCAATGACAACAACTCGGTCCATGGTGAGCCGCAAAATCACCACCTTTCACAACAATATCACATATAGGCAGACGGAGCGTCGGTTCCCGCCATCCGCAAACGGATCCCGCTTCAGCAAACGGATCCCGCATCAGCAGACGGATCCCGCATCAGCAAACGGATCTCGCTATCAGCAGACAGGTCCCGCTTCCAGCAAACGGATCTCGCTACCAGCAGACAGGTCCCGCTTCCAGCAAACGGATCTCGCTACCAGCAAACAGGTCCCGCATTCCAGCAAACGGATCTCGCTACCAGCAGACAGGTCCCGCTTCCAGCAAACGGATCTCGTTACCAGCAGACAGGTCCCGCTTCCAGCAAACGGACCCCCAGGTCCCGCTATCGGCCACGGTGGGCCGCTTCGTGCCACCGAACCTTTCATTATCACCCAAGCCGCTCACACAGGGAGCGCACCTCTATCCCTTGCAATTTCAAATTCCTGCTTTTTTCGAGTCTTTTTTTTTTCTTGGTGATGTCCTAGGCGGATGTCTGTCTTTCGTCGGCGTGTTTGCTTCGCAATCCACGCCGCCGAGGGGCCCTGTAGACACCCCGCCTTGGACCGCTCACCCCGATTGCACACTTGATTTTGTGTTTCCCCCTCTTTTAAGTGTTTTCTATTAGTTTCTGTTACTTTGGTTAAGTTCCAGACGGGCTCCGTTAAGTCCAGGGACTAAACTGAATAACAGTTTTAACTTTCTAGTCTATTCTGTCAAAATTTGCCTTTCAGAGTCGCGCGCCTCCGCCCCTTGAGGCCAGACGCGCGCCTTCCGCCGCCTAGGTGGGATGCGCGCGCTTCTGGGGTGTGTCAGTTACAGATTCTGTCCAAGAATCTCTCCCTTGCTCATTATACATGATTTTGCCCGGGAAAGATTTCTTGGAGACTCCGTTTGGCTCCAAAACACACATTTTCAACTATAAAAACCCCTCCAATCCATAATTGGAGATGGACTTTTCCACTGAGGACTTTTTCCACCGAGGGACTTTTGCACTTTGGACTTTTCTCTAAACAAAGCTCTAGGCAATTTACAAAAGATATTCTCTCCAAGTATTCAACCTCTTCTTCAAGACTTTTCCAAGAGTTTCTCTTTGAAGGATATTATAGGTAAAATGTCTTAACTTATTCTTTATTTCTTCTTCTTCTTCTTCTCCTTCAATCAAATGTGCAATCACCCCAAAACCATTTGGGACATGACACCAATGGCCCTTTCATTACATTGAATTGGCCTAGGAGTTATCTCCCTACATTCTAAACTATAAAACCCCCTTTTATCATCATTCAAATAGGAAGAACACATCTATCTTTAAAGTGAATTATGAACAAACAAGACCGACATTGCTCGGGGCGAAATGGGTGTTTAAGTACTTCCCATTTCGTAACCTAACCCCCGAACCCCTCATCCCAAAGAATCTCTGTTTTCGTAAATCAAACTTAGGCTCATAAACATTAGGTTTTCTTACGTTCCTCAAAAACGTGGGTGGCGACTCTTAAAATCAAGTAGACATCCTAGGGTAATCCGCCCGCTCTAGCCTAAAGCCGTGGGCCCCCGCCCCGGGGTATCTACAGAAACTTGATATCTTTTTGGAACAGGCTTTTAGCCTTTTAGGAGGCAAAGGTGAATCTTGTATGAGCATGGAATCTCTTTCACCCGTTCGAAGTTGCACTTGGGAGAATCAGAAGGAATAAAGATTTGGGAAAGTTGTGGCGGCATTTGCTAGTTTGTGGTGCACTTGTATAGAGTTGGAGAGAGAAATCTTGGAAATCATAAAGTCCAGTCAACGTTCAGTCTGTTGGTATTTATGGCGTATACTTGTGCCGTGCTATAAGATTACAACTTTTATGAGGACCGTAGTGCTTAATAAGCTCAACACAAATGACAAGCTGCTGATTCAAAGGCCTCTTTAGTGTATTTTGCCTATGTAAATCGCAAGAGGTCAGATCCGACACATGATTTCATCCATTGTAGTGGTGCTCGATATCTTTGGTTGATTATTTGGGGAGACAAGGGAAAATTGTTGAGTGCTCGATCGTCGGGCTATTGTCTTGATATGCATTTCCTAAGGTTCGGGAGTGGAGGAGATGTGGCTCGATTAGACAAAGTAATAAGGTTTTTAAAACCAATATTTACTAATTCATCATCTACGGGAGAGTGGTTTCTTCAGCATCATTTTGAACGTTAGCAAGTGCAACTTTTGGGGGGTTGTCTTTATCATCCATTGCCATTGTGTATGTCTTTATATGTATACACACACACACACATCTATATGTGTGTGTTTTAAAGTGGGGGCTGTTAACATATGTTTGGTTGTCTCTCAACCTAGATACTAAGGTTTGGGTTATTGCCTGTCACGCAAAGTATTCTTGCAATTCCTTCTTTAAATTCCTGATTTTAATTCTAATAATCCTTTTCCCCTCGTTTCTTTTATTTGGAAGTCTAAGTCTCCTTTTAAGATCGAATCATTTATGTGGGCTGTAGTGCTTAATAAAAGCTTAGCACAAATGATAATCAGGTCTGACGACTTTCGAAGTGTATCTCGCCTAACTGTTGTGTGAATTATATGATATGTGACAGGTTGCATATAATTTGTTTCTTAATTGTACGGTTGCTTGTTATCTTTGAAATCAAAATTTTGAGTGAAAAACAAAAATTAGGTGAGCCCTAGATCGTTGACCTCTTTCTAGATTCGCTTATGTGGGTTTGGGCGACACAAGGATGCCATCCAACTCCTTTTAGTTTCTTTCTAGATTCACTTATGTGGGTTTACCCGAGACAAGGATGCCATCCAACTTTTTTATGGTCTAAGCCATCCAGTTTATTAGTTTATTAGTATGGACTCGAGCCGGGTGGGACCTCGAGGCCGGTAAAGCTCTCTCTATCATGCCATCTGGATGTACTCCAACTTTGGGATTGTGGGGTTTCAACTATTATTTAATGTCTATGGATGGAGATGAATAACATGATTTTTCAGAATAATCATCTTCCGAACCGCTTACATGGGAGCAGGTGATTTTTATAGCTTCTCTTTGGGCATTAGCTAACAACGCTTGTCGTTGAGTGTTTATTTCGGATTTGAAGCGAGATTTGGCCGCTGTGATTGTGTAGTTCTTTTTTTTTTTTTTTTTTTTTTGTTTGTTTGTTTGGTGTGATTTGATGGTGTTCTTGTATGTCTTTTGTATAGTATTCTCTTTTATTTAATATACTTGTTTTGTTATAAAAACACACACACAAATGTATACATATATATTTATATAAATACACACATATATACATATACAAACATGTGTGTGTGTTTTCTTACAAAAAATGAAAGCATGGAAAAAATGAAAGCATGGGATGCTTTGTGCATATCCTGTGGCGGCTGTCTCTTAGCAAACCTCCTTGAGTACCTTATTATCGGGTCAGTTGGGGGCATAGTCATTGAGGAGAGGCTAGGTGAGAGGCGCAGTGTGGAACCTCTTAAAGTCTTGGAAAAAGGCAATGCGACATTGAAGATGCGAGCTGGCCGCCTCTGTCTCATAGGCTCATAGGCGAAAGGTGAACCAAGACGTTAAAAAACCTTTTCTGGATAGATCTGGTCAATTTTAGCCCAATCTAGGTGTCACTCGTCAGTACATACCTAATAGAAGTACACAACTGTGTTAGCCTTGAGAAGGTAACGTTATTTGAAGCTTCATTATTGTCAGAAGTTACCCCAAATGTTGCCGGCCACGGAATATTGAATGGACCTGCACTTACTTGATTGCAGGGCCTACGCAACAACTTCTTTACTTGGTCAGTTTCCAAAGTTCAGAAGTTTCAAACTAGTCTTTTATTGTTGGATTTGTGTTCACGGTCCTGGCATTAGATTCTTGTTCAAGTGATTGGAGTTTTGATTAAGAAATTATTGATTCGGATATTTATATTCTTATTTACTTTTGTTTTTCCCTTTGCTAGCCTTCCTCTTGAAACTCGCCTCTCACTTCCATATTGTACCACTTGGCTCCCTCATGTGTTCGCCCTTGATTTTGGCGAGACAACTTGTGGTCTTTAGGTGTTTAACGTTCTATGTTTTACATTTCTAGGTTTTATAGATGAAATAACATCCAAAGAAGCTGATCTATTACACAAAATGTTGGTAGACTTTGTTTAGTCATTCCTTTTAATATGATTAGTTTACTGATTTACTATGGCACTTTCTGATCATGGTCTGTGGCTGTATTTTTGCTTACGGTTCATATGTAGTAGTTAGTTTGAGTAGCTTGGTTGGATTACTTAAATTTTAAGCCTTGATTCCTGCAGGTTGTGGAACTTCTCATTCAGAAATTGGAAGGTGAACCTAGCTTCCACAAAAGAGTGGACCTTTTCTTCCTGGTGGATTCCATCACTCAGTGCTCACATTCTCATAAAGGTAAATAAGCAAATCGTATGGATTTGTCCATCACCTGATGTCTTCATTGGTATGTGTTATGCCTCCATAAATTTAAATCACTCCCCAACCCGATCCCCACATAAATGCTGACTGCTGACTGTGCTCTTAACTTTCTCTCCTTTGGAAATATACTCCCTCCGTCCCAAAATGATCTTCCCACTTTTTTTTTTGTCGTTAATGCGAATGAATTTTGAGCAATAATTTTAGGTTAATTTAATTATCCTAACGATAATCTAAAACCTGTTATCGATTGTATTGTTGATGGCATATCAATTACAACTTTTAGATTTTCATTAGTATAATTAAATCAACATAAAATTATTGCTCAAGTTCATTCGTAGTAACCGCAAAAATAGGTGGGAAGATCATTTTGGGACTGAGGGGGTATATGTTGCTCTATTATATTTTGGCTTGGCTGGTAATATTAACTTAAGAATAATAACAGTGATTCTAACAGCCGCAAAACTCTACCTGTTTTTTGCTTTGTTGCCCTCATTGCTTGTGATGCTTCTTCAGGCATTGCTGTAGCCTCCTATATTCCTATAGTTCAAGCAGCACTGTCTCGTCTATTAGGAGCTGCAGCTCCACCTGGAGCTGCTGCTCGTGATAATCGTCGTCAATGTCTTAAGGTGATTATTTGCATCTTGTCAGTTGTGTGATTCCTTTTTTTTTCTTGAGATATCTAACCCAGTAAATTCCTAGGTTTTGCGTTTATGGCTTGAGAGAAAAATCCTGCCTGAGCCTCTTCTTCGGGGCTATATGGATGACATTCGAGCTTCTGATGATGACCCCTCTGCTGGGTTTTTTGCCAAACGCCCTTCTCGAGCAGAGCGGTCTATTGATGATCCAATTAGAGAAATGGAAGGCATGCTTGTTGATGAGTATGGGAGGTGAGAATCAATTCTTCTATCATTTTGTTTTAATTTGAAGGTTGTTGTGCCCTAATTTCCAAGTGTGACAGCTTGGTGGTCTTTGGTGATTTTCTGTCGTCATGAACCCTAATTTTTTGATGGATTTTAGTTTTTCTGAGGAATCTTATAGCCAGAACAGATGTTAACTTGAAGTGATACAGGTTTCAGGAACAGAGAGTAGTTGAAATCATTCTGATGTGTATGCACTAGATATTATGGTTTTGCTTACTCCCTTCATCCTTAAATAAACTTCCTATTAGTTAGGGCATGGTGCTTTTATAAAGTGAGAGGTTGTGCAATAAGTGGCATCAATTAATAAGTATACATGGAACCTTGGTGATTTGATTTTATAAAGATACTTTGATAAAAGGCTTTTGGGGGGGGGGGGGTGTAAGTGGAATAACATGGAAAAAATAATGATATAAATGGAATTGGGATATTTATTGGGATCATAGTTGTTAAATTTGACCACCCCACCTCGCTTTTTTTTGGCACCTTTAGGGTTAGGCGGGATTTTTGCACTATGGTGGTCGGTTGGTAGCTTTTTTTGCCAATGTGTACGCATTTCGTGGTAGAGGTGAGAGGCATCGCCTTTTCACAAAGATTGTGAAAAGGTTGTATAAAAAAGATTTTGCCCTAATTTCAGAGATCGGGAAATTGAAAGGAAAAAACTTAAATAACCGCCCTGAGCTTGCGACGAAAACAACCATGCGCTGCGACGAGAATGATCTTGCTCTATGACGAGAATCTGCGACACGATACTTCGACATAGGCGTGACAGTGCGACGAGCTTGACAGCACGTCTTTTTCTTCTAATTCTCTTTCCTTCTTCAGATTCCTTTCTTCGTCCATCCTTGTTTGATTTCAGTCTCCATCCCTTTTTCTTCTTCTTTTTTTTTTTTTGGGGGGGGGGGGGGGGGGGGAGCGCGTGCGTCTAAATAAGACAACTTCTCTCATCATTTCTTTTCTCCTTTTTTGTTTTCCTTTTTCCAAATAATTCCCTCGTCCATTTAATTCCCTTCTCGGTCGAAGTTTATTTTTCACTTTGTTTATTTGAACATTGGCCTTTAAATTCATGCGTCTTTTGTCTTGAAATTCGCATTTTAGTTTTGACGTTTGAAACTCGCCTAACCCTAAAGGTGCCAAAAAATGGTGAGCAACCCTAATAGTGGATAGTTGTTGCGAGTATGAAAAGTGAGGTAGGAGAGAGAAAGTGGGATAAAAGGGAAGTTTGTGCACATTGTTATGGGACGGAGGGAGTATATGTTTTCCACACAAGAAAAGTTCAGAGTATATTCTACTATAGGCATGATGCTACTTCAGTGTAATATATTCATTAACATTATATTACTTAATGATGATGATCATTTGTTCTTTGTAAAAAATGGTGAGCAACCTTTTCCTTGTTCTTGTTGCAGCAATGCAACATTTCAGTTGCCTGGCTTTTTAACTTCTCATGTATTCGAAGAAGAAGATGATATTCCTAGCATTTCATATAAAGGAGTTAATGGATCAGCAACAGAGCCATCCCCTTCCGTGGCACCGCCTGAAACATGTTCTGTTACGCCTAATGATAGGCGGCACTGCATCTTAGAGGATGTGGATGGTGAACTTGAAATGGAGGATGTGTCTGTACACCTTCCCCCAAAAGATGCAAGACCGTTGATTATGGATGAACTCTTCAATACTGATTTAAGAAAGCAAGGTTCGAAAAGTATATTGGAAGTAGCTTCCACCAATTTCAGCAAATTGTCCCCTCTCTATGAGGGTTCTCCCCCAATGCCTCTTGACTCTCCCCCTCTAACCCCGCCTTTGCCTTCTTCACCTTCGCCGCCAACACCACCACAACCACCAGTGCTGCCTCCACCTCCATTATCTCCATCTCCACCCCCGCCCCCACCTCCTTTGCCTCCTCTTCCATCACAACCCCATGCGTTTCAACCACCATCTTTACCACCGCATCCCTCTACATCATCCCAACTTTTGCTCTCATATCAACCGTCGATTCAAAGTGCTTCACTAAATATTAAATTTCCTCCCCTTGTACCACATGAATATAGCGGCCCACCTAGTGTAAGTTACTAGCTACCATTGTGATGGCAATGTTTTTGTATGAAATTCCATGACCATAATATATTCCTTGGTGTTGCAGGGACACCAACTAGTCCCAGCTACTGCTAACAATCGTCATGCTGTTCATATTGATGGTGCTGTAAGAAGCGAAGTTTTCCCACAACAACCATCCTATATGCCAGCCGGAATGGGCACCTCCCGAGAACCGTCTGGATTTAATCCTTCAAGGTCACTGGACTATGCACATGATACATATGCAAATGTGCAAGGTTCTCATTCCAGTCACCAGTTCCAAGCTAATGCATCTTTGCCTCAACGAGTATACAATCTCACTCCACCTCCTCAAGAACCACCTAGTCGTTTTCAGTATCCCAATCCCACAGTTCAGCATCGTCCTCAGCATCCCTATGCCCCATCATACGCATTGACTAAGCATGCTGATGCTCCAAGGCGATATGGTGCAGATGAACATTGGAGGATGTCCTCAAATGAGTTCAATGCTGATAGTCAGCGTGGTGCATTGGTAAATGGAGTGAGAGCTACACTATCTTCAGGCCCTTGTTTTGCAGCAGAAGGTATGGCTAGCCTTTCTTTGCTTAATTATGGTCTTTTGCCTTTCACTCAGGCCTTTGGATAAGACACTTTGAAGAAGCATATGTGGCCTTCATAAGTTTGCATCAGCATCATATTTAAGAATTTATGTGAAACTTTTTTTATGCATAGACATGCATTTAGCGCTGTGGAAGGGGGTTAGTATGCAACATATTTCATGGTTTACAGTCATACTGGGACAAGCAGTCCATTGCAACTAATAATACTAGCTTAATACTACATGCTGAAATCTGATTATTGGCCTACAAAAACCAACTAAAATTTGGGGAGCTAACATTTAGCCCTGTGTGGGAAATAATCAAGTGTTATACCAGTCCGACTTGATTTGTATTTATACCTGAAAGATAGAGTAAAAGTACAGAATCTTAAAACAAGGGTTGATCTGAACTGTTTTTTCTCAATTCATGAAGTAAACTCACAATAATTTTACTTGTACTCACTTCTTTCTTTTTCTTTCATGAGCGATTAAGCTCAATAATCAGAAGATTACTTGTACTCAACTTTGTATTGAGATTCATAGCTATCTCACCAAGATTTTATTGTTGCCGACAGCATTTTTTAATATTTTTTTCAAGGCATAAATAGGTTACTTGCAAGCAAATCTTGGGTCTGGTTAGTACCTGATGCAGAACGAAAATGTATTTGTGCATAATCTAGTTACAGAACAACAACAAAAAAAAAAAAAAAAAAAAAAAAAAAAAAAACAAAGGAAAAGAAGGCCTTACCTCACACACAGGCAACCGTAGGTGTCACACGTAGGTTTCTTGAGCGCACCCAAGGGATTTTAATCACACAGTTCAACACAAAGTAGCTATTTACTGCTTGAATTTTTCTGTTGTTAACTATGTTATTCGTACTGGCCTAGGAGTATCCGATACGGGTGCGTATCCGAGTGTCGGTTTCGGGAAATATAAAAGATTTTACAATAAATGTAGTGGAAAATAGCCATGTGTCGAACCTGCCTACGAGAATCGGACATGCGTGCGGTGGGGTGAATTGAAGAGTCTGAGCATCATAGGTTATTAAACTCTCCATATTCTGAAGTATCACCAATCCTTTATATATGCTGCTAATAAAACCTAAACCACAAAGGAACCTAATTTCTTAATCCTTAAGTAAACTAATTCCTAATTCAAATAGGAAGCTAACTCACGGACTTAAACTAATAAAGACAAGTAACATAATATCCTTCAAGGATTTGGACTGTGAATCATAGTTGTCAAAAACGCCGCCTGCCTCGCTTTTTTGTCGCTTTTCGAGTTCGTCGCTTCTTCCCCAGCCAGGCAGGCAATGATCGCATGTTTAGGAAAAGCGGCGCTTTTTTCAAAAAAGCATGAAGCAAAAAAGCGACGGTTTTAAGGAAAGAGCGTGATAGCGGAAAACTTATTGATGCTCTATCGTTTTGTCGTCAAACTACGTCCTTATATATATATATATATAGCAGTCGGCTTAATGTTTATAGCCTGATTTCGCCTACTTATACAAATCCATGACTTGGACGATGAGGAAGATGATGATTGTGCTTGAACATAGTACTACTAGAACTCATGTGCCTTTTGCCTTGATATTCATACTTTGGGGTTTTGATTATGTTAATGATACTATTAAATGTGGAATTGTGATATTTATTTACTGTTTTATTCTAGTTAATAACATGGTTTAAGCTCTTTTTATGTGTTACATGTATATATGTACATATTCCTGATTTTAACATCTATTTTTTAAACATTGCTCGCTTTTTTGTCGCCCGCCTCACGCCTCGCTTAGGTACCTTCCGCCCGCCTCTCGCTTCTCGCCTTTAACAACTATGTTGTG
Organism: Campanula takesimana; assembly: GCA_026119855.1. Classification (NCBI taxonomy): domain Eukaryota; kingdom Viridiplantae; phylum Streptophyta; class Magnoliopsida; order Asterales; family Campanulaceae; genus Campanula; species Campanula takesimana. The sequence continues at coordinate 144,110 of JAOWBW010001341.1, forward strand.
ATACTAAATAAGATTCCCACGTTAAAAAGGAATCCTATTATCAACTGATAAGGAATTCCCCCAAATTCCCTGACTCCTAAACTAATACGAAAACTAAGTAAAATATTCCAACAAGTTATTAACCGAATAACAGATAATAATAAGACTAAAGTAACATAAACTGGGTTCTCAAGATCTTGCCTAGGCGCCGCTGTAAACTTCATAAACAAGAAGCTTTATGTGCCCTTATACTTGCTTTTCCTTGAGCCTTTTGCGTTCCGCATTAGTACCATTTGGTCTCCCATCTCCGACACCGAATGTGCCATCAATACAATCCTATCTACCCTAGTTGCCACCAGATTTACTAACCACGTCCCGATCTCCCTCCTGGCTACCTGGTTTACCATTGTCTACCCTTGCCGCGTCCAGATCTACTATATAAGCCTCTAGATTTACTTTTCTTGCCACTAGTTTTGTCTTCCCACCACCACCTAAACCTTTGTAAAGTAAGTGGTTTTCTTAGTTTGTTTTTCCCCTCCGTTTATTTGTTTTTAATTTTAATTATTTATGTGATTTTGGTTTTCTTTTGCTACAAAGAGGGTTGATGAGAGGGCTTAGGCTCCAAACTCTGAGAAAACTGAACCGATTGAATCGAAACTAAGAACTGGTTCTTATTTGTGTTGGTTGGGTTTCGCTTTAGAAAAAGTGGAAATCAATGTTTCGGTTTCAATTTTGGCCCAAACTGTCGGAAACTGTCCCAAGCTGTACCCTGAACATCTCATGTGCCTCATTAAAAGATTTGGATGCATTATTCTCCCCCTTAACACCCCCTCCAAAAGGGAAAAAAAAAAGAATAAAAAAAGAGGAAAAAACGAATAAGAAAAGTAAGTATGTAGATAAAGAGACCAATTCCAGCTGGTGAAACTTGTTCTGAAACTAATACGAATCTGCGTCACCCCTATCGAGAGAAAGTGAGTGAATCTCTTTAATATTATTATTCCATAATCGCAAAGGCAAGTGTCGGCCATTGAAATGCATGTTATGAGCTTTTCTTGATATAGGATATCACTCTGAGCGAAGCTATGATTCTAAAATGATTATTTAACCAAGTATTTGGGGATAGCATAACTTTAGTTACATCGAGTTATCTTTGAGGAGAAGCACTTGAGCTTGCTCGCTGTTCTAATATATTCTCACTTTGGTTAGGTTATTTTCGGCCACCAGTTGAGAGGCCTCCAAATAATATTGGTTTTCAACTCCCAGGGTTCATTGCAGTTCCAGCTGGTGCTCCAGTTCCAGGTGAGCTTTCTGTATATGAAAAGTACATAATTGATTTGATTGACTTTCTTATCACTCTGATCACGGTGGAAGGTGAATAAGGGTGTACTGTCTTCAGGTCACAGTGGTTCGCCGATGATGCCTTGTAGACCGGACATGTCCTCCCTAAATAATTGGAGACCAGCTTAATTAAGGCCGCTGCACTTTTATGAATATTTGTAAGTAAATTTTGCTCGTCCACTCCATTCTAAATATGTAAAAATCCTGTGACGTGACGTGAACGTCATGTCATTAAAATGGGTTGTTTTTTACTGGAGGTTGATTGCGGAGTCATCATGGACATCCGAGTCAAATGATTGTACCGAAATGGCCCTCTTAACATTTGTACTAGTTTTTCTTATGGGCCTTTTCCTTTTCATTATATCCGATCTAGGGGTGGCAAATTGGGTGTTTTGGGTTTACCCATTAAAGTTAAAAATCCATTGGATATCCGGATATTTTAACTTTAATGGGTACACCCAAAACACCCATTTTACCACCCCTAATCCGATCATCCTCTTGCATGACCTCTTATATCTTTATGTTTTTCTCTTATATATAGTTCTCTGTGACAGATTGTATAGGACTCTGTCGTGATGTTCCCAAAAAACAGATCACTTTTTGGATGAGAAGTCAGCGACTGCTTGACGGAGTTAATGAGGAATTGTGGACGCCCTTGGCTGGACCGTATATTGTAGTTTTTCCAGGCAAATGCTTTCCTGGGAATTTTCTTCTGAGTGTAAGCACATGTTACTCATATACACCCTCTATTTTAACTGCTGTAACTATACTTGATATACTAATCAATCATTTTTGACAATACATGAGGTTTATACCCATTTCCCCCAAGAAAGATAAGGTATAAAGAGAAAAGAGTATGATAAAACGTTGAATAGAAATGAGTACATTTTATTTCTTTTGTGCTTCACATTCTATATACCAGTAAATATGTTGTCAGTAACATTTTTCCATTTTAATATTTGCATCTATGTTCACCGGGTTGGTTTATGGATATGACTACATAAATCTATGACTTCAACCAAAATATTTTCGCCTCTTCTTTATTTGATTTTCTCCGAGTTGTCTAATATCGTTATATGTGTTTTCTGTTGTGCATAATCTTTATGATTTTCTTTTTGGTCTCAGTAAAATTTAAGGCTTTTTGATAGTTTCATGTCTAACTTGCTCTTTGCCACTTCTAGTTGCATTGGTTCCCATTTTTGCAATCAATAATCAGTTCAAATAATATCCATCGGGAAGTTATACATAGCTTGAATAATGCATTTGATTGATGTTTGCTAGATCAAGTTCCTTGCCATGATCCATATGTAGTTATTGCATTTCATGATCTGGTGGCATGGTGGTGGAGTGACTGTCAGGTTTAAGGGTGTATGTTATGTTAAGGGATGTGCTGAGTTTGTTCTTATAAAGAAGCAGCGATTTTTGAAAGATAGATTGAATGTGTGGAACGAGAATTTTGGAGTTTCAGGCTTATAAAAGAGGTGGTAAAGCGCATATGTGGTCAATAGGTTTGGGGAAGGTAACCCTCTCAGTTATGAACAATAAAACATGCGTTGTGCTTAAAGAATGAGCTCGACGAGTTTCTTTTCTTTTTCTTTTCGTGAGGATATTAACTGGCATTAGAAGTCTAAGGTTAATTGGATTAGAGTCGGAGGTGTAAAAAAATCTTTCAGAGAAGGTTGGAGTACGGTGTCATTATTGATCTCAGATTCAATCACTAGTTTCTAATGGAAGTTGTTACCTTTTTTTGAACAAACTATGCTACTATTTTATTAGAAAAGTAGGCTCAGGCCTATAAAATGATGATACATTTTCTTAGCAAAGGTCGCATTAGTATGCGCTAGTTGAATTACATTTCTATCAACTTTGCTACTAAAGGCCCTAGTACATTGATTCATGAGATTTTGGATGTCCAGAATGATAGATTCTAATGAGAAATCTTTGCAGATTGGGTCTTGAATATAATCTCGAGCTTGCGTTGAGTCCGTCAAAATTAAAATTAGGATGTCAGAATGAGAGTTGTGTACTGTCCATTCCATACCTTTCCAGATAGCTAGGCTCTCTGTTTGGATGCTTGATGTTGCCCTGCATGATATGCATGATATACTGCCTACTACAATTCTACCTGTCCCTGGGTCCCAGAGTTCCCATCCAAGACCGGCCCATTGTGCATTTTGTTTCCAAGAACCGTCTGTGATTAAGATCTTGAAATTACTTTGTGAGGTTTTGTCGAGATATTCCTTGATAGTCTTTCCATTCCACGAATCAAGACTCTGAAAAATTTCGTCAGTTGGGGTGGGGGAAATGTTTGATCGTGTCACAGGGTTATTTGGATATGTGGATTTCTTGGTGGCTATGAGTGTTCTTGCTTGCTTTCTGGAGGCTTTGCTAGTGACCAATATGTTTGGTTGGAAAGTGAGTTTTTCGGAGGAGGTTAGGAAGGAGACGAGTCGAGATCTCTTGTACCACTTTTGTGTGGCACTTCATGTACCACTTGTAATTCAACCGTTCACATGTTTGTAAAATATTACTATAATACCAATTTCAATAACTGTGAACCATTAGATCACTTGTGGCATATGAAGTGGTTCACAAAGTGGCACAGAGGATTTGGACTCGAAGGAGAGGGGGAGATGGCTAGTGAGAAGGCTTTTCTGTGGTTTTCTTTCACTCTTGTTGGAGGGTGTTGGTTTGGTATTCGTGCTTTGGGCTTACCGAGGACTCAAGGAACAGTCTATTAGGTGGTTGTTAAGATGGCGCATTGTACCTTGCAATAAGGCCTTTGATGCAACTCAAGTGACACGAATGTACTTTTGGGAAATTGTGTGTATACCCATGTCCCTTACCTAGCTACTAAAGGCGAAAGGCGAATATTACCTATTAGTGCCTAAAGGCGAAAACGAGGCAGTTGAAAGACGACTGAAAGGTGAGTAAGACGGTAAAATAGAACAAAAATTATTAGTCATACATACACGTAGTATATATTTATATATGCACATATATAAATATGTATATACGTGTGTATATATATATATATATATATATATATATATATATATGCACACAATTTATGTACTCCATCTGTCCTGGGTTTTGATAGCATTTATTATACTTTACCTAATAATTTAAACAAATACTTACTCCCTCCGTCCCATAACTGTGGACAAATTGTCATTTTGGGTGTCCCATTGACAAGTTACACTTTCCTAAAATGGGAAAAAATCTTTACTATTCATCCCACTCATTCACTCTCTTTACTTTTATACTTCCAATACCAATCAACCTACTATGCCCTACCCCACTCTCTCTCTTATTTCACTTTTCATATTCACAATAACTACCCAATACCATTCATTCCTTAATTCTCGTGCAAAATCCATTGTGTCCACATTGTAATGGGACGGAGGGAGTATGTGCACACAATTTATGTACTCCCTCTGCCCTGGATTTAGATAGCATTTATTATATTTTGACCAAGTAATTTAAACAAAAAATAATTATGCTAAAAATCGTTATTGAGAGTATTATTAATTGTGATACAATAAATATTATTAAATATTTATGGGCAAATAGCACAATATTTCACTACTATTGAACTTTATGGGTAAGAAATGTAAGATTCAAATAAGCTCGTTAGATTTTTCGTTAATTCTGTTAGCTTTCATCCATTATCATCCAAAAAAAAAGACTCATTTCACAACAAAATGTGAACATTAGGCACCAAATTGCTAAAATTGGAACATTAGGACCTAAATTGCAACTCCTATAAAACTTTGGGGCACTAATGTGCTATTTGCCCAATATTTATTAAGATCATTATTTTTCTTCAAAATTTCTTCAAAAGACATGGTCAAATTATAGTCAAGTTTACCGAAATCTTATTTCGAGCGGGACGGAGGAAGTATTGAATAAATGTGCACAGGTAATTGCAAGTTTAACACAAATTAAAACCCCAAAAGTGGGAACCTTTAGACAAAAGGCACAATAATAAAAACTATGACGTTCAGATCAGTAGAGAAGTAGTAGGTTAAGAAAGTGAAAATAAATTCTAAACTTTCTTTTTTGCACGCCACATTCTATATATCCTTACATTTGTTTTACGATGTAGGTTAAGCTAAAACTAAAATTACAAATCGATCAAGGTTAATAGTACGTATATGCCTATTATACCTTTTGTCAAAGGCGGATGCGTCATGCCTCTAGCCATAACCAAAAAAGGTGTCAACATGGCCAAAAAGTTTCGGTCTCCCGCCATAAAACCGAAAGGTGGTCGACCCCCAACACTTGCCTTCACAACCATTGTCCTTTACATTTGGGATGCGAAGCTTGAGTCCCTTTTGGCGCACTTGGCTGATGTTAGTTTCAAGGCTCCAGTTTGGCAGCTCTTCCACAAGCAAACATATGGAAAACCGAGGTTGTTTGTGGGGGACTTTTTGCAGTTTAATTGGTGACGAAATAGTATTGCTTAAGCACATACTTAGGCTCTGTTTGTTTCGCGTAAAACAATTTTCGGAAAATAATTTTCCGTAAAATGTTTTCCGGAAAATGACATAAACATGTTTTTGGTTGTTTGGTAAATCTAAGAAAAATGTTTTCTGGAAAATATTTTCATATGAAAAAAAAATAATTTAATATGAGGAAAAAAATTATTATGAGAAAAATTTTGAATATGGGTGGGGGTTTGGGTTGGGGTGGGATGGGTGGTTGTGGGGGTGGGGGGTGGGTGGTGGGGGTAGGGGAGGTGTTCAAAAATAATTTTAATATGAATGAAAAGTTTTTTTTTTTTTAGGGGGGGGTGGGTGGGTGGGGGTAGGTAGGGGGTGGGGGCGGTGTTAAAAAATAATTTTAATATGAGTGAAAAAGGGGTTTTTTTTTTTTTTTTTTTTTTTTGGGTGGGTGGGGTTGGTTGGGGGTAGGTGGTGGTCGGGGGTAAAGGGGGAGGGGGCAAAGATTGTGAAAGATAATTTTAATATGAGTGAAAAAAGTTTTTTTTTTTTTGGGGGGGGGGGGGTGGGGTGGGGGTTGATGGTGGAGGGAAGGGAAGGTAAGGTTGAAGGGTGGGGATGGGGTTGGAGGTGGAGGTGGAGTGGGTAGGGTGGGGTTGTATGGGGGAGTTGGGTGGGTGAATGAGGGAGTTAACATTTTCCGTAAAATGACTTGCGAGGAGAAATCCGTTAGTTGTTTTACGGAAAACCTAGCTTATTTCCATTGACCGTAAAATATTTTACGTTGACTTTTTTCTCCATTTGATTACAAAATACCGGAAAACATGTAAAACATTTCTCGTAAAATATTTTACGGTGAAACAAACGCAGCCTTAGTAGTATGTGTACAACCAGTCAACATAATCTCTCTATACGGTTGTGTTCTTTCCAAGTGCTTTCTTGGCGCAATCAATCAATCCCACCATTCCCTGCTACTGGACAATGAATCTCATTTTGACTTTTTATGGTCATCAAAATTGAACTTTGACCAACCATTGGTGACGATCTAATCATCCTAATGGAATTCTAAAATTTGTAATTGATAAATCATTAGGTGATTTATCAATAACAATTTTTAGAATTTTATTCTGATCATTAATTTGACACTAATGTTTGATCAAAATTTATTTTTGTTGACCATAAAAAGTCAAAATGAGACTATCTTTCCGGGACAGATGGGGTATATTTAATTGTGATAATTGTGCGCAACAGAAGAAGAGTTGTTGGTAGCGCAGGTGGTCAGTGGTTTGGCATTCAATTGACTAGTGAATCACCCGTGCGATATTTTTTTTTTTGGCGAAAGGAGGGCGGTATCTCCCTAGGTTTTATTAATAGTAAAAATTAAATACAAACTTAGTGGGGGACATGACAACCTCAACCACCAGGGAACGAAAATTAGGGATGAGGCCATACACAAGTCGTATGGTCCTCTACAAAATAAGGAGGGGTGACTACAAAGATAAGAAAGTAATTTAAAAAGAAATCTAGCCATAAAAGTTAATGAAACCGAGTATTGGGAATCCTTGCCTTGTCTAAAACAAAGCAGCCTTTGCAATGCCGAGGGATATCACTCAAGGATAGAAAATTATAATTCCTTTCATCATTTGCTGCCATGTTAGCCATACCATCCGCAACTCCATTGCATTCCCTCAGAATATGAGTAATCCGAACCTCCATTTGATCCATTAAGCGGTGAATGTGCGAAATAACATACCAGATAGCCCATGGTATATGATATTCCCGAATAAGAATGCGCATTAAGACCTGGGAATCCACTTCCAACCAAACCCGATGAAAGCCTCGATCTAAAGCGGAAATAAGACCATCTCTTGCTGCCATAGCCTCCGCCATCATATGGATTGAACTCCATAGAAATGCGAAAAACCATAAATAAAATCCCCATTATGATCTCTAATGATGCCACCACCTGAGGCAATGCCCGGATTGCCCCTAGATACTCCATCGGTATTAATTTTAACTTCATCAATATTAGGGAATTGCCAAACCACTAATCTGATTTTGGGGGATATATAGCTCTTAGGCTTCAGCCGAAACCACTCTAACATATTTTTATCCCCAAATCCACTCGAAAATGAAAGAGAAAAGGAAGAGGCAATATTAGAGACTAGATTACAAACCTTATGGATGATCTCCTCGGGATGCATTTGAATCCCTTCAAATCTGATCTTGTTTCTAGCACACCAAACTTCCCACAAGATTAATGCCGGAACAAGATTAGAAATCCATTTAGTAACACTAGAATGCGAATTTGACGAGCCTTGCCACCAACAGATGAGAGCTTGACTTAGGTTACCCAAAGACAATCGGATACCACATAAAGCACCAAAAAAAGCCCAAACTCTTGAACCAACTTCCCCATGAACTAAGATATGCCCAACAGATTCCTCCTTGGCTTCCATACAACAATTACATTTCAAAGCAAGATGAATCCCTTTAGACCGAATTCTATCATCAGTTGGAAGACCATTATGCAAAGCACGCCAAAGAAAAACAGAAATCTTCAATGGAATGAACTTATTCCAGCAAAAAGAGAATATGGCCGATCGTACCCTACTAGAACGACATTCCTTCCAGGCCGAATTAATAGAGAACTTACCAGATGTAGATGGTAACCAAATAGGAGTATCCGGCTTGTTAGAAATGGAAATGGAATGAGCATGAATGAGATTTAAAAGATGTTCTCCATAAACCTCTCTAATGTGATTAACCTGTGGTGCACCATTGGCAAATAAAGAAGCAATCGCTGCATGCTCAAAAGGAATGGGGCCCATATTTCCTTCCATCCATCTCTCATGAATAGTAATAGATCCCCTACCAACACGCCAAGCAAGACGATCCTCCACCAACCCTTTAGCTTCAATCATTCTTTTCCAAATATGAGAATCATAAGTAGTATTCGTAGCATCAATTGGGTGGATATTTCTGCAATATTTAGCAAGCATAAGAGAAGTCCATAAGGATTCATTCGTACGTAAGCGCCACCAAAGCTTCATAGCAAAGGCCATCGACATATCTTCAAATTTCCGTAAACCCAAACCACCTTCTTCAATAGGCCAGCACATTTTCTTCCAAGAAAGCCAATGACATTTTTTCTCAACATCATTACCGCTCCAAAAAAATCGCACAATAATTCGCTCCATAGCCTTAATTACACCTTTAGGGGGAGCAATCAAGGATATATAGTAAAGAGGAATTGCAGCAAGGCATGACTTAATTAAAGTCAATTTAGCACCAAACGAAAGAATCTTCCCTTTCCAAGAGGCAAGGCGATTTTCCATTTTATGAATAAGAGGAGAAAAGAGGCTGATTTTCTTTCTACCCGTGTAGAGAGGGAAACCCAAATACTTAAGAGGCAACTCTTGCTTCACAAAACCGGTAATAGTTTCAATGGCTTCATCCTGATCTCTATTCTTTCCCGTAATAAAACAAGATTTGTGAATGTTAACAAGCTGCCCCGAGAACTTTTGATACCACTCAAGATATTTCATGTGACTTTCTAAAGAATTTTTCGACCCATTACAGAAGATTAACACATCGTCAGCATAAGCTAAGTGAGAGATCATGGGAGCGCCCAAATGTATACGATATCTATAATGAGGGAACACAGTGTGAAGATGATTAAGACCCCGGCTCATCATTTCAGCAGCAATAATGAATAAGTAGGGAGATAAAGGATCACCTTGACGAAGACCCCTCGTAGAGTGAAAAAAACCACAACTCTCCCCGTTAACAATTTTGCTATTCTCCTTGCTAGATCCTGCTTGTTCACCCTTGTTTTGTTTCCTATCTTTCTTAATCCATACTTCATTATTATTATCCCCCTTCTTTTTGTTTACATTTGACTCCTTAACATCTTCACTTGTTTTGCCTTGATCAGTCCGCCTAATATTCTTTTTCACTCCATCTTGCTTCTGATTTTCAGCATTAACATCCGAAGACTTCCCATCAACTTTTTGGGAGACTTTCAATTCCTTGTTCAATGCACGACAACCAAAATTATCATGTCCCAAAACTGAACAGTGTCGACAATATAAAGGGAGATTATCATATTCAATATTCTGGAAAAAACTTGGACTACAGTCTCCACAATCCACATGAATTTTATCCGGAAGGGATTTTAAAAGATCAATCTGCACAAGAACTTTGGCCACAGTTGGCCTAGACAACTCAGCCGTAGCCTTATCAATTGACAAAGGCTTACCAAACGTGCTAGCACGAGAAAATAAAAAAACTTATTGAATAGATGAATGGGAAGCCCTGGAAGACTGATCCACACCGGGACCAAAGAAGAATCAGTTTTTGGGCGCCATGAAGGAGTCCATACAGTGGTGCGCATAGGATATTTAGTTACATACCATACCTCCTTTGTCCATAATCGATGGAAATCTTCCTCCGTAGCTAGTTGAATGAGCATATGTTGTTGATCAATGTGACCAAGCTTATAGTTGCCCTTCAATTGAAACTTAGCAAATGCAAGTCTGACCGCTTCCATAGTAGGGCGACCATTAGGAAATTTTCCAATGAGGGTCCATGCAAACGGACGAGCAAAAGCTGCTGCAATAGCCTCCTTCGATAATTTGAGAGATGGAACACCTTTGTGTTGAGCACCAGGGATCAAAGGGATCTGATCTGAAGAAGGAGTTTGGGATGGCGCGACAATACTAGCGAAGGATTTGTTAGGCGGCAGATTAGGGTTAGGATTAGGGCTATCAGCCGAATTAGGGTTACTAGAGGGAGCTTGCGATCCATTAATGCTTACGGGATTAGGAGAAGGGCCAAAGATGGAAGGTTGAAGCGGAGGAAGTGCACCGGATTAGCCATAGAGATGGCCGCCGGCGACGGCAAGAAGACTAGGGAACCCTAGAGTGATCGCCATAGAGAAAAATCTTTCAGATTGATTCAACACAATTCCACCCGTGCAATCGCACGGGACGATAATTTCCTAAATGAATAAATCTAATTAAAAAAACTTAAATGTGTACAAAAAGAAAACATTAAAGAATTAAATAATATTTCACTTTCATTTTTGTTACATGTAACTTAAATTTTGTTACGTATCTATTTAAACAATAGAGATGAATATTGGACTACATATCAAAAAGTAGAAGTTAAATTTTAAATTTTGAGACTTGGGAAATTAATTATAAATATCCTAAAATTAAATAAACTTTAATTTTGACATCAATCAATATTATCCATATCTGATTTTATATTCATAACAATCAAGTTTTCATTCACAATTATAAAGTATAACCAGTTTCAAAATTGAAAATAAATGGGAAATTATGTATTTTTATAAAACTATTCAATAATATAAATAAATTGGGATAAAGACATAATTAAGAATATCTCAATAATAAACACAATTAAAATTTTATAAAAAAGGAATAATCATTTATTACAATCAACATTATTGACTTTAACAAACACAATGCCTACTACTTGTAAACATTAGTAACATTTCTTAAAAAAAAAAAAAAACATTGTGACAAATTTAAATGATGCATAAGTAATTGAAATTACAAAAAGTCATAACCAAATTTAAGAAGTGCTAATTTAGTACAATGAACTTTATTCATTGAAACATTAAACATCAAACATCATCATACTTATAAAAATAAGTCCCATATATATCATTCTGGATTAATCTTAAATATGCTCCTATACAATACAACCATTAAAGAATAATAACTTCATTCTGGATTAATCTTAAATATGCTCCTATATATATATATATATATATATATATATAGAAAATTACTATAAAGAAAAAAAAAAGAAGACAAAAGCTTGTGTGAGCTGATCTACCACGTTAGACGGATCTCCTTGAAAGAGTAAATGGTTTATAGACGGTGCGGAGCAAACCTATTTCATCTCTTGTCAAGATCCGTCTCATTTGTGAAATCGTCTCACACAAAACTTCCTCAAATAATCTTCCGGTCATAAAATTGAAATTTGTACATCTCCCTATTTATTACTCCCTCCGTCTCAAAATAAATGTCGTTTGGGAGTGTTTCACACATATTAAGAAATGTCATTAATGCATGTGAAAAATTCCCAAATACCCTTAAAGTAATTCAACTACTAGGTAATTAAATTGTTAGGTAAGAGATAGTTCACTATCATTATTAAGGGTATAATTGGTTTAGAGCAATAAAAAAGCATTGAAAATAGTGAAACGACAAGTATTTTGAGACAAAATTTAACTCCCAAAACGACATCTATTTTGAGACGGAGGGAGTATAGACTAATCACTCTCTTTCAATCTCTTTCTCCTCTCTCAGTCTTTGAAATAAAGTATGTTAAAATAGGAAGGGAGTATAAGGAAGCATATCATTCATGATATTTAAGCAATAATAAGGTATAAAAAAGCAGGTAAATTTCACTTACAATTCTCATTCGGGGAAAATGTCTTCTCTCTTTTCTCTCTAAGCGCCTGTCCCTCTTGTTCTAACTTTTTGAAAACTGATTCTTCTTCCTTGATTCTCTTGTGATTCATCCCTTTGGGATTTAATTTTCAGATTTGTTTTTAGGTTTTTTCAATTTAGTTTCTATTAGAGATAATAATATCTTCAATGGAATCAAAATTTATGTTATCAATTATATTTTGTATCATGTTTTCTCTCCGTTTGTTGTGAGCCATTATCTTCTCTCCGTTTGTTGAGAGCCATTGTATTCTCTCCAGTTTGTTGAGAGACTTTTGTGTTTTGTATTTTGTATTCATGCATTCAAGGTTGATGATTCTTACAATGTTTGTGAGGCTTGGTTGGCGATTTATCCCTAACCCAGATGTTTTAGTTTCTAGTGTGCTAAAAGAAAAATCTTTTCCATGTGTGGATTGTTGAATGCCAATGCGAGGCATTTTCCAAGGTTTTCTTGGAGGGGCATCTGCGCATCTCAATCTATTGCAACGAAGGAGGTTCGATGGAAAATAAGTCAAATGGTGAGATTAATGAAGAACCACAATTAGTGGTTCGATGGAAAATAAGTCAAATGTTTATTTCAGATATTTAACTTCCTTGTCTATTTTGTGTTGGAGATATTTCTACAAAACAGGAACTTTAATTGACAGAATAATTAACAATAAACAATAAATAGTAACAGAAATATAAACTGAAATAATTGTAAACAGAATTAACGGTAAAGTGATAGAAAGTAGACTGTAATATTGTGCCGAGCCGTGTGTTATACACACTTTCCTTAAGACTTATTCGTCCCCTCACCGTGAGTACTTTGAGGTTCTGTCTCGGACGCTAGTCTCCCAGGATTTACTCGCACGAACCGGATGCGTCTTTGCACTAAAAGATTCCGGCGAACTGAATTTGAGCCAGGACAGTATCACCACATGAATGCAATGCAAGGAGGCCAAAGGAGGATGAACAATATGCAAACAAGTGATAGGCTGTAAGGGTGCTGGAAAACCTTGTGTATTTCTGAATTTTGTTGCTGCCACTGTTGTGTTTTTTTTTTTTTTCCGTGTTTTTCCTCACTAAACTAATCCTCTAATTATACTGCTTCAAGGACTGATCAAGAGGCAAAATGGATAAGCCAAAATGCTTCGTAAACTCAGATACAAGATCAGATTCATGGCTGTCCATTCAGTTGGTATTACAGTTCATATGGGAAGAATTTGTTTTGTTTCTAGAACAAAATTCTGACTGTAGGAAATAAAAATTAAGCAAAAGGTGAGCTCGCACGGACAAGACAAATTGGAGCTGCATTCGTGTCCGTAGGTGCGGGCACGTAAGTTCTGTCGATCCAAGCCAAATTTGGGTCCATGATTTGCACCCCCCCTTGCGCACCTGGGCGCGAGAGAGAGCCTCTATGCCATACAAGCTTGAACACTACTAAAGTGCTCAAGCCTTTATACAAGCTTCCTTTTACATTTCTTTCCAATGTGGGATAACTTCCATATCCCCATTTCAACCCACCAACTTTAAGCCATTGTATCTCATTCATCCCAACACCAATTGGACAAATGAATACATTATCTTAATGTCCTCACGGAGTAGAACACAAATCCACAAACACTTTTGTCATTCGACATATTAACCGTCACGGAAATTAATCATATTTCCTTCACAAAATGCAAAAATACACTTATTTTTTCCAACAATCCCCACATGAAGAAAATATGAGGAATTTTGGTGATATAAGTCCAAAAGTAGAAAACCTGCATAGGATAGGTATGGGGTTTGCCCTTTGAACCTTCCCTCGTAGATGTATACTTATTCTACTTGCTAATCAATAGACATGGTGTCCTTGAACTGTTAGCTTTTTGTGTAGCCAATCATATACTTCTACACAGGTATCTCCCTGACACAATTCAGTTCTCATGAGTGTGTCCATTTATGGCCCTGGAACACAATGCCTGGTTCTGTGAGAGGGTCTGAGAATTGAGCCTCACACAATTCTCCTCGAAGCGGCCACACTTCTCTCTCACATAGGTGATTCTCCTAAGTAACCCATTTTACTTTTCATAAGAATCATTAAAAGCCATTTGGCTTAACCTCATTCATCTCGGGATGTCACTTTTATATAGGAATGGGTATGGGGTTAGTCCCCACAGTGACGCTACAAGTCTTTTAACGGTTAGGTGGTCCCTTTTGAACCTAGATCTTGGGATCTCCAATCAGCTAGGTTGGGTTTTCCGCCGTGGTTAATTTCTCAAGAGGCTTTAAACCCATTCCCCTTGTCGATCTCGCAACTACCTCTCTATTTAACACCCTTTGGTTAACGGATCCGCTATGTTGTCCTTTGACTTCACATAGTCAATGGAGATGGTACCAGTTGAGAGTAGTTGTCTTATGGTATTATGTCTTCGACGTATATGTCTTGACTTACCATTGTACATGTTGCTTTGTGCCCTACCAATTGCAGATTGACTGTCACAATGTATACAGATTGGTGGTACTGGTTTTGTCCATCTTGGAATATCTTCTAGGAAATGGCGTAGCCATTCCGCTTCCTCCCCATATTTGTCCAAAGCTATAAACTCAGATTCCATCGTGGATCTGGCTATAACAGTTTGCTTAGAAGATTTCCATGATATAGCTGCACCTGCTAAAGTGAATACATATCCACTTGTAGACCTTGAGTCTTTGATATCAGATATCCAATTAGCATCGCTATACCCTTCAATCACAGCTGGAAGTCTAGTATAATGTAATCCATAATCACGAGTATGTCTCAAGTACCTTAGCACTCTTACAATACCCTTCCAATGATCCGCTCCAAGATTACTTGTGTACCGACTCAGTTTGCTAACAGCGTAAGCAATATCTGGTCTTGTGCAACTCATTAGGTACATTAGACTTCCAATTATCCTTGAATACTCTGTTTGAGAAATTGGTTCTCCTCTATTCTTTGATAGATGTTGACTTGTGTCAATTGGAGTGTTAGCTATTCTATTGTCATCCTTGCTAAATTTCTCAAGAATTTTATCCACATAATGAGCCTGGCTCAGTACAAGTCCATTGGATATCTTAGAAATTTTCACTCCAAGGATCACATCAGCTACTCCCATGTCCTTCATGTCAAACTTTGAGTTCAACATATCTTTTGTGGATTTGATCATCTTGTCACAACTTCCTATGATAAGTATGTCGTCTACATAAAGACACAAAATGACATAGCCATTTTCAGTGTTTTTAGTATAGACACACTTGTCACATTCATTTATCTTGAATCCACTTCCCATCATGGCTTGATCAAAATTTTGATGCCATTGTTTTGGTGCTTGTTTCAAGCCATATAATGACTTAACTAATTTGCACACTTTCATTTCTTGCCCTGGTGCAACAAACCCTTCAGGCTGTTCCATGTGTATCTCCTCACCTAAATCACCATTTAGAAATGCAGTCTTTACATCCATTTGATGCACTTCAAGATTGCGTAATGCGGCAATTGCAAGCACAACTCTGATTGACGTTATTCTCGTGACATGAGAATACGTATCAAAATAATCCAGGCCTTCTTTCTGTCTGTAACCTTTAATTACAAGTCTGGCCTTATATTTTTCAATCGTGCCATCTGGTTTCATTTTCCGTTTGAAAATCCACTTATATCCAAGTGGTTTACTTCCCAGAGGAAGATCCACTAGTTCCCAAGTGTGATTTTGCAAAATAGAATCAATCTCACTTTTGATGGCTTCTTTCCACAAAGGTCCTTCAGAAGAATTCACAGCTTCTTTATAACTTTGTGGTTCACTTTCGAGCATGTAAGTTAGAAAATCTGTCCCAAAGGATTTTTCTACTCTTGCTCTTTTACTTCGTCGAGGTTCCACCTCAACCTCTTCACTTTGATCTTGAATGTGTTCTTCTTCTATTGAGTCTTGTACCCGTGTTGATGAGCTTGCCTCATTTCTTGACTTTCACAGGAATACATTCTCAAATACGCACTACTGTTATGAGCATACCCAATAAATATGCAATCTACAGTCTTAGGTCCAATTTTCACCCTTTTAGGTGGAGGTACTGCTACCTTAGCAAGACATCCCCACACTCGCAAGTATTGGTAGGATGGCGTTCTTCCATGCCACAATTCATATGGGCTCTTGTTCAATTTCTTTTGAGGTACCTTATTCAACACGTAGTTAGCTGACAACGCAGCTTCACCCCACATATTGGAAGGTAATCTCGAACTTATCAACATGGCATTCATCATTTCTTTCAATGTCCGATTCTTGCGTTCGGCAACACCATTTTGTTGGGGTGTATAAGGTGCCGTGGTTACATGTATTATTCCATGTTGAGCACAAATTCCTTCAAATGGAGATTCATACTCTCCCCCACGATCACTTCTTAGTACTTTTATTTTCCGGTTAAGTTGATTCTCAACTTCATTTTTATAGAGAACAAACTTCTCTATTGCCTCATCTTTACTTTTGAGGAGATACACATAGCAGTACTTTGTACTATCTTTGTACTATCATCTACAAAAGTCATAAAGTACTTATTGCCACCTCTTGATTGTGTTGACTTAAAGTCACATAAGTATGTGTGGACTAAGTTGAGTGGTTCACACTTTCTTTCAATTGAATGGAATGAAGGTCTTGCAAATTTTGCTTCTACACAAGTTTCACACTTATGTTTGCAATCAACTTTGAACTTTGGTATGCAATTCATATTAATTAATCTACGCAAAGTATCATAATTAACATGTCCTAGTCTACCATGCCACAAATGGGAAGACTCAAGCAAGTAAACAGAAGATTTGTTCATTTCATTATTCTTTGGTTTAACAGCTATTACACTGAGCTTAAACAGCCCATCATTTACATACCCTTTAGCAACAAACATTCCATTCTTGGACAAAGTTACAACATCAGACTCAAACACAATACGAAATCCGTGCTTATTCAAAAGCGAACCGGACACCAAATTCTTTCTGATCTCAGGCACATACAAAACATTGTTGAGAGTCAGTTCCTTCCCGGAAGTCATCTTCAAAACTACTTTGCCTTGACCCTTGATGTCAGAAGTAGCCAAATTCCCCATAAAAAGCTTTTCACCATTTTCAAAAGCTTCAAAAGTACTAAACATTTCCTTATTGGAACACACATGTCTAGTAGCCCCGGTGTCAATCCACCATTGATTTGGGTTTGAACCCACCAAATTCACTTCGGATATTACCGCACAAAGATTCATCTCGGAAACATCCCTCGAGATTTCCTCCACCATATTTACCTCACGAGGTTTCTTAGGAAACCTACACGTAGCAGCCTTGTGGCCTTCACCACCACAATTGTAGCACGTTCCCATGAATTTCTTCTTTGAAATACCACCTTTTGGTCCCAAATGGGACTGTTTTGCCACAGATTTTCCTTTACCCTTGCCATGGCCTTTACCTTTGGAACTTTGGCCATGTTCCACTACATTGGCTTTAGGAACACTATGGTTAAAGTTCTTCTCCGCAGCCCTATTGTTTTCCTCAATGCTTAATCGAAGAATCAAGCCATCAACATTCATCTCCTTTCGCTTGTGCTTCAGGTAGTTCTTAAAATCGTTCCAAGCGGGAGGCAACTTCTCAATAATAGAAGCTACTTGAAACTTTTCACAAATAACCATACCCTCGGCAAGCACCTCATGCAAAATCAGTTGCAATTCATCCACTTGGGATTTCACAGTCTTAGAGTCCACCATTTTGAAATCAAGGAAGCGAGATACAATAAACTTCTTTGTTCCCGCATCCACCACCGAGTACTTATGGTCTAAGGACTCCCACAATTCTTTGGCATTCTTATTCTCTCTAAACACCTTGTAAAGAGAATCAGACAAGCCATTCAGAATGTGATTCTTACACAGATATTCTCCATGCTTCCAAGCTTCAACCGTAGCTAAGGTTGTCACATTTGTCTCATCCGCAGCCACAATTGGCATTTCTTCTTTCAGATACTTAACCAAGCTAAGAGTGGTTAAGTAGAAATGCATCTTTTGTTGCCACCTCTTGAAATCGAGGCCAACAAATTTTTTTGGCTTCTCGGCATGTGAGGTTATGTGTACAATCTGTGGACCACCCATCACACTAGCTCTGGTTCTAGTTGGATTCACAACAGGAGTCCCAGAAGTGCTCGACTTGTTTGTTTCATTAGTCATCTCTGAAATACAAACAGTCAATCAGTTTGTTTACAAGATCAGTTTGTGATTTCTGTAACAAATAAGTTCCTTCTTGCAGAAAACGGGTAAGTCTTAAGATTGTTGGAGATATTTGTACAAAACAGGAACTTTAATTGACAGAATAATTAACAATAAACAGTAAATAGTAACAGAAATATAAACTGAAATAATTGTAAACAGAATTAACGGTAAAGTGATAGAAAGTAGACTGTAGTATTGTGCGGAGCTGTGTGTTATACACACTTTCCTTAAGACTTATTCGTCCCCTCACCGTGAGTGCTTTGAGGTTCTGTCTCGGACGCTAGTCTCCCAGGATTTACTCGCACGAACCGGATGCGTCTTTGCACTAAAAGATTCCGGCGAACTGAATTGAGCCTGGACAGTATCACCACACGAATGCAATGCAAGGAGCCCAAAGGAGGATGAACAATATGCAAACAAGTGATAAGCTGTAAGGGTGCTGGAAAACCTTGTGTATTTCTGAATTTTGTTGCTGCCACTGTTGTGTTTTTTTTTTCCGTGTTTTTCCTCACAAAACTACTCCTCTAATTATACTGCTGCAAGGACTGATCAAGAGGCAAAATGGATAAGCCAAAATGCTTCGTAAACTCAGATACAAGATCAGATTCATGGCTGTCCATTCAGTTGGTATTCCAGTTCAGATGGGAAGAATTTGTTTTGTTTCTAGAACAAAATTCTGACTGTAGGAAATAAAAATTAAGCAAAAGGTGAGCTCGCACGGACAAGCCAAATTGGAGCTGCATTCGTGTCCGCAGGTGCGGGCACGTGAGTTCGGTCGATCCAAGCCAAATTTGGGTCCATGATTTGCACCCCCCCTTGCGCACCTGGGCGCGAGAGAGAGCCTCTATGCCATACAAGCTTGAACACTACTAAAGTGCTCAAGCCTTTATACAAGCTTCCTTTTACATTTCTTTCCAATGTGGGATAACTTCCATATCCCCATTTCAACCCACCAACTTTAAGCCATTGTATCTCATTCATCCCAACACCAAATTAGACAAATGAATACATTATCTTAATTTCCTCACGGAGTAGAACACAAATCCACAAACACTTTTGTCATTCGACATATTAACCGTCACGGAAATTAATCATATTTCTTTCACAAAATGCAAAAATACACTTATTTTTTCCAACATTTTGTGGAACTCTATTTTTACTTTAGAAAAAACACACGCCCTCCTCTATTCCATAGTAACTTGCCCAAATTTCAGCCTTGGGTCTCATTAATAAAATATCCTGTTTTATATCACAACCCATTTATCAAGTCCACACATTTAAAATGTGAGTCATACTCTCAAATAATCATAACCACAATCTATCTATTGTCAATCTAAAATCTTGTAAAATATATATTTTCTTTAATTTTAAAGAAAATGATGAAAATATTAAATAACTTCTTCTTTATTGTCAGCCCATCTCCCCAATATTATGCCCATCACCCCACTTAAATCTCCTAACAATTAAAATTACTAATTGCTTTGAAGAACAACTAAAATTACTAATAATCTTTAAAATAGACCCAAGCCTCCACCTAATTAATTTTCCTAAGAAACGACATTTTCCTCTTAAAAATAAAAATAAACCATCCTAACTAACCACGTTTTAGTTTCCTGTTTTCAGTAAACCTTCCTTTTCAAAAAAATAATAAAAAAAATAATAATAATAAAAAAAAACTTCCTTTTAAAAAAAGTAAAAACCGATAACAATATTCAAGTCTAAAAATCCGCCCCAACTTCCCAAGATAAGCTCAATAAAAATTAACAAAAAGTTGTAAGTAAAAAAATTAATTAAAATATTTTGTTAACCTCTGTCAAGCCTAAAAATCCGCCCACAATTACCATACGGAAAAAATAAGTAAAAGATAATGTAAAGACTTGTTCTTTTAAGAAAACCCAATACATTTTGTTAACTCTCTTCCCCATCTGCTGTGGCCGTGTCCACCGTTCCCTATCTTTTCTCTCTCCTCGAACCAAACTTCTCCTGCTGTGCCATGGAAGAGAAAATCCTGATTTCTTTTTTAAGGGTTAGACAGATCTGACCTCTTCGCTTTTTTCTCCGTCCGTCACAGTCGCCGCCTTCCGTCGACGTTTCCGGCACCGGCGCTGATCTCCGTCGTCGGATTTGTCACCGCCGCCGATCTCCGCTGTCGGATCCATCACCCTTACCTGTCGGAGTCTTCATTGATTGAAGAGTCCGGATTAGGTTGTTTTTCCACTCACCGTAAATTTTGCTCACCAGAGATAGAAGAACTGAGGGGTTTGGTTGACAAATTTCAACAAAGACTCCTCTCTTCGCCATACACAAAGGATAAACATTCGCAGCCCATCTCCGCCTCCTGATGATCCAACTTCGCACCGCCTAAGGAAGTGTGAAAACTTGTTCCCGGTCTTTCCATTTATGATGCAGGTAGATTTGACCACTCTCCAGCACTACCACCCGTCGCCGGCGCCACCACCAGTAAACCTACAGGCCACCACAACCGTCAACAAACTCGTAAGAGCTTCACAAATTTTAAATATCTGAAATAAATATAAAACAAATTGAGATAAATTACCTTCAAACGTCAAATAATATTCAATCCCAACTCCCTTAAATCCGTTACAAATACATGCCGCTAATTTAACCATCACAATCTACCTGCAAAAAAGAGAAAAGAAATCATTAAATTGATCTTTTGTGCTTGTTTTGGTATTTCTGTGTGCATATTGTTTGGGGATAAAAATTTTCTCTGTTTCTCTACATCCTGAAAGTCCTGAGCCATCTTGAACACATCAACTTGTCCAGCAACCTGCAACTCAACGGCAACAATAAATTGATCATTTACACGTGATTTATTTGCAGGTAAATTTATCCCTATTTTTCAGGTAGCCATTGCGGAAATTGTGGGCATGATCGAGCAAAGCGTGGCTTAGTTGAAGACTGAGTCAAAGGAGCTAGGAGGATCATCTTAAAACTGGATAAGCCCTAACCAACTCTCCGAGATATAAGGCTCATTTATTCAGTTTTTGGTGTTAATTATTTTGTTATAAATAGCAAGCACGAACAATGTAACACACACACTCACGAGATAGAGCTTCTACTCTTCTTCTTTGTACTCCATTAAAACTCGAAAGGCAATACTAACGAAGTTTCTTCCCCGAGGTTTTATGCCGGCGAACAAGTTGTTCAAGGGCTTTCCTCGTTAAAATTCTCGTGTTCATTTCTATCCTTAAGTTTCTTTGCAATTATATTCCATTGTGCCCAATAATCTTACTTAGAAGTTGAATTGAGAAATTTGACCAAAACAATTTGGCGCCGTCCGTGGGAAAACTTTGGTCTTTTAATTGTTAAAAGAACTTGAGATGTCGACAGCAATGTCCTCAGCCATGACTTCGGTTGGTGCGAGCTCAACAGTGAGCACAAACCCAGCTTCATCAACGGTGATACCTTCAACTCAGCACATCGGTGGTGTTTCACAGCCAATTCAGATCCGTGATGGAGTTCCTGTTACTACAACCCAGGAAGTCACAATGACATAGCCTCCAACTTGACCGCCATGCTGCGTGAAGTGAGGAACCAGATCCTAGTTCAGAATGATACTTCTACCATGCTGATGAATCACGTTGCCAGGTTGCAGAATGAAGTATCTTCTCTTCGTGGGGGAAACGCCAATGGTGCAACAGACAAGCTTCCCTAGCATCTTCCAGTCTGTTACTCCTAGTGCGCCTTCCAACCTGTACTCTCCTTACCAACCTCGGAGACTTACTTTTGAGGGAGACACTGCTGGACCCTCTGGATTTTGGTGGATTCACACCGGTAGCCAGCCTGACCAATAGTACCGTGGTTAATCCTGAAGCTATTGCTCCAACCTCAACAACGTTGCTGACCCCTTCAACAGCGGCGGCAGGCGGTTTAAACCCTCTACCTGATTTCAATCATTTTAATAATTATCAATTTGGCTGTTCCTAACAATGATGCAGGTAGCCTGCTTAGCCGTCAAATGCAGGAGTTGAGAGAGTTAGTCATGAACGTACCAGGGATGACCATGCCATACAACCAGGCATCTCTAACATGCTACAATGAATCACGCTTCGCTCCAGCCATAGCCAACGTGGTCATACCGAAGAAGTTCAGCCCGCCTCATATGAAGCAATACGACGGAACAACGGATCCAGCTGAACATGTTGCACTATACCAGGAGAAGATGGATGTTGTCCATATTCCACCTCAATACAAGGAAGCATGCTTTTTGCAGGGGTTTTGGCTCTACTCTCACAGGGGCAGCTTTGAGATGGCTCATTAGCCAACCTTTGGGTTCTATTGGATCATACGCTCAGCTATTAACCTGTTCACTAATCAGTTTTCATGCAACATGGTGTTTGAAAAGCTAACAAGTGATCTTTATAGGGTGGTCCAACAACCTGATGAGCTGCTGAAGGACTATCTGAGCAGATTCAACAGGGAGGCAGTGAACATATCCAACCTGGACACTGTGACTGCAATTGAAGCCTTCAGGATGGGACTCAAGAAAGACTCTCCGTATTATGATGACTTGGTGATGACGCCATGCAGAAGGCTGGATGAGATCAGAACTAGAGCTTCCAAATTCATCAGTTGGAGGAGGACAAGTTGCTCCAGGATAAAACAACCAAGAAGAATACAACAGACCTTCTAGTGGCAGAGCTGATCCATCCCATTCTGGTGGCAAGATGGAAACATCTCACTCCAGATCTAATAGGGGCAACCCTACTCTAAACCCGACTCTTCTAAAGTTCATATTGTTGATGATAATGATG
>JAOWBW010001341.1:167447-337537 GCA_026119855.1 Campanula takesimana
AAATAAAAGTTTTTGCTTTCAGAAAATACAACTTCTATCTTTATTGCTTTGACAAGATTTGGATGTTTATTTGTTTTTTTTAGACCGCACCTTTTGAAAGGCTGCCTACGTTCCCCTTTTACAAATAGGACTAAGGGGCTCAGGTCACCGAGTAGTTCACTCCAGTCAGACTAGAATGATTTTAAAGAAAGGAAGACAGAAGAGGGAATGCTCTAACTTTTGCCTAGACCGCCCTTGCGGGTTTTCGACTAGCGAGCTTTGTACGCACCCTTATTTTTTGCATAGACCGCCCTTGGCGGGTTTTCAGTCTATCGGGCTTCTTTTTGCGTAGTAATTTTTTTTTTTTTTTTTTTTTTTTTTTTTTTTTTTAAGAGGGGGAGTCTAGTCATAGTAGCGCCTGAGCTTGCTGAGTTGACCGTTCCTTGAACGGGTTGCCATCCAAATCTGCCATTCTGACCGCTCCTCCGGAGAAGATCTTCTGTACTACAAATGGCCCTACCCAAGTGGGGGCCCATTTCCCGAGGGGGTTGAATTTGTTGGGTAAGCGTGCTTTGAGCACCAAGTCTCCTTCCTTTATGTCCACAGGCTTGACCTTTTTATTGAAGGCTTTTGTCGTTCTCCTTTGATAGGCCCGGATGTGTTCCATGGCCTTCAATCTGCGTTCGTCGAGCGTTGCCATTGATCATAGCGACTACGAAGCCATTCTACCTCATTCACTTGGTTCTCGAGCAAGATCCTCAAAGATGGCACCTCCAACTCAATAGGGAGCACTGCCTCCATGCCGTACGTCAAAGCGTAAGGGGTCTCTCCAGTAGCGGTGCGAACTGACGTTCTGTACCCCCAAGTGCTAATGGTAACTTTCGGGCCAATCCCGTCCTTGCGAAGCCATCTTCCGAATATCTGCTCTATCGTCTTGTTGGCCGCCTCAACCGCGCCGTTAGTCTGTGGGTAGTATGGGGAAGATTTCTTTCGTTCGATCTTGAATTCTGCAAGCAAGCGAGCACACTCGGCTTCGAAATGACTGCCATTTTCTGATATAATGAGGTTAGGAACCCCATACCGACACATGATGTTCTCTTTGATAAACTGTGCTACCTTCTGGAATTCAGCACCTTATAAGACTGAGCTTCGACCCACTTCGTGAAGTAGTCGACTGCGACGAGGACGAATTCATGACCATTACTACCGGCCGGTGAGATCTTCCCAATAATGTCTATACCCCACGTGGCGAATGGCCAAGGCGTGGTGGAACTATACAATTCGTGTGGGGGATGTGGTTGAGGTTGGAGCATACTTGGCACTTGTGACACCGTCGAACCCATTGAATACAGTCTGTCTCCATGGTAATCCAATAATAACCCAGCCGAGTGATCTTCTGTCTAAGCATCCTCGCATTCATGTGGGGTCCGCACAACCCATTGTGTACTTCTTCCATTATTGCTCCAGCTTTCTTGTTGTCGACACATAAGAGCAACAGACCGTCGTAATGCCTCTTGTACAAAGTATCGTCTAACAGCACAAACTGCCCCGCCAATCTTTTGAGTGCTTGCAGACTCTTGGCCTTCACATCTCCGTCAAAGGACATCTCTCCGTGCTTAAGGAACTTGTAGATTTGGGCGTACCACTGATCTCGTTTACCTCTGCATCGATCTGGATCTCACAGCAATAGGCGGGGTTCTCCCTTCGTCCAACCCTGAATGGTTTCACGGACCTTCCTTCTGGAATTTCAACTAAGGAGGCTAATGTAGCTAGAGCATCTGCGAACCTATTTTTGTCTCGTGGCAGGAAATGGAAGCTAACTTCTTTGAACTGTGCTATCAACTCATCCATGTAACCTTGGTACCGCTGCAGGCAAGGATCAATAGTTTTCCATTTCTTCGCCGTTTGGTTAATAATCAAAGCAGAGTCTCCATACACTTCTAACTCTTTTACGTTGCGCTCTAGGGCGGCCTCCAATCCGGCTATACACGCCTCATACTCGGCGGCGTTGTTGGTTGCTGAAAAGTTTAGCTTGATGGCTATGGGAGTGTGCTCATCCTTGGGATCAATAAGTAGGAGTCCGACTCCATTCCCTCGTTTGTTTGCAGCTCCGTCAAAGAATAATTGCCACCTTTCTGCGATCTCAATTGCGAAAATATCATCATCCGGGAACTCGGGGTCGGGTCCTCTCGTCTCGGTGCTTGGAGCGTCTGCGAGCTGATCGGCCATTGCCCTCCCCTTGATTGCCTTCCTCGGTACATAAGTAATGTCGAACTCTCCCAAGAATACCGACCATTTAGCGAGTCTCATAGAAAGAGATGGTTTATCGAACAGGTACTTGATAGGATCCATTTTCGAGACCAGCAAGATCGGATGGGATACCATGTAGTGTTTGAGCTTCGTCACCACCCATACTAGGCCTATGCAGGTCTTCTCGAGCGCGGAGTAATTGAGCTCGCTACCTTGTAATTTCGACTGACAAAGTACACTGCATTCTCAATCCGGGAATCTTTGGCTTCTTGTGCTAACATGGCTCCGACGGCGGTATCTGTCACAGTTAAGTACAGTAGCAACGGCTTCTCCTTATGCGGCGGGCGCAGGATTGGGGTATTCACCAAATATTGTTTGATCCTTTCGAAGGCTATCTGGCAGTCATGATCCCACTCCACACTGGTTGTCTTCTTCATTAACTTGAAAATTGGGTTCGCAGATGGTGGTCAGCTGATTGATAAACCGACTGATGTATTGCAGGCGTCCCATGAATCCTTTTATCTCTGTCTCGGTACGGGGTGGCTTCATCTCCAGGATGGCTTGAATCTTCCTTGGGTCGGCTTCGATCCCATTCTCGGTGACCATGTAACCCAATACTTTCCCTCTACGAACTCCAAAGGTGCATTTTGCCGGGTTCAAACGCATGGCGTGCTCTCTCAACCTGTTGAAGAATTTTCTGAGATCTATCAAGTGCTGGCCATCAGCCCCTTTTGAATGTATAATCATGTCATCCACGTACACCTCAATCTCCTTGTGGATCATATCGTGGAATAAAGTCGTGACTGCCCGTTGGTAGGTGGCCCCAGCGTTCCTCAGCCCAAATGGCATGACAGTATAGCAAAAAGTCCCCCATGGGGTGGTGAAAGCTGTTTTTTCTTGGTCCTCCTCGGCCATCTTGATTTGGTTATAGCCGGCAAACCCATCAACAAACGACTTGACCTCATAATGGGCGGTCGCATCCACCAACATGTCGATATTTGGCAAGGGGAAGTCATCCTTTGGCGTAGCTTTGTTGAGATCCCGAAAATCCACACATACTCTGACTTTACCGTTGGATTTCTTGACAGTCACCAGATTTGATAACCAAGTTGGATATTCGATCACCCTGATGAAACCCACACGGAGTAGCTTCTCAATGTCTTCCTTCACTTGCAAAGACCATTCCCGCTTAATGCGTCGCAGCTTCTGCTTGACTGGCTTAGCGTCTGGTGCTGTCGGGATTCTGTGCTCTACGATTGAGTTGTCGAGCCCCGGCATGTCCTTATAAGACCATGCAAACACATCCACATATTCTCTGAGTAGCTCAACCAGTGCTTCCCTTTCGGCTCCACTGAAGAAGCTTCCGATCTGCGTTTCCTTAGGCTCGGCTTCGGTTCCCAAATTCACGCATGTTAACACCTCATCGGCAGCTTGGGCTCGAGATTCTTTTTGATTAATAACCTGTTCTGAGATTTCTTTAATGTATTCGTCATTTAATGTG
Organism: Campanula takesimana; assembly: GCA_026119855.1. NCBI lineage: Eukaryota > Viridiplantae > Streptophyta > Magnoliopsida > Asterales > Campanulaceae > Campanula > Campanula takesimana. The sequence goes on from JAOWBW010001341.1 coordinate 171,178, forward strand.
TCTGTGTCTGCCTCTTCTAATGAATCATTATTAACTAAGTGTATATCGTTAGTTTGATTATTAGCTAATTTATCAGTTAAAAGAGTGACCATGGAGGGATACTCGGAAAGGTCGAGGGTTTCATTGATGGCAAAAGGGAAATAGTGTTTACAACAAGATCATAGTCTTCGAACGTAAGGTCGTCAGACTGAGAGGAAGACTCAAATTCAAAATGTAAAACACTAGACTCTGGGGACGGGGATTTTGGGCGAGTGACAGGAGATGCTGCGGGAGTGGCGACAGGAGAAGGAGTAAGCCCCAGTGTTCCCATCATAAATTCCGGAGTAGCTATAGGTCCCCCAATGATGCACCAATTCTTGAGCTTGTCCCCCATGGGTACCACCAATGTCCTTGGGTCCACCTTATCTTCAGAATCGTCCCCGATGACGGCAACCATGTCTTCGTGCAGTCCCAGATTACCCAGATGTTGAAGCAGATATTGGCCGTCCCACGTCTCAGTCAAACTTGGAGTTTCTGCGGCTTCTATTAGTGGCTTGTCAAGGGTTGCGGCTTCAAGTTGATCTGCCAAGTCTTCTGCAACCTTGGTGGAGTACTCATGCCTGATGGTTCTAACTCTGCCCGTGGCTTTGTCATATTCCATGTAAGTCAGCTTCATGTTGGACCGATCGAATTCCACATCTCTGAAAATCTCGAACCCTTTCTGCAATTTCCCTGTGTGGTCAATCCATGGCTCGGCGAACTCAAAACACGAAAACTCCTCGCCTTCCCTGACAAAGTAGCTATTCAGGGACAGGCGGTATGGCCGCATTTCAGGCTTTTTGTAGGGAAGCTTCATCTTTTTAAGCAATTCTATCCTTTGTTGCTCCATCTTGTCTTCAAGAGTAAGGGTGTATCCTAGACCGAACAAACCTCGATGATTAACCTCTTCAACCAATTCTGTGGGGCCTTGCAAGTTCTTACCTAGCCCCAGCCCCGGTATAAAACCCATGTTACGCAGTATCTTGACAACAGGTGCTACTTTGTCCGTTGTTTTGGTGAGGTCGATGGTGCAGATCTGTGCTTGAGCGACTATTTCGAAGCCATTGAAGAGTCGGCTCTCTTCCCCATGCTGAATCTGTAAGACAGGAACGCCCTTGGTGTCCGTCCCTTGGGCAGTTACGAGATCACTGTAGATGATGGTCACTTCATTACCGGATTGAAACTTCACACACTGGTGCAGGGAAGATGGGACCGCGCCCGACTGATGTAACCATGGCCGGCCAAGGAGGAGTGAGAAGGTTTCTGGGATGTCTATGACGTGGAAGTCGGTCGGCAGGATCTTCGTTCCGATGGTAATGGGCAGGGTGACTTCGCCTATCACGGCGCGGCATGTAGAGTCATAAGCTTTGATGGTTTGCTTGGATGGGCGTAAATCAACACCATGAACGCCAACCACATCCATCATCCTCGAAGGCAGGATATTAATAGCAGAACCATTGTCAATGAATACACGGGGAATCTTCTTGCCATTTACTTCGACAGTGATGTACAAAGGCTCATTATGATCAACTCCGAACACTGGCTTGTCTAGCTCCGAGAAAGTGATGATGTTTCCATAGTGGATATTACCAATCATGTGGGTGACGTCCTCCGGGGTAATAGTGGATGGTACCATGGTGGCGGCGAGGTTTTGCTCGAGCATGAGGCGATGGGCTAGGGAGGAGGTGAGTAGGGACCATAGTGAAATATGGGCTTGGGTTTGTTTGAGTTGAGTGAGGATAGGGTCTTCTTTGTTTAGGTCGGCTTGCTCGGGTTCCTTCCCAAAGACTTTCTTTGCACCCTTCGGGTCGGATTGGTACACTTGACCGGATCTTGTAAGGAGACAAACTTCCGCACGTAGCTCCTCCAAAGACAATGGCGAGTCATGACAAGGGGGCGAAGCTTCGGTCTTTTCGGCCTCCTCGAAAATTTCGGCCCAAGAAAGAGGTTGAGAGGGCTTGGGACTCTCTTCCCCTAGAGATTCGATTTCACTCACTAGTTCTTCTAAAGACAACAAGTAGCAAGAAGATTCTTTATTATTAGTCATTGAAATACAACCCATCTCATCACAGTCCGCCACAATAGGCTCGGCCGGATCAGTGATCTCACTAAGTTCTACCATGAGTACATTGCTAGCTACATAATCTCTAGGGTCTTCGATGACTCCCTTGTGGATGAGCTCTTGCACGGCCTTCTTGAGTGCAAAGCATTCTTCGGTAGTGTGACCGGTGCACTTGTGGTAGTGGCAAAACTTCGACAAATCGCAACCAAGGCGGGGAAGGTGTCCTTCTAATGGTTCGAGCATTTCTAACGTCACCAATGCCATGAAGATATCCACCATCGTGAGCCCTATCTTGTCAAAGGCATCCATGAGCTCTAGGATACTAATCTCGCCTGTTTGCACCATATTCACCCACCCCCACATTGTTAGGAAGAGGATTATTCACCACATTGGGACCCTTCGGCTTCTCAATCTTCTTGTCATTGATCAACCCTTGTACTACGCGCTTCAATTGAATACAACCATCCGTTGTGATGCCCGATGTGCTTGTGATACTTGCAGAACTTGGAGGCGTCCAAATCACTTCTTGGGTAGGCGGGTTGGTAATTTTCCAAAGGCTTGATAAGACCTCTCTTGACTAGCACGTCAAAGACTTTCCCCATGGGCATACCAAAATCATCAAAGTGTTCCCTTTCTCTCTGTGGCGGAGCCCCATTCCTTGTTACGGCTTGGACATCTAACGGGACCTCTTTCTGGACCATATTCACTTGGCCGACGGCCTCCTTTCCACCCCTAGGAGGCGCAGGCGCAGTAGGAGCCTTGTAGCGGAAGGAGCTGTTGTTGTTGGTCTTCGGACTTTCCTTTGGTGGCACAATCCCAGTGAACCCTGCTTCGTACCTTACTCCGGCGTCAACCATTTCCCGCAAATCAGGGAAGTAACCATTACCTATAGCTTCTTTCATCTCCGGTAGCAAGCACTTGTAGAAAATCTGTTTCTGTTCCTTCGCTTTTGGTGGGTATTGGACCTCGCACAACCGATGATTCCACCTCTTGTAAAAATCATAAATAGCCTCGCCGGGTTTTTGCATAGTGTTCTCAAGGTCGGTTCGATTCACATGCCAATCCAAGTTAGCTTGATACTTCTCACAGAAAATGGCACTGATTTGATCCCACGTTTGCCTCTCGCTTGGCTCTAACCCCAAGAACCAACGCAGAGCTATACCATCCAAAGTGCTATGGAACACGCGAGCCATTTGTTCGTTGGTGCAGTCACGAGCCCTCATGGCCAACACATAACTATCCAAATGAGTCTTAGGACACGAGTCACCATGAAACATCGCCACCTTAGGCATCTTGAAATCCTTGGGGAGAGCCCCCACTTGGCTAGGGTTGATTGTCTTGGTAGTCGGTGCACTTTGCTTATCCACGGTCTCGATCAACTTTCGCATTTGCTCTTGCATGGCCATGACCACAGGGTGATTGGAGATGTCGGGGATAGTTTCTGACAGAATGACGGGAGGAGTAGTAGAAGCAGTAGCAGCGGCCATCCCAATACTCAGAGGCAACGAGGGTGCGGGTAGTTTGCTAGCGGAGAGGTAGCCACCAAGCAGTTCAGGGGAAGGTTCATAGACGGCCTTGTTCTTGCTCATGGTAGTGAAACCTTGTTGGGTGTAGAGAGAAGGAGGTGGAACATTGCGGTAGCTTGGGAATGGGAAGGTAGTAGCATTGGTGTTGGGGGGACAGTTGGTATTGACCTCTTCATCCTCGACATAAATGAAATTCTCCCATCGGGCACCAGTTTAGTCCCCTTTTGTTGAATGTGACCCTTCAACTGTTGGTTCTGGTCTTCAGCATCTTGTTGCTTTCCTCGAGATTTTTGATCTTGGCTTCGAGACCGGCGAGGAAGTTCTGGAGGCTTGGGGGAATACCATTGAGAGTAGCCTCAGTGTTGAGCTCGGCGGCACTAGCAGGAGGAGCAGAGGCTGAAGCTGAGGCGGGAGCTAACATTGCTGATGACGAGACTGAGAACGTGGACGGAGTAGAAGCTTCACGTTGTAGTCGACCACCCGAACGGATCCAAACTTGCTTTGCTAAAAGGTTGAAGGGCAATGAAGCTTTTTAGGAGAGGGGGAAGGCTCATGCAAAGTATATTTTAATTTACAAAAAACATACATTATTTACATCCTAATTGGTTGGAAGGGATACCCCTTTTTCGCAACTAGTTAGAAGACTACGATCAGTGGAGGCCATCACTACGTCTATAGACCCCTCGTTTTTCACCTGTATTGCACACCCCCAAACGGACAATTTGGGCGAGGGTCCTATAGGGCAAGCGGCTTCCACCAACCATCGGATCCTACGACTAACCCTCCCTTAAAGGCATTTAACGTGATGTCTATGTTGCATCCTACGCAAGTTAATGATGAGCGGAGATCTTAACAACAAACACTCATCTCACCATGGCACGTCCCTTGTAGGGAAATCACTTTTTTGTGCACTTTCTCTCAAAGATCTCGATTCATCATTGACTTGGGGATGACTCGACATAGACAGCACGTTAATTGACTATTAAGGAAAAGCTAGCCAAACCAACCGGTCAAAACCTAGGTGTGATACCTATACTAGTGTGGGTTGACACGGGTTAGGTAAAAGGTTCCCACCGCTCGTGGAACGTACACGGTGAGTGGAGTAGACGAGTGACTCGAAAAGAGGGCGACAGTAGCGCACAAATTCCTGCACATCGAATACCCGGGTAATGGGGACCTGTGCAGTGCTGACACGGACTAGTGGTAGTGTGTGGCAAGAAACTAATTCTTTTTAAGGAAAAAAAGAGAGAAGTTTTTGATGTTAGGATGATGCAATGCAATGCATGAGAGAGAGAGAGAAAGACATGTACAGGGAGCATAGCAGAGTTTTGTTTGACCCTAATACTAAGGCGAAGATAACAGGGGTACAAGGATACAAGGTATATACCAAGTACAAGTGTCAACAGTACAAGTATTAACACTGCGGGGTGCGCGGGTGCATGTGTAAACATGGCAAGTATGTGAGGTACATGTGTTAAACATGGCAAGTGTGTGCATGTGTAAACATGGCAGGTGTGTGCACGTGTAAACATGGCAGGTGTGTGCATGTGTAAACATGGCAGGTGTGTGCACGTGTAAACATGGCAGGTGTGTGCATGTGCAAACATGGCAGGTATGTGAGGTGCATGTGTAAACATGGCAGGTGTGCATGTGTAAACATGGCAGGTGTGTGATGCATGTGAGGACATGGCGAAGTATGTGAGGTGCATGTGAGGACATGGCAAACATCATGATGTGAACGAAAGTTAGACCCACTAAGTTTGAAAAAGTTTCAAAGCAAGTCCCCAGCGGAGTCGCCACTGTGAATACCCCTTTCCGATGAAGCGACGCATGGGAAGTATCTTGTGATTATTATTATTTACAAAGGGAATATTCTTAACGACATTAAAATTATGAGAGTCGCCACGCCGTTTTAATTAAAGCCAAAACATTGAAAAAAGCATGTTTAATGGGTTCGGGGGTCAAATTACAACAAGAGAAGAATATTGGACGTTATCACTCCTATTGCCCGAATTGATCGGTCTTTCTATCATGATGAATGTGTTAGTAGTGTGTTAGTGATTGAGACCGGATCCGAAGATTTCCTACGTTCCTCTCAATGTGAGAAGCTCAGGTCAACGTAGTTCGCAGAGAATTAGAATAGGCAGAAGAATCAGGATCATGCATAATGAGGGGGGAATTACCTAAAGATTAGGGTTTAGAAGTAGTTCCTAGATCATCCTCGGGTTGATGAACCCTCGATCATCATCGGCTATGAAATAACATATAATTATGAAGATCGCAACCCTAAATATAGCATAAATAAGGTTTTAATCTATGAACACGATGAACATATGAAGAACATATATGAACATATGAATGAGCATGCAAAGAATATGAAGAAACTATGAATAAACATGTACGAACATGAATATAAAAGATATACATTAAAAATAATGCAAGAACACGAAGAAAAAGTTAGAAAACTTACCTATGTTGGCAAGAAATAAACCTTGGATCTTCTTGAGTGTTTGAATGCTTAATTAGGGAGAAAATTGTGTTTAAGAACTCCAAAACTCGTACTTTAGAGCTCTCAAACTCGGATCCTTAAACCAATAGCCTGGAGTGGTTTATATAGTAAACTGATGGGAGGATCTGATGGTCCAGATCATCCGGCGCAAGGTTGGCCGCCTGGCCATTGTTGATGCCGGTGACAATAGTGGCCGCGTGGCCAAGATCAACGCGGAGCAATGTTGGCCGCGTGGCCAAGGTTGCCGGCTGACTTGATTTTCAAGCTAGGGTTTCACTGTTGCTTTATGGTAACCCTAAGTTGCCTATTTTGATGGATTTTGTCATAAATGAGATATTTTGGGAATCCAGGACAAGTCTTTGCAAGGTTTCTAATTCCTATAAAGTCCTTGTATATTTGGGAAAGTCCTAATAAACTCATTTTCAGATCGGGTACTAACAACTCCAATACTGAGATTCCCCAATATCATGCTAAGAAGAGCTAGGATTTCCAGAAGAAGATGCCATTCGTGTGATGAGAAATAAAAAGGAATATCAAAAATTCGAGTGGCTAAAGCTGAAGAAGCTACTTTCGAAGTAACAGAAAGAAAAGCAACGACTGGAGTGGGAGAGTTAGAGTCGAAAAGAGGATTCCTCACTTCTTTCTCTCATTCAAAACCGTGCATGAGACTTTCATCTCACACGGCTCCTAAGTGATAAAAGACAGAAGATTCTCTATTTTTCTTGAGATATATTGGACTTAAAATCGAAAAGATAGAAACAAGGGGCGAAAGTTTTTGATTTCCAAATGGTTGATTGTGAGATGAATCCATTATTTCAATTTGTTACTTCTTGTTATTATTTTTTTTTGAGTTGTGTAGATTTATATCCATAGAAAAGACCCCAAAATCAAAAGAGTTTTATTTTATCCTTGGCTCATAGAAACCTCCTTTAGCTCAAATGAAGGTTCGGAAAATTATCGAGAAATCGGCGATGAAAAAGAAGACCCGCAATTTTGTGAAGAATGTGGAGTCGAATTTGTTGATTCTCGGGTACGACGATATCAAATGGGCTACATTAAACTCGTGTGCCCGGTAACCCATGTATGGTATTTGAAACGTCTTCCTAGTTATATTGCAAATCTTTTAGATAAAGCTCTTAAAGAATTAGAAGGGATAGTATACTGCGATGTGTGATTTGATCGAAATTCTTATTTTACAGATTCTGAATAAGAAAAGAAACTGTCATCCTTGTATCCGCCTCGAATTACAACACCGCTGAGTACGAAGCCTGCATAGCGGGGCTCGAAGCAGCCCTCGAAAGAAATGTCACAAGTTTAGAAGTATTCGGTGATTCCTTGCTCATCATCAATCAGACATCTGGAAAATGGAAGATTCAAGACTCGACCCTGCAACGGTATGGTCAACATCTCGAGGAGTTGGTTGAACAATTTCAAGAAATCACCTTCAATTACCTGCCAAGGGACAAGAACCGTTTTGCTGATGCACTAGCCACCATCGCTTCACTAGTCGAAATGCCTGAGGGTAAAATGGTGAAGCCCTTCAAAATTTCCCGACGAAACAGTCTGGCATACTGCATGAGTATTGAGATCAACGAGGTCCAAACAAACTCCCCGTGGTACGCAGATATCATGAATTTCCTCAAGGTGGTACTATCTCGAGAACAGCAATAAGAAATCTCAAATGGCATTGCAAAGATTAGGCTCCCGATATGTACTAATTGGGGACAGAGTCTACAAAAGGCACCATGAGGGGGTCAATCTCCTATGTGCAAATGAGACCGAAGCTCAAGAAATAATGCATGAAATCCACGAAGGTGAATGTGGGCCTCACATGAACGGGTTTATGTTGACCAAGAAGATACTCCGCATGGGTTATTATTAGAGTACCATGGAAAGGGACTGCATCGAGAAAGTCAAGAGGTGCGCCAAATGCCAATTCCATGCCAATCTACAGCACGCTCCACCCTCACAGCTTTACAATATGACTACGCCTTGGCCTTTCTCTTGTTGGGCATAGACATCATCGGCAAAGTTCACCCTACTGGAAGCAACGGACAATCTTTCGTCCTAGTAGCCGTGGACTATTTTACAAAATGGGTTGAAGCACAAGCTTACCGAGTTCTTAACGCCAAGAAAGTGGCCGAATTCGTAAAAACCCACATCATGTGCCGGTACGGCGTTCCTCATGAGATCATCTCAGACAACGGCTCTCACTTCGAGAAAGAGATAGACGCACTCCTGGTAGAATACAAGGTTACTAAGCACAAGTCATCTCCATACCGCCCTCAAGCAAACGGCGCGGTCGAGGCAGCTAATAAGACAATCGAGACCATTGTAAAGAAAATGGCCGCCACTGGAAGGGATTGGCCCGAAAAGTTACATCTAGCATTATGGGGCTACCGCACGTCAATACGGACAGCGACTGGAGAAACTCCTTATGCACTGGTATATGGTTCCGAAGCCGTACTACCAATAGAGCTTGAAGTTGCATCCCCGCGGGTCCTCCTCGAGAACCAAGTCAATGAAGTCGATTGGATGCAAAGTCGATATGAACAGCTAGCCCTACTCGACGAGAAAAGGCTAAGAACAATCGAACGTACAAGAGCATATCAACAAAGAATGGCTAGGGCTTTCAACAAAAGGGTGAAGCCCCGAAACATCAGTGTGGGAGATTTGGTCCTAAGACAACACCCTCCTAATGCCATGAACCCCCTTGGAAAGTGGGGACCCCGATGGATTGGTCTGTACGTAGTCAAGAAGATACTAAGCGGCGGTGCAGTCCAACTCGTGGATTTAGACGGAGATCAGCTGCCAAAGGAAGTCAACCTCGACAAATTAAAGAGGTTTTACGTCTAATAAACGAAGACCATAACAAAAAAAAAAAAAAAAAAAAAGCTCGCTAGGTTGAAAACCCGCAAGGGCGACCTAGGCAAAATTAGAGCAAGTGCAAAAAAAAGAAGCCCGCTAGATTGAAAACCCGAAAGTGCGGTCTAGGCAAAAAAAAATAATGGTCTTTGTTTGTTTGAACTACGGAGACCTGAGCCTCTACACTTGGAGGAACGTAGACAACCTTCGGGTGCGGTCTAAAACATAAACAAATACCCAAATCATTCTCAAATTAACGAGATGCAATTTTTATTCATTCACTAAATCATTCTTACCATTACAAAGAAAATGTTGAGCTAATAAAAGACATTAAAACTTTAAATCCTAAACAAGTGGTCTATTCTAAATTGCAATCTCTCGGGGGTACTAGGAAAAATCTAATTTTCTCTTGGCCTTCGAAGGACCACCCGAACAGCCATCAATCCTAGTTTTCTTGGGAGGCCTAGGGACACTGATGCGGACCGATATCTTCTGCGCAACCGAGCGCCTCCGAGCATAAAAATCATCCAAAGGGGTACCGAAAGGGTCGGTCAGAATGTTGTTCACATCAGCAGCAGCTTCCTTATACCTCAAAGCACTGCTGGGCTCAAAATCCCTTCCTAGCAACTCAGCCCGAAGAGCATCTACCCAAGTAATGCCACGGTAGACGGTACCAAGCAAATGATCCAAGTAACTCTCGGGAAGAAAAATACTACCCCGGTGCAATGGAGCGGAAGCCCAACGGTCACGATCATCTCCCCAAGCCAACTGAAGCTCATTCGAGAAGTCCGGGCCCATATAAGAAACTGGACGAAGTACCCCATTCCTCAGAAAAGGAATTACTTGCTGGCGACCGAACTGTCTCAAAACCCGTTCTGACTGATAAAACGAGGAGTCCCTCAATCCGGGTAAAACCACATGCTGGAAACCGAAGGTCCACTCCATAAAAGGGCGAAGACCCCAAGGACACCACTCAACATTAGCCGTGAGACGAGAAGCAAAAAATCTCCTCCAACCCTCTTCGGTCAAATCTCTAATCAACAACCGTCGCCTATGAACAGCAAAAGGATAAAGGTCGCCATCCGCCGCATAAAGCCTGAAATGCTCTCGAAGCCATATGGTCAAAAGCAAGGGGCTTCCTCGTCGCATCTCGCCTGTACGGTGCAACTCGTCCAAACCATGCAAGGTCTCTCCTACAATAAGCGGAACTATGCTAAATCGATGTCCTTTCGCTTGCAACACTATCTCAGCCAACTGCGCATCCGCAGTACCCAGAGGAGTGACAAACAAAACCTCGCTGAAAAGGCAGACAGCCATGGCATTTCTCTTAAAAGACTGAACTGCGACATCTTCCGAATGCAAACTGAAAAACATCGGAAGCTCAGTTATGTCAACAACGGTCCCGTGCATCATCTTCTTCACTTCTTCGACAGGGAGATTCAGAATGTCAACCCAAGAATCAACAACACCGCGGTAATACTTGGGGACGGCAATCCGACCGGCCAAAGGCATACCCAAAATGGCCCCAAAATCATCAACGGTCGGCACCATTTCATTAGCTGAGAAGTTGAATGTATGGCTATCACAATCCCAAAAGGCTGCAGCAGCCTTCAACAAGTCCCAATCCGGCTTCAATGTCCGCAAAGTGAAAAGAATTCGAAGCTCGAAATCCTTGATGAAGGCATTTTTGGGATGGGTCTTAAAACAATACACGAAGGTCGACAAATCCTTCTCGTAACTCTTGACAACCTCGGCATCAAGGCTAAAAAGGTTGGAGGCCATGGGAAAGAAAGTTATAAGTGAGATTGGGTAATAGAATGGTGTTAAAAAATGACAGAAAATGGCTGTTGGAATCGAATTGTCGACCAGAAGCTGATATTATAGCTGTTAGAGGATCTTTTGGTCAGCAAGTATCAGGCCCTGAATTTCGCCTCCCAGAGGCGCGCGCCTCCCGACACCGGTCTACAAGGCGCGTGCGTTCCGTGTCCGAGAGAGGAATCGCCCGCGTCCCAGGGATAAGAAGGCTCCAGAAATAGCCTTTGTCAGTTCAAGAAGGAAGCCCAGGCACGTTTAAACGCCTTCTATCTACAGAAAACATCAATCCCACCAACAAGAGAAGCTCAAGACGACGGCAGCAAGCACTCGGAAGGGTACACATTAATTTGGTCCGCCCTTAAGGCATGTCTAAAAACTGAAATAAGATAGAAACTCACACTCAAAGTAGGGTGTCTTTCATTTTTTCTCAAAAGATCAGTTTTTACAATTCATCCCCAGCACAAAGCATTCCGCAGTCAACTATGCCCGCACCCCATCAAAAGTCAAAGTCAAACAGTCAAAACATCAAAGTACGACTTACGACAACAACTTGGTCTGGGATGATCTACAGAATCACTGCTTCATCATCAAACAAGATCTACATCCATTCATAGCAAACGGTCCTCCGGGTCCCGCATCTCAGCAAACGGTCCTCCGGGTCCCGCACCTCAGCAAACTGTCCCCCGGGTCCCGCACCTCAGCAAATGGTCCCCCGGGTCCCACACTTCAGCAAACGGTCCCCCGGGTCCCGCACCTCAGCAAACGGTCCTCCGGGTCCCGCACTTCAGCAAACGGTCCCCCGGGTCCCGCACTTCAGCAAACGGTCCTCCAGGTCCCGCACCTCATCAAACAGTCCTCCGGGTCCCGCACCTCAGCAAACGGTCCTCCAGGTCCCGCACCTCAGCAAACGGTCCTCCGGGTCCCGCACCTCAGCAAACGGTCCCCCGGGTCCCGCACTTCAGCAAACGGTCCTCCGGGTCCCGCATTCCAGCAAACGGATCTCGCTATCAGCAAACAGATCCCGCTTCCAGCAAACAGATCCTGCTTCCAGTAAATGGATCCCGCTATTGGCAAAGCCGCTCACACAGGGAGCGCACCCTTATCTCTCAAAGCCGCTCACACAGGGAGCGCACTCCTATCTTCCGCAATTTCAAATTCCTGCTTTTATCGAGTCTTTTCCTTTTCTTAGTGATGTCCTAGGCGGATGTCCATCTTTCGTCGGTGCGTTTGCTTCGCAATCCACGCCGCCGAGGGGCACTGTAGACACCCCGCCTTGGACCGCTCACCCCGATTGAACACTTGATTTTGGTTAAGTTCCAGACGGACTTCGTTAAGTCCCGGGACTAAACTGAATAACAGTTCTAACTTTCTAGTCCATTCTGTCAGAAATCGCTTCATAGAGTCGCGCGCCTCCGCCGCTTGAGGCCAGACGCGCGCGCCTTCCGCCGCCTATGTGGGATGTGCGCGCTTCTGGGGCGTGTCAGTTACAGATTCTGCCCAAGAATCTCTCCCTTGCTCATTATACATGATTTTGCCCGGGAAAGATTTCTTGGAGACTCCGTTTGGCTCCAAAAACAGTCACTTTTCAACTATAAAAAACCCTCCAATCCATCATTGGAGGAGGACTTGGAAAAATAATCATTTTAGACCTTTTACTCACTCTTTGCCTAGACCTTTCCTTTGGATTTCTTCAACAAAAGTACTCAACCTCTTCTTCAAGGCTTGACAAGAGGTTTTCTTTTTGAAGAATACTATAGGTAAATGTTTTAAGCTCTTCTTTTCTTCTTCTTCTTCTTCTTCTTCTTCTTCTTCTTCTTCGATCAAATGTGCAATCACCCAAAACCATTTGGGACATGACACCAACGGTCCTTTCATTACATTGAATTGGCCTAGGAGTCATTTCCCTACATTTCAAACTCTAAAACCCCTTTTTATCATCTTTTTAATAGGAAGAACACATTTATCTTAGAAAGTGAAATATGAACAAACAAGACCGACTTTGCTCGGGCGAAATGGGTATTTAAGTACTTCCCATTTCGTAACCTAACCCCCGAACCCCTCATCCCAAAGAATCTCTGTTTTCATAAATCAAACTTAGGCTCATAAACATTAGGTTTTCTTACGTTCCTCAAAAACGTGGGTGGCGACTCTAAAACACAATTAGACATCCTAGGTTAATTCACGCGCTCTAGCCTAATCCGTGGTTCCCCCGGGGTATCTACAGGTCCAGGTGGACCTATGTAAGGATCCGGTCGGACCTTGCATAGGACCCGGCCGGACCTCATGTAAAACCCGGGCGGACCTTCTGGTTTTGGCCTGGGATTTTCTTAGTCCGATTTCTTGTGGGTTTGGCCACTTGTTACCTATTTGGAATAGGACAAACAATTATAAAAACCTCCTCTAGTTGCTCTAATCACTCCAATGCATTGTGTGAGCCTCCAAAGAGTTTGAGAGGGTTATTTCTTGTTCTAAGATCCCTAGAGTGAAGAAAAAGAACATCACATAAAATTCCATATAGTTCCAAAAACAATTGTGAAAGCGTGTTTCACAATTTGTTCTAGCAACCAAGATCAAGAAGCTTCTTGATATTCGTTCGAGGTGTGGATACCAATAGAGGGCGAAGCTTATCACCTCCATAGTTCGTGTTCTTGCTTTTGTTCATGATCAAGTTTCAGAGTTCCACCAAAAATCTAGGTTGTTAATCAAAGGCTTCAAGGGTTAGTATTCTAGTATTCATTATGCAGTATTTTATTTAATCATATGAATGGATCTATGGGCTTTGGGTTTCATAAAAATTTTAATGCTTTATTCCGCTGCGCATGATTATAGGAAACCCGACACTTGCCCTCCAAATTTGCTTATTTACGTGCAATATGAATTGGGAACAAATTCCTTTAAGGAATTAGATTCCTTATTCACACCAACTTTAATAAACAGCCATGGCCCAACTCCATGTCTTATGGTTCGGCCGAGTCCTTTTTAAGGTTTGGCCTAATCTTTGCCTTTATCATCTCCATCCCAGTTTTGACTCCTCGCTCCATGGTTTTGACTCCACACCCCAGCAATTTCCACCTTGAGACATAAACCACCATTGTTACTCGCTCTTATCATACTCCCACCAAAGAATGAACAAGCAAATTTTTTTACACCACCATGTGACACCAAGCTCCTTCGTGATGTTGATCCTCCATGCTCCTCCATTATGAGTACGATCCCCTGCGATGTCCTCGTCATGAGTCACCATGCCTAAGTAATAAGGCGAGTTAAAACCAAGCGATGCTTCAACCTCTCCGTGTTAGATTCTTCTTGCCTCCCCATATCAAATTTTACCTTGATTTATCTGCAAGACTAACTTCACCTTCTACCTCCTAGATCCACTCCCCTTGCAATGCTCCCCATGAAACTCAGACACATCTTGCTTCTTGCATTGTCTTCTTGTGGTCTTTTCTCGCTCTCGATTAGGGCCACTTGATTCCCACTGCATTGCATATTTTGAGTCACTCTCCCCCCTAACATGCCATTCATTGATGTCTCTCAGTTTTTACACCAATAAGCCGGTCTTCACGCCTCTTGGTCCCACCCGAAATGAATTTTTATGTTTTCGGTAGAGTGCAACATCCTCCTATCTCACATCCGTAGTTTGTGAGAAGTCCTCATCTTCTCACGTGGTAAAACCGGCTTATACCAGTCATATGTGCATTATCGGTTGCTACTGCAAGTGCCTGATGCATTCTCCTTTCTTTCATATTATCTCCATCGCCTAAATTTGCATAAGACAAATTTCTCCCCAAATGATCTTTCTTCAACCACCTTGACTACCCCAAGATCTTTTGAACACCTCCGGATCTATCTAGAACTATGCATCTCCAAATTCCACTGAATCTATACAGATCTCATAAGAAATAAAACGAACTGATTCAGACCATCTGACCTTCTACACGATCGTGACCTATTTGGCACGCTCTTTCTTTAACACAAAACCTAGCATCTCTCAGATTAACCCTGCACGACTTCTATACGAATCATCAGCACTGCACGAAATCTACACGTGAGCTGCACAAAGCCTGCACGTGCATTGCACTAAACCTGCACGTGCACAGCACAAAAATCTTCTGTTTCTTTCTTCAACTTGGATCTCCTAAATCTCAAACCAAAGCTCTTGATAACAATTATTGGAGATTTGGGGGGATCTCCCCATCCACTAGCCCATACTAGCAGTCATTGTTGGTCCCAAAGCACAATAAGGGTATGAAAAGAGGCTAGAGGGGGGGGGTGAATAGCCTATTAATATTATCAACCATTTTTTAAAATTCAACCTTATGCTTACTTCTTGAATTTTGCGGTCAAGTAAAAACCACTAGTTCAATCGTAAAATGCACAACGGCAGTTTTCGATAAAAACGAGGTAGAGTTGGTTTTGAATTTAAAACGACTAGGTAGGCAGAGATTGCGGCAGCTGATATTGCGGTAGGAAATATGCGGCAGCCAACAGATAAGCAGGATAATTAACAAGGTAGGTTCAACTGCGGTAAGCAAGGATAGCGGTCGACAAGATTGCAGTAGGCAATCTGCGGTCGGCAAAGGGAACATACAAGGTAGGTTGAAAATGAAAGATTGTGTCTGAGAGTTTTGGCAAATAGATAAGTAGTCAGGAGTGATAACTAAAGCAGCAGGCAAGCAACAAACACAATTCACAACAATCTGAATATCTGGAAAGATCAAAACACTAAACGACAAAAAGATTTATATGAGCAATAAGAACAATAGCTGAAAGTAAATTTGCAGAATGTAAATTGCAATAAGTAAATGACACAATGATTTGGAAAGGTTTGATCTATTAAAAGATCTATGTCCTTTACCAAGATGGTCAGTCTTGGATTTTGAATGGAGGATATATTGATTCTCTTGAGTACAGATTACAAAGATGAAGTATTGAATCAACACCTACTTTCTATGAAGAACTAATCCTAGACTTAGACCACTTGTTACCAAATTCAAATTTGAATTTTGCAACGTTCTGAATCAAACTTGTCTTTTTCTTGGTCTTGACCTGGTTGTGCGGTAGCTATATCCTTGCTACATCATGGATATTGCGGTCACCTAACCATGCGGTTGCTCCATGCACTTGCTTCCATAAGTGGCAGCACAATCAGCAGCAGCTTGATTGAGGTAAGCAGACTTAGCTTTTTCACAGCATCAGTAGCAGCAGCATTTCTTCAAAATTTGAGGGGCTGATCTTCTAAGCCTAACTAAACTAAAAATGGACTTTACTACTGAAGTTATAAAACTTCTTACAATGAAACCTAAATTCCATAAAAAGTAAACTAAGGTTATCGGATCAATCAAATCTAGGTAATAGGAGTGGTTTATAATATGCATACTCAATAATCTCCCCCTATTTGATTGAGACCATTATCTACTTTAGCAAAGTCTAATTCATTGTAATTGGTAATAACATGTTTCAAGAAATTAGTTTTATTAAATTCATGCCCCAAGTCAATGCACACACAGTAAGTAAATGTTATAAATTTCTATCATCCTAAAAAGAAAAATAAAAAGACTAATCCTAGAAGATAGAAATATTTTGACGCAATTCAAAAGAAAATATATGAGAGTTATGAAAAGCATCAAACAACGCAAACATAAATGGTACTCTGAATCATTAAAGCAGTGGGGAATAAGTGTACACACAACGATAATAAGTTTTACAAACCAAATTAAGTTAAGCAAAAATTAAAATTGTCTTAGGCATCCAGCCTAACAAAGTAAACGGTAAAGAAGTGCGGTCAACAAAATATAGTAAGAAGAACGGTCAGGTAGAGAGGTGCGGTAAGGAGGGACAGTCGGTTAGTGTGGTAGCTTCACATATCCAGTCCAGGAATCTTTACTTCATCTTGAAACTCTGGAATAATGGGGCAGCTGAATGTGTTGGCAAGCATGTAATCGAAAGTATTCACGGTAGGGAAATCAATGCTATTGCCTTCATCATTTTCTGCCTGAGAATGTATGTTTCCGTGACCACGGTCGGCAACCTGGATTGAACTTTTAGTAGAAGCACTCCCGACAGATCTTTGCACAGATTCTTCTAAGGTTTCCAAGTTTCTTTCCACAACCTGAAATGAACCAACGACCGTGTTGGTGAGTTCCTCAATCCTCGTTCCTTGATAATCCAACGGTGACTTGAGAATACCAAAAATAGCTTTAATGGTTTCAAGATTTTTGGCTTGATTTTCTGTGAGAGATTCAAGGGAGGCTTTGATTGACGCATCAACTTCCTTCTCCATGCTGAACTTAATCTTTTTCAGCTCATGGGTCACTTCATTCTTAAAAATATCCATCTACTTATTGATTTCAATGGAGGCATCAAGAACCTCACGAGAAATGCAGCGGTTGAGTGCGTTGGTTTGGACGGTCAATGCATCCTTCACAAATTTTGGAGTGATCATGAAATTTGGAGACAGAGCGGTCGAGGTAGAAGCAGCGGTCGGAGGAGCTTGAGCGGCAGCAGAACTTGAACTAGCATTTCCAAGAATTACGTCCTTGACTGTCTTTGTTATGGCCAATGTCTCCCCCTTAATGGTATCAATCAGCTTTGAGGGAAGAGAACATAGCTCTTTCTGTAGATTGGCATGGGAAGATTTAAGGTCAATGACCTCTGCGGTTAGCTGAGCAATTGCAGATTGATTTTTTGACTGAAGTTTTGTCAAGGCTTGGACTGCGGTAACCTGGCCTGCGGTAGCTGGAACTTCATCAGTAATCACTTTGACCGGAGAGGGTGGAGTTAGAACTGGTGAGTGAGTTGGGGACACGACGGGCGTGCGGTCGGGAGACTGAGAGACATCATGAGCTTCTTCATCAGTTAAGCGAACACGATCAGTCTCATCGATCGGAGAAACGCTCTTCACGGTAATCTCAGTGCGGTTGAGGGTAGGACTATCAACATCGATGCCCTTATCTTTCTCATCACTATCCCCTTGCTGACTGTCTTCATCATCTTGCTTGTCCTCATCTTCACGGTCACTATCTTCATCACTCCCAACAAGCTCAACTTCTAAACCACTTGAAGTCTCTTCAGATTTTTCATTGTTAGATTCATCCCTGAGGGAGTAAATTTGTTGAGCAACAGTGGGCTTAAGCTTTTGGGAGACCTTTTTCAATGTGGGAGCAACCTCAACCATGGTCTCAGAAGCATCAGGAGGAGAACCAGTAAGAGAATGAGTCCTCTTCTTCTCCCCCTGAGATGTTGCGGTCGAAGGGAGTTTGGAAGCTTTGACTGGTGCGGTAGATTTTGGAAGTTTTGATTTTTCAGGCTTGGATGGAGCGGCAAGAGACCTTAGCGGTGAGGTCGACTTGCGAGGAGGGGTAAGAGAGTAAGAAGACTTGGCAGATGGTACCTTGAACTTGATCCCAACAACAACAGATAACTTTTTGACGGCAGGTTCAACGGTAATTCCCTTGCCTTTAACTTTGACCGGAGTGGTAGGCAATGATTCCTTATTATCATCGTCATCATCTTGTTCATAACCTACGGCAGGTAGAGAATGCTTTTGCTTGGAAGGAGACTCACAAGGTTCATGAGGGTCCTTAGCAAGACAGATTTTGTACAGAGTATTTCCAAAACAAAATTAGAAATTGGTCTTCATTGTGGATCGGGTAAAGAGCTTGTTTTTAGAGATAGCCAAGATGAGGTCAGGATTGTTCACCATCACATTTCTGATCTCCTTAATGTGGGTCATGAGGAAGGTAATAAAGCGACTGTGGGTGCGGTATTTGATCTTCCTTTTTTCCTTGGCTTTGTTTTATGCGGCTATGTTTTCCTTCAAGGCATCATAAATGATTTGACACTAGTCCATGTTCTTGCCCAGATAAATCGCGGCAGAAAGGGTCCACTGAGTTGTATTCAGATTGGCTTGGTTACCAGTCTTACAATTGATAGAATGACCCACCAAGTGATTGATATGGTACATAACTTCATCAAATTCCTTTTGAGGAACTTTGGTGACATGAGTGTGACCAACCAACGTTTTGCAAGTGCCTTGAGTTCATCATCAGCTACGGTCGTGGCATAAGTAACACCAGCCATCTTTTTTATGCCAAGGACTTCACCAATATTGACCACGTATAAGGTCATTTCAATGCCTTCTATTTCTGCATGAATGAACTTTACCATTTTACCCTTTGTGCTTCGACCAGTCTCCTCAGTTGCGGTCGTAAAGAATTGATCTACTAAGGCTGGAACATGAAAATCTTGATCGAAGGTGAAGAACGGCAGTATTCCTATCCTTTCAAATCTTTTAATAAAGTTTCTCCCAATGGCATCCTCTTTTAAGTCTTCGATGTTCATCAGAAGACCAGGTAGGAAATGATTGGTATCCGTAGAGTGCGGTCGATGGAACTCGAACGTGAATTATGATGTGGTCAAGGATGTAACTAATGCTTCTTCAAAGCAGTAAATGCAAACACTAAACATGATATCTGGCCTACTAGCAGTTAAGTATAGGAAAGAGCCAATCATACCTCGATACAAGGTTTGATCAACCTTCTTACCTTTTAAGTCTTTATCCAGCTTGTTACCAGTAGCCATAGGAGTGTCGTATGCCTTTACATTGTCAAGTCCAAATTTCTTTATGAGATCTTTTATTTACTTTGCTTGGTTGAGGAAGATGCCTTCAGCACATTGTTTAATTTGTAGCCCAAGAAAGAATGTCAATTCTCCCATCATGCTCATCTCAAATTTGCTTTTCATTAGCTTCTCAAATCTCTTACACAACAATTCATTAGTAGAACCAAAAATAATATCATCGACATATATTTGAACAAGTAAAGTATGATCATGATATTTAGCAATGAATAGAGTTGTGTCGATCTTACCACTCTTAAAGCCTTTCTCTAGAAGAAATTTAGATAGAGTATCATACCATGCACGTGGAGCTTGTTTGAGTCCATACAAAGCCTTTTGAAGTTTATAAACATGTTGGGAAATTTGAGGTCTTCAAATCTGGGAGGTTGAGCAACATAGACAGTTTCTTGAAGTTCGCCGTTGAGAAATGCAATCTTCACATCCATTTGATAAAGCTTGAATCTTTTGAAAGAGGCATATGCTAAAAATATCCTTATAGCTTCAAGTCGTGCAATGGGGGAAAAAGTTTCATCGTAATCAATGCCTTCCTCTTGTCTATATCCTTGTGCAACCAACCTAGCTTTGTTTCTTGTGATGTTTCCATTCTCATCCATCTTATTCCTAAACACACACTTTGTATCAATCACTCCTTGATCTTTTGGCCTTGGAACTAAGGTCCAAACTTTACATCGTTCAAATTGGTTGAGCTCTTCTTGCATAGCGATAACCCAACTTGAGTCTTGGAGTGCTTCATCAACTATCTTGGCTTCAACTTGAGATATGAATGTGGTAAGTGCATCATAATTGATCTTCTTGTTCTAACACCAGAATGTAGGTCACCCATGATATTCTGAATTGGGTGATCTCTGACCTCGCGTACTTTATGAGGTAGGTCTAGTTGAGTTCATGGTTGCTGTAAGTCTTCTAGTGGTACATCATTTCTGCCATCCCAATCATAGGTAAGTTTAGGGATTGGCTCTTCAATATTGATGGGTGCTTCAGCATTTTCTTCATTTGGATTTGCTGCTGATGTGGTAGCATCAGAAGCTTCATTTATGGTAGGTGGAGGTGCTGTTGAGGTAGATGGATTTCCTTGAGTTGACTGATTTTGTGGTCGACTTGTACCTGTCTCATTAAGCTCAACAAAATCATCAGCAACATTTGGAGCCAAATGTGGCTCAAGGAGAGAATGTTCATCAAAAGTAACATGGACAGATTCAACTATCTTAAGAGTGGTTTTATTAAATACACAAAAAGCTTTTGAGTGTTTAGCATACCCAACAAATATACCTTTATCGGCCTTAGGAGCAAATTTACCTCGATGTTCTTTACCGTTGTAGAGAATGTAACATTTGCATCCAAAAATCTTAAAGTAGGAAATGTTGGGGGTTCTTCCTCTCTAAAGTTCATAAGGAGTTTTGTTGTAGGTCTTGTTGATGAGGGATCGATTTTGAGTGAAGCTTGCTGTGTTGATAGCTTCAGCTCAAAAATATTGTGGTAGCTTAGCTTCAACAATCATCATTTTTCTTGCCTCTATCAACGTTCTGTTCTTCCTTTCCACAACACCATTTTGTTGACGAACTCCAGCAGCTGAAAAGTTATGGTCAATACCATGGTCGTCACAGTATTAAGTGACGCTGTTGTTCTTGAATTTCGTTCCATTATCAGATCGAACACTAACGAGGTCGTCTTCTTTTTGAGTTTGGAGCTGCCTAAAGAGCGCGATCAAAATGTCATAACAATCATCATTAGAGATCATCATTTCGACCTACGTATATCTTGAATAATCGTCTACCACAACTAATGTATATCTATTTCCTCCAATACTTACGGTAGTGACAGGTCCAAACAAATCCATATGAAGTAGATGCAAACATCTTGAAGTTGACGGAGTGGTCTTGCTGGAGAAAGACACATTTGGTTGTTTGCCTAGTTGACAAGCTAAGCACTTTTCATCGTGGTGATCAGCTACTTTAAGTAGACCACGAACCAGATTTTCTCAACCAATCTTGGAGAGATACTTGAAGTTCAAGTGACTTAGTCGTTTATGACAAAGCCAACTATTTTTGCTAACATTCTTTGCTACAAAATAGAGATTAGAAGAAATACAAGAAGAATTGAAATCAACAATGTAAACATTTTTCTTACGGATCCTTTTGAGCAAAGTGACGTCGGAGTTGCCATCCTTGATAAGACAATGAGTTGAAGTGAAGTGGCATTGCAATCCTTTGTCGCAAAATTGTGAGATTGAGAGAAGATTGTGTTTCAGACCAGTAACTAGAGAAAAATCTTGAATTGTTATTTTTCCTTGTCTGATGACTCCATATCCAATGGTCTTTCCTTTGCTGTTGTCTCTAAAAGTAACTGCTGGACCTTTTTCATTACGGACACTTTCCAATAGGTTGATATCTCCAGTCATATGCCTTGAGCAACCACTATCTAGATACCATAAATTTGTAGCTTCATTGGAGTGACCAGCCATGAGACAGAGGACCTATAAAATAAACATTTAAGATCGAGGTCCCCTTTATTATTTTGGGTCCTAAAGATTAGCAGCTTTTGACAACCCACACTTGCCTCACAGAAGGGGGTTTAAGCCTTCTGGGATTGAGTGTGAATCTTAAAAGACATTCAGCAGCCTTGTGACCATAATCATCACTCACAGAACAATGGTGGAAGCCACCCAACTGAGGGTTAACAAACTTTGTTGAAGTCTTGAGCACAACATCATTTACTGGTATGGATGAGATCTCCCTTACAAAGTTCATCCTCTTGAACTTTTCTGCCTTCCCACCACGTACGGTCGGCAAACCTTGATGGGCAGCCTGCCGCAGAGGTATTGGCTTGCAGTAAGGAGACTCCACCTTGATGGTGCTTGCCGCATCAGTAGGTTCATCTATGGAAATACCTTTCAACTTTCATGCCTTGACAGTTTGTTTCTTAGGGTAGACATAATTGAAATCTAGTTTCTTCTTTGGTTCTTGTCCTTGACCCTTTGATACATGATGTTTTGCCTTCGACCCTTCCAAAGTTTGCTGGGTAAATTTCTCATCTCTTTCACAACAAGATGCACATTTAAAGTTGTCACTAGTTTGAAATCCCAAGCCTTCTTTATCACCACTAGACTTCTGGGATTCTAATATTTGTTCCATAGTGACACGGGAATTGGTCCACTCATTAGTGATCCGTTTAAGGTCATGTATCTCAGCAACCAATTCTTCGTTTTTAACTTTAAATATGGCATTTTGTTCTTTTAAGAAATAGTTTCGATCAGTAAGAGGAGTCATGCTCTTGATCTTCTCCTTAAGGAGGGTGAGTTCAGATCTTAGTAGAGATTTCTCCATTTTAAGTTGGGAAATTTCTTCAGTTGAAAGTGCTAAAGCTTCCTTCATGCCAGAAAACTTACTAATTACCTATTCAACTTTCATAAACATCTTTTCTTGTTCATCGAGAGAAATGTCAAACTTGACCTGAGGAGTGGTAGGAAGATTTTCCTTCACTTTGGGATTTTGTAGAGCCTTCTTTGCTACACTTACATCACATCTTAAAAATAGAAGATCGCCATTCTTTTGAACTGGAGTTAGGAATCCTTTTTCAACAAGTTCATCAGTCGTATAACTTATCCGTTTAGGTTTTTCATTTGGTGAGAGATGTTCATGATCACTTTCATCATCGGAATGAACGACCAAACAAATGTGACCTTCTTCAGAATACTCGTCGCTTTCATCAGAATCTGACTCTATCCAGGTAGCTAACTCTTTTGTGGTAGAGTCCTCTTCAGCAACCATTCCCTTTTGCTTTGAATGTCTTGGAGTGAAGTTGCTTTTCTTCTTCATGTACTCAAATTTGGGAATTGGGCATTCTGATGCGAAATGACCTGGTTTCCTGCAATTAAAACAAACGAGGTCTTCTTTCTTCTTGGAGAAGTTGAAGTTCTCTTTCTTCTTTGTAGAGCCTCTCCTTGAAAACCTTGCTGGATCTTTGCTTGACGATCCGGGTCTTGCTGATTTTCTGAATTTTTGGAATCTTTTCATGAACATAGGAAAATCATCATCATCCATATCAAGTAATTCTGATGTGAAGATCTTCTTCCTCGATCACTTCTTCCTTTTGAGCGACCAATGATATGTTCTTTGTTTTTCCTTCCATTTCTTCAATGTTGTGAAGCTGATATCAAAGACTTTGAGGTTGGCATAGAGGCTTCTGAGTGACATATCATCTAGAAGCTTGGTATCTTCAAGAGTGTTTCCTTTGTGAAGATATTGAGATCCAAGAGCGGCTAGGAAATTCACATTGATTTCTTTCTTGGTAAGCTTCTTTCCAAGTACGGTGTAAGTACTCACGATTTCACTGTAGCGGTCATAAATGGCTCTAAGTGATTCACCGGGGATCTTAGCAAATTTGTTGAATCTTCTTTGAATAGCACACTTTTTGCTCTCTTTGCAAGCTTGATCTCCTTCGATGTAATCTTCAATTGCATCCCAAAGATCTTTTGCAGTAGCACACTCCATGATTTGTCGACGCTGAGACGTACTCAAAGTACTTAGGAGTATGCTTTTTTCTTTTACATCCATTCCAACCAATCTCATCTTCATCGGTCCATTCAGCTTTTGGTTTCTTGATTGATGGTGTGTCAGCATTGGTAGCAGGGTCTGGATTTGCTTTCATTGGAAAATATGGTCCAATGGTAAGACAATCACCAAGTTGCTCGTTCATGGATTGTTAGTGCAGAAATGTGGTGCTACCACAAGTGCTACCAACAGTGTTACCCCAGACGGGATTTGTAATAGTTTCATCATTTATTCACAAAAGTATTAGGTATTAATATTTAATATTTGCTGCAAGTTTAATGTTATTTATAGGTCCAAATAATCATTAAACGTTGAACAAAAAGATGGAGCTACAAACAAGGGATTGGTTGAAGGAAATATTTACACATAAAAGAAGATTTACGTGTGAAAATCTTGGAGAGAAAGAAAAGCTTGAAGACTCATTCAATAAGCCTTAGGAAAAACGTGGGTACAAGGTCTGGAAGCATGGGGAGTACAAGAAGGAAGTGCACAAGAAAAGAGTGGTTGCTACAAAGTAGGAACCATGATCTTCTTGAGCCTAAAGTTTAGGAAACACTCTCCAACAACCACCAAGATGATTTCAGCCATTTTGGAGTGCCCTCCACGTTTTTGGAGGCCTATACAAGGGAAAAGGATGATCAAGATTAAATAATAACATACAACACACATCTTTAGAGAGAGCTCATATATTCTTAGACCATTGTTGCTAGTGATGTTATAACACTCATTCCAACATCACAATCTAGTTTTTGAATGAACTATTTGTTGAAGGCTAAATTGGTCTAGCCTTTTGATTGTGATGTGAGTGTTATTTCTTTATTGAAGGATCTTATATCTAGCACATTTTGTACTCTTTATTTTCTTTAGAAGATAGGAGTTGTTTAGACTTTGTACTTAAGAGAAATACTTATAGTGAAAGTTTTTTTTTTTTTTTGCCATGAGGATACCACAAGTTATATATTTATATAACTTGTGAAAATATTATCTCTCTGTCTCAAATTTCCGCTGCAAACTTTTTTCAGAAACTATTTTCTGCTCGTGTGTGTAAGTGTTGCCTGAAGTGTTATCGTTGCTCTGATAACACCTTTGATAACAATTTCTAAAACCCAAGGCCATTGACAATTTCATGGAGTAGAAGTGGGTTAGAATGTTGTGTTTCCATACGTCAAAGTTGTCTTCGTCAAACGTTGGAACATGAGTGTAATTAACCGTTGCCATAGCTTTCTGACTTGCCATATTGAATCGGCACCCAAGCTGTTAAGCTTGAAAAACAAAAGTTTTATGAAGGTGTTAGCTCTGATACCACTTGTTGGTCCCAAAGACACAACAAGGGTATGAAAAGAGGCTAGAGTGGGGGGAGGGGTGAATAGCCTATTAAAATTATCAACCCTTTTTCAAAATTCAACCTTACGCTTACTTCTTGAATTTTGCGATCAAGTAAAAACCACTAGTTCAATAGTAAAATGCACAGCGGAAGTTTTCGATAAAAACGAGGTAGAGTTGGTTTTGAATTTAAAACGACTAGGTAGGCAGAAATTGTGGCAGCTGATATTGCGGTAGGCAATATGCGGCAGCCAAGAGATATGCATAAGAATTAACAAGGTAGGTTCAACTGCGGTAAGCAAGGATTGCGGTCGGTAAGATTGCGGTAGGCAATCTGCGGTCGGAAAAGGGAACATACAAGGTAGGTTGAAAATGAAAGATTGTGTCTGAGAGTTTTGGCAAATAGATAAGTAGTCAGAAGTGATAACTAAAGCAGTAGGCAAGCAACAAACATAATTCACACCAGTTTGAATATCTGGAAAGATCAAAACACTAAACGAAAAACAAGATTAATATGAACAATAAGAACAATAGCTGAAAGTAAATATGCAGAATGTAAATTGCAGTAAATGAATGACACAATGATTTGGAAAGGTTCGATCTGTTAAAAGATCTACGTCCTTTACCAAGATGGTCAATCTTAGATTTTGAATGGAGGATATATTGATTCTCTTGAGTACAGATTACAAAGATGAAGTACTGAATCAACACCTACTTTCTATGAAGAACAAATCCTAGACTTAGACCTGTGTATCCCTAATAATGCAATCTATGTGATTGATAAATCGAGGTGTGTGTGTGGAAAGAATCAAGAGCTCTATGTAATCTATATGATTGAGAGCCTAATGAATCTTTAAGTGTTGCTGGGCTTGAGATTTGATGTGCTTGAAGGTTGCTGGAGATCTTTGAAGATTTGAAGGCGAATGCTTGAAGATTCAAATGATTCTGGAAATCTTGAGTATGATCTTCAATCACCAAGTATTTCAATAGCAATTTCTCTCTTTGAATCTCAGCACTCTTTCAATGAAGAAAGCAAGGCCTATTTATAGCCTTATGAGAGAGGTAGCTGTTTGAATTCTTGGTGGACAAGTTTGGAAGATGATGAGCTGGAGCATTCTGATTGGAGCTTATTTCTTTGTCATCTTGTAGTTGCAGAAGTTAGTGGTCAAGATGTACTATCTTGTACCAGACATAACGACCAAATTCAAATTTGAATTTTGCAACGTTCTGAATCAAACTTGTCTTTTCTTGGTCTTGACCTGGTTGTGCGGTAGCTTGAGTCTGTGCGGTAGCTATATCCTTGCTACATCATGGATATTGCGGTCGCCTAACCATGCGGTCGCTCCGTGCGGTTGCTTCCATAAGTGGCAGCACAATCAGCAGCTGCTTGATTGAGGTAAGCAGACTTAGCTTTTTCACAGCATCAGTAGTAGCAACATTTCTTCAAAATTTGAGGGGCTGATCTTCTAAGCCTAACTAAACTAAAAATGGACTTAACTACTGAAGTTATAAAACTTCTTACAATAAAACCTAAAGTCCGTAAAAAGTAAACTAAGGTTATGAGATCAATCAAATCTAGGTAATATGAGTGGTTTATAATATGCATACCCAACAGTCATCAATATAGAGAAACTAATCAATACATAATAATAATATGAAAGAACAAATAACACAAATGATTTGTTAACCTGGTTCACCAACACATGGTTACATTCGGAAGCACCAAACCAGGATATCACTATAATAATAATAATATGAGATTATTACAATTGGCACATTCACTCACTAAAATCTTGTATGGCTACTCTCCATCAACAACTCTCACACATATTATCTTACCTCCCCAAGAACACACAAAACACGGTCATGATCGGGGTGTAGGATCACCTCCCATGGATCTCCTAGGCCCCCGGCCCCCTCCGTTACACTATTTTTTGCCTCACTCTTGATATCCTAACTTTTTCCTAACACAAAGTAAGTACAAAATATTATGGTGGCTGTCACTGTAATACCCAAAAATTTTATGATTTTTGTTTTAAGATTTAAGTAAATTTTGATTTGGTTACATTTGGATTTTATTTTGGCTTAATGGTTAATTGAAAAATATGGATATTTTTAGACTAATTAATTGGGACGGTTATAACAAAAGGGCCAACTGAAATCTAATGACATTATTGTAGTTGATATAGACGTGTCCATGCCGGTTAACCGGCGGTTGGAAAAGTGCCGGTGGTCTAACTTTAACCGGACCGGCTAACCGGCTCTAACAGTTAGGTTAGGCGGTTAACCGGTTCATCCGGTTCAACCGTCTGCCTTTTTCCTTTTTTTTTACTGAAAAATGTCTAAAAAAAAAAGTGACTGAAATATGGAAATTTAACTGAAAAATGTCAAAAAAACTGACTGAAAACTGGAATAAACTGATTGAAAACTGACAAACTAACTGGAACCGTTAAAAAACTGACTGGATATCTAGAAAAAATTAACTAAAAACTGACAAACTAACTGGAACCATTAAAAACTGACTGGAAAACTAAATATAACTGACTGGAATCTGGAAACTAACTAGAATTCATTAAATAACTGACTGGAAAATTATGGAGAGTGGAATTTCAGAATGGAGTCTTTGAACAGTAGAGAGAGAAATATAGAGAGAAGTAAGGTAGAATTGTGGAAACAAAATGGGAGGAGGGAGGGGATATTTATAGTTTCAAAAAACTGTTTTTTTTTTTAAAAAAAAAAATTCTGCACTTCTAGCAGTTTTTGCAAATTTTCTGCACTTCTAGCCTTTTTATTAGAAAATTATAAATTCCCAACCTTAACCGGACCGCCTCCTACCGGTTGACATTCGAAACGGTTGGCCGGTTTGACCGGTTGACCAACCGGCGGTTAACCGGTTCCGTTAATTTTTTGGACATGTCTAAGATGATAGGTGTTAAATAGGAGGCCATAGATTAATATTAATTCTACATGGTGTAATTTGTGGGCTGGTATATTAAGTGAAGGAGGATTAATTTAAGACAAAAACTTGTATGAGACGGTCTCACACGTGAGACGGATCTCCTTGAGAGATTAAATAGTTTGCCCCCCTATGGGTGGGGGTGGGGCAAGCCCATTTCCTCTCTTGTCAAGATTAAATGGTTTGCCCCCTATGGGTGGGGTGGGGCAAGCTCATTTCCTCTCTTATCAAGATCCGTCTCATGTGTGAGACCGTCTCACACAAGACTTCCTCTTAATTTAATTGGTGCAGCCCATGATAAGGTGAAAGCACATATAGTTATTGTTGTGGATAAAAATTCAAGTTGTCTCCATCTTCGTTCTCCTTCAAGATTGTGATATCTTGAGCAACAGGTATATTTAAAATTATTAATTATATCCTATTTAATTAATTAATATTTGCAGGTGTTCAATATCATATAGCACATGTGGATAAGTTACTCAACAACCCTCAATGGCATCATTGACCACGTCTCCTCTCCTTGAAGATAGAATCCGAGATTATAGGAGAGTTAGTTAGTGGTATATCGTCAAGATGGAGACATCTTGATCAAGATGCAGACGTCTTCACCTCTGGCAGAGTTCTCTACAAGAAGACCAAGTCAAAGAGATAGATTCCGGGTTTTTAGGATAGTTTGTTATCTCAATTTGTTTAGGACTCTTGTTATCTTATTTTCTTGTATAAATAGAGTCTTGGAGGTACATAAACACACACGCACTCACCTTCTGTAAACCTCCATAGCTCGAAAACATAAAAGATCAATACAAACGTTTGGGAAGGAAGGTGCTCTTAATCACCTCCCGAGGTTTTGTGCCGGCGAGATCATTGTCTCTAGGGCTTTCCTCGTTACATCTTTGTGCAACTTATCAATTCTTTAGTTTTAATTCCAATCGTCCCTCCTTTATTTTTTTGATTTCAACTAAGATCATACTCTATTGTTTTTTCTACCAAAACAGTTTGGCGCCCACCGAGGGGCCCTTGGTTATGTAAATCTATTGAATTGTTATTAATTCGAAATGGCTACTCAACCTATGATCTCCAGCGTTGGTAAGTCAACCAGTCCTGTTACCGGCGTTAACACCTCATCTGGGGGCAATATTCCAAAGACTTCAGCTTCAGCCGTTCTTCCCGGCGGATTGCCACCTCCTCCACCTTTGGGATCAGGCAAGAAGCAACCATCTTCTAGCGCAGATCCTGAGCTCAAAAGCATGTTGATCCAGATGAAGCACCAGCTAGATCAGCAGGGCAAAAGCACATCTTTGATAGCCGAAGCTGTGGTGAAGATGCAAAAGGAGCAGCAGGCATTATCTGAGAGGGTGGATTCAGTATCTCCCATTCGTCCCAGGATCCTTGATTTTGGCGCTGGTTCCTCGATATTCAATGAATTTATACCAATGAGTTCAACAGCGAACACAAAGGCCTCATCTTCAATGGGAGTCACATCTTCTATGATGTCAACATCTGTAGCTCCTACAATCTTTGATCTTACAGGAGAGGGAAACACTTACACGTCCCCTACACTCAATGTGTCAAGTGCATCTCAAGATGGACCCATCTTCACTAGCAGCACGATCGTTACATCTTCAGCCGGCAATACTCAACCGTTTGGTAACTTTAATTTTGCGAATTCTTTTGATAATATTGCTCGTACCACTAATCCTTTTGCAGGTAATTACATAGCAAATCAGCTCCAAGAACTGAGAGACTTGGTAATGAATGTACCTGGTGTCACTCCGCCTATTCAGCAAGTCTCTCCAACATGTTACAATCAGTCACGCTTCATCCCAGCTATTGCTCAAATTGACATCCCTAAAGGCTTCAACATCCCAAGTATGAAGTTGTATGATGGAAGCAGCGATCCTGAAGAGCACATTGCCCATTATCAGGAGAAGATGGAGATCGTCAGAGTACCTTTGCAGTATAGGGAAGCTTGCCTTTGCAAAGGGTTTAGCTCAACATTGGTTGGACCTGCATTGAAGTGGCTGATCCGTCAACCGCCAGGATCTATTGGTTCGTTTGCCCAACTTGTCAACATGTTCAACAATCAGTTCTCCTGTAGCAGACAATTCGAGAAGCTCACTAGTGATCTTTACCGCATCGTTCAACAACCCAATGAGGCCTTGAAAGATTACGTCAACCGCTTCAACAAGGAAGTCTTGGAGATACCCAGTCTTGATATGGCCACGGCAACGGAAGCATTTAGAATGGGTCTGAAGAAAGATTCCCCGTTCTATGAGGAATTGGTGATGAATCCCTGCAAGAAGATGGAAGATGTGCGCAACAGGGCTTTAAGATTCATCAGACTTGAAGAGGACAAGGTGCAACAGTCAAAGATCTCTGGGAAAGCTTCAACTTATGACCATCCCGACAGGAAGATTGAGTCATCTCACCAGAGGCAACACAGATCCAGACCCTATCACAGAAATGATTCTGATAAGATCAATTCTGTGGAAGATGAAGATCAAGATGATACTCTATGTCCTAAAATAACTGATTATTGTTTTTCTGTTGATGTTGCAGGAATCTTGTGTGCAATGAACAATCTTGGGGACAAAGCAAGATGGCCCAGGAAGAACGACAAACCTTCAGGATGGAAAGATAAGTCTAAGTGGTGTGCTTACCATGAAGACTTTGGACATCTTACTGAAGATTGCATCGCCTTGAGGAAGGAGCTGAGCTACCTGCTTTCCAAAGGCTATCTTAAAGAAATCCTCAGTCATAGGAAGAACAAAGCAGAAAACAAGGAAGCTGTCCCTGAGAAACCACTTTCTCCTCCACCAGTAACTAAGGTAATCAATATGATTAGTGGTGGTTCTGATATTTGTGGTACTTCTTATTCTGCAGCTAAGCGACATGCCAAGGGCTCCAAGGATGAAAGGCCTGGAAATCAAAAGAAGATTGCAAAGTCAACCTCTCAAGATGTCATCATCTTCGAAGAAGAAGATCGGGAGAATGTTCTAGATCCTCATCATGATGCATTGGTCATCGCTCTCCAGATTGCAAATTGTAAGGTGAGGCGGATACTTGTAGATGGGGGCAGTTCTGTGAATCTCCTTACAATTGACGCCTTGAAAGAGATGAACATCCCAATGGAAAATATAGTTAAAAGAACTTCGGTTCTTGTGGGCTTCAGTGGAGAAACAAAAGATACTCTGGGAGAAATCATGCTTCCAGTATATATTGAAGGTGTAAATTCTATGGAACGGTTTTGTGTGATCGACTGTGCAACGAGCTATAATGTGATTCTGGGTAGGCCTTGGATCCATGCTATGAAGGCAGTACCATCAACTTATCATCAGTGTGTGAAGATGCCTACACCTTGGGGAGTTGTTACAATCTTCAGTGATCAGCAGATGGCAAAGAATTGCTATATGACATCCATGAAGGCGTCGACATCTCCGAGGCAAGCATAGCAATTACAGAAGAAGGCATGTCAAGTCTTGGAAGCAAGGGAGCATGATGTGAAAGAAGTATTATTGGACCCTTCTAGCCCAGATTTGAAGGTGCTGATTGGACAAGATATACCGGCTGAACTTGAACAAGATCTGATGAAACTTTTAAAGGACAGAATCAAGAGTTTTGCCTGGAAACATGAAGACATCACAGGGATAAGCAGAGATGTTATAACTCATAAGCTCAATATCGATCCATCCTTCAAACCAGTTCATCAGAAAAGGAGGAAGTTTGCTCAAGAGAGGAACCAGATCATCAAAGATGAAGTTGATAGGCTATTAAAAGCTAAGATGATTAGGGAAGCAAAATATCCAAAGTGGTTAGCTAATGTAGTAGTGGTGGAAAAAAGAGGTGGCAAATGGAGAGTTTGTGTCGACTTCACGGACCTGAACAAGGCGTGTCCTAAAGACCCCTTCCCCCTACCACACATCGACACCTTGGTTGACTCTACCTCGGGGCACGAGATATTAACATTCATGGACGCATCTTCCGGATTCCAGCAGATCCAGATGGAACCATCTGACCAAGAAGACACCGCCTTCATAACACCTTCAGGTATATATTGTTATATTGCTATGCCTTTTGGACTAAGAAATGCAGGTGCAACATATCAGAAGCTGGTCAACATGATGTTTAAAAATCAAATTGGACACACCATGGAGGTATACATCGATGATATGGTAGTCAAGTCAAGAAAAGCCGAGAACCATGTTCGAGATCTTACTCAAGCCTTTGACATCTTGGATGCATTCAACATGAAGCTGAATCCAACAAAGTGCAATTTTGGTATGAAGTCTGGAAAGTTTCTGGGATATATGGTGACACAAAGAGGCATAGAAGCTAGCCCAGAACAAATCAAAGCCATAATCAACTTGGCGTCACCACAAAGCGTTAAAGATGTTCAGAGATTAACCGGAAAGGTGGAAGCACTTAACAGATTCATTTCCAAGTCCTCTGAAAGATGCAAGCCATTTTACGACATCTTGAAGAAGAATAGCAGGTTTGAATGGACACAGCAGCATGAGAAAGCTTTCCAAGATCTTAAACAGTACCTATCCACACCTCCATTACTGGTCAAACCTGAAGAAGGAGAACCACTGATTGCATACTTGGCCATTTCAGAAACAGCAGTTAGTGCAGTCTTAGTCAGAGAGCAAGATGGTAATCAGCATCCCATTTATTATGTAAGTAAAACTCTTCTCAATGCGGAAACGAGGTACTCCCATCTTGAAAAGTTAATTTTAGCTTTAATTACTGCTTCAGTCAAATTGAGACATTATTTTGAGACTCATGTTATATATATTCGTACCAACTATCCTATCAAGAATGTTATGAGAAAACCAGAGATGTCAGGTAGGATGGCGAAATGGTCAGTCCAACTCAGCACTTATGATATCAAGTACGAACCAAGGACGGCGATAAAATCACAAGCCCTTGCAGATTTTGTGGCAGATTTCAGTCCAAACATACAACCTGAAGTAGAAATAGAAGTTCAACAGCTTCAAGATGGTGACACCTTGGCAGAATGGACACTGTACACTGATGGAGCATCAAACATGAGAGGAACAGGTCTTGGAATTGTACTGAAATCGCCACAAGGGGACATTATACCTCAGGCTATTAGTTGTGATTTCAAAGCTACCAATAATGAGGCAGAATATGAAGCTCTCATCGTGGGATTAACTGTGGCACTAGATCTTAACATCAAAGTCATCCAGGTATATTGTGATTCTTTATTGTTAGTCAATCATTTTAACGGATCTTATGCAGCAAAGAATGCAAAGATGACATCATATTTAGGAGTTGTGAAGATCTTAGCCAGCAAATTTCAAGTTTTCAAGATTGACCAGATTCCCCGGGAAGAGAATTCTCAAGCAGATGCTTTAGCTAACCTTGGGTCCGCCTTCAAAAGCTTGACTCAGACCAATATACCTATTATCCATGTCAACATTCCTGCCGTAGAAAGATTGGAATTATTCTGTGTAGATGATGACATACAGGAAACTCAGGTCGAACCATCTTGGATCTCACCAATAATCAAATATCTTCAAGATGGTACCATTCCACCACAGGAGAAGAATGCAAAAGCATTCAGGGTGAGAAATGCAAGATACTTGTTAATAGATAATGTTTTGTTCAGAAAATCTTTTGCAGGGCCGTATCTAAGGTGTCTCGAACCTGATCAAGCTGCATCAATATTAAAAGAACTTCATGAAGGCTTGTGTGGAAATCATTCTGGGGGCAGGAGTTTATACACCAAAGCACTCAGGATGGGATATTTTTGGCCTACCATGCGTCAAGATGCGGCAGACTATTCTAAGAAGTGTGATTCTTGTCAAAGACATGGCGATATCTTGCATCAGCCAGCTGAAATGATGCATCCTATTCTATCCCCTTGGCCCTTCATGACATGGGGAATGGACATTGTTGGGAAACTACCTAAAGCCCCTGGAGGAAAGGTGTTTTTGTTAGCAATGACAGATTATTTTTCAAAGTGGATTGAAGCTGAAGCTTACGTTCAAGTTCGTGATAAGGAGGTCATATCATTCATAAAGAAGAATATCTTCAGCAGGTTTGGTATACCTTCCGAGATAATATGTGATAATGGTTCTCAATTTATCAGCAAGAAGACCCAAGATTTTCTCACAAGGTGGGGAGTCAAGATGGTCACATCTTCACCGGTGCATCCCCAAGCAAACGGACAGGCTGAATCTAGCAACAAGATCATTATTTCCAACCTAAAGAAGAGATTAAATCAAAAGAAGGGAAAATGGGTTGAAGAATTGCCTTTTGTCCTATGGGCTGATAGAACAACACCCAAGAATGCAACGGGCCAGACTCCTTACTCTCTAGTTTTCGGATCAGAAGCGGTCATTCCTGTTGAAGTCGTCGTCCCCCCGGCAAGATATGGATTATTATCTCCTGAGCAAAATAGCATTATCTTGGCCCAAGATCTTGACACCATTGATGAAATAAGAGATATGGCGAGAATCAGATTAAGAAAGTTCCAGGTTGGTGACTTGGTGCTAAGAAAGGTCCATCAGAATACAAGGGAGCTCAATGCTGGCAAGTTGGCACCAAAATGGGAAGGACCTTATTTAATAGAGGCAGACGCAGGAAAGGGGGCATATTGGTTGTCAACCTTGGAAGGTATAAGGATCCCAAGATCTTGGAATGCTATCCACCTTAAAGCATACTTCATGTAAGTTTCGAATTATCATTCAAATTCAGGAAGACAGGTACGCTTTTAATACAAAGTCATTTCAATTATTTCTTTTTAATTTATATTTATCAAACTATTACTGACTTAGGCATCGGAGGGGTGTTAGCTAAGCTAACACCCAATCCTAACATGTTTCTGTCTTGAAAGGAAACTTAGGACAACCACTATGATATACGTACCACTTAATGACAAAGATATCAGCATCTTCTTAAGCTGTTAACATCTTAAGGTAATGACTCAGGTATGTTTTAACCTTAAATTAATTCCCTTATTATTTACTTCAAAATTATGTATACAAAGTTTACTCTTATTAACGGAAATAATAT
The DNA here is from genome assembly GCA_026119855.1 of Campanula takesimana. Classification (NCBI taxonomy): domain Eukaryota; kingdom Viridiplantae; phylum Streptophyta; class Magnoliopsida; order Asterales; family Campanulaceae; genus Campanula; species Campanula takesimana. Next base: position 206,483 of record JAOWBW010001341.1, read on the forward strand.
AATTCAGAGATGTCGGGTGATTAACATATTTTGGTTTTTCAAGAAAGTAACATCTATTTTTCGGAAATTTTAATGAAAACAACAAACATGAGACTGGCCATCTCATCTTCAGTTCAAGGTACTTAATCCCTTCAAAAGGTTTAAAGAAATTAAATTTCTTTCGTTTTAAATTAAGGTTGATACACCTTCGCCTGGAGCGCAAGATTTCGATAATAATTAAGGTGAGGAATGGGCACGTATGTTTATATGTACGCACCCCCCATTTCCACTTAATTAAATATTGAACTTAAGATATTTTCAAATGGTTATGGCATGTTCATGTCATCTAAAAGTCAAAAGGTTTTTTGATATTTTCATATCAAACATAATATTATAAAGGTCGGAACACCTTACGCAAGATTGTTACAACTTGAACTACATAGTACTAACGTACCTATCAACAAAAAGAAAAACTACCCTACCTAGTCAGAGATTGATTACCAAACCATCTTCCTAAACTTGCATAATATTGGTCCAACCCAACATCTGAAAACCTAAAACTACTTGTCCTTGACCCTTATGGGCCATTACATCCAAAATACCAAAGAAGTTCAGAAAAACAGAAATTGTCTTACAACTTTTCGGGACGCAGCCCATCAAAACCCATTGTTTAAAAAACCAAACATTGTTCAAACTTACCTTCAGGCATTCACCTTATCTTGACCATCTTCCTTACCTTCTATCACTGGAACCGCAGCACTGGAAGAAACCTCACCAACTTCAACTGCCTCACCATTAAGCCTCTTCAGGATGGTCTTCTCTTTTTCCAAGTCCCAAGCCTCATGTTTACCTTCATGGAATTCTTGGATCATTCTGATCTTGATTTCTACCATTCTCTTAGCTGTAGACTTGGTAAGAGCACTTTTTATCTCTTCAACTTCAAGAATATTACCATCCTGAATCGATGAGATTCCTTGCTTCAGATCAGTAATTTCTCCGGAAAGGTCAGCCATTTTATTCTCATAAACTTTTTTCTCTTTCTCCCAACTCTCCTTATCTTCTTTAGCTTCTCTTTTCACACGAAATAGTTCACTCTTTAATTTCTTGTTGGCATCTCCCAAAGCCTCAACTTGTGTTTCTACACTCCCAAAAGCCTGCGTAAGTGCAAAAGATAAGTTAAAGTTTGTACTGATAAAAGCTTATGACTCAAAAAACAAAAATGTACCTATACTCACACTTGAAGCAAGAGCCAAGAACTTCTTCTTGATCCCATCCACAGACAAATTACCAAAAGCTTCAATTTCAACAATCTCCTTCCCCTCATCAATTGCTTTCCTCTTCTTTAGTCTTGAACTGACAGTAGCAACATCTTGGATCTCCGTCTTTGGAACAACGGGAGGCTTATCCACTGGATTGCTTGAGAGATCTCCAAGGAAGTTATCCAGGTCGTCAAAAGAAATTTCCATAGTTGGCTTTGAAACTACACAACAAAAGTAGAAATTCGTAAACATATGCAAGGCAGAAGTTTAAATTAAAATTTTTAATTTATACCTATAGACATGTTATCCTCCTCAGTAGGGCCAATGATTTCTCTGTTCCTGAAACTCCTATCCTCCTCGGAAAGGCGGAAAAACGAAGCAATCTTGGATTCCGAATCAATCTTAGGAGGAAAAAGTTCTTCCCACTTGATATCTGCAATAAATGGAAAAATCAACAAGTATGAAGATGCAACAAACTCAAAAGACAAATATTTTACAAAATTTACCTCCCCTGTTCCACTCTTTGACCAAATTTTCACCACCTTCCAGTGAAGCCCTCTCAACAAAGAAAAATTTTCCTTTCCACCCTCTATCACTCACAGATGCTTTGGGGACCATTAAACCCTTTTTTGGCTTTTTCTTAAAAACAAACCTTTTTGACCCAAAAGATTGTAGGTCATCGCAAATAGCCATTTCACTTAAACCTATATTTAAACCTTTCTCTCGATTCACTCTCAAGATAACATCAAAAACTCTCCAAGTCATGGGCATCATTTGAACAAATGCCAGTTGGGTTTTTTCAAAAAACTCAGAAACCAAAGGGGGAAAGGGAAAAGCAAACCCTAGAGCAAAGGGATACTCGTAAAAGCAAATCCAAGACTCAGAAACAGAATCGGCTCTTAGAGACACATAAAAAGGTCGGAAAACAGTTTGATTAGGGAAACATTTGCGAGCTTGCAGGGCTGAAATCAAAATATTGTTGAAAATACATATCTCGTCATCAGGTCTAGCAAGTAAACCCTCAGAGACAAAGACATTAGGATCGTCAGGAAGGATTTTCGAACTACCTATGTGAGAAGATTTTAATGTCTTCTTCATTTTTTCGATTGAGAGATTTTTGCAGAAAAGGAAAACTTGAGAAGAAGAAAGAAAGAAAATAAATACCTTGATTCCACCGTCTGAAGATTATGAGTAGGAGGGAGGTAGTTTAGTGGGATTTTATGATCCTAAGAGTCCTTAGGATTCTAGACCCCTCTTCTCCCAAGACACAATTGAATGATGCATTGGGTCGGAATTGCCGGTTAATTAACCGTCCCATCACAGCACGTCTTTTCAGAAACTTATCTTCTCCTTATATTACTAAGACAAGTTTGGGGGCAATTGTTGTGGATAAAAATTCAAGTTGTCTCCATCTTCGTTCTCCTTCAAGATTGTGATATCTTGAGCAACAGGTATATTTAAAATTATTAACTATATCCTATTTAATTAATTAATAATTGCAGGTGTTCAATATCATATAGCACATGTGGATAAGTTACTCAACAACCCTCAATGGCATCATTGACCACGTCTCCTCTCCTTGAAGATAGAATCCGAGATTATAGGAGAGTTAGTTAGTGGTATATCGTCAAGATGGAGACATCTTGATCAAGATGCAGACGTCTTCACCTCTGGCAGAGTTCTCTACAAGAAGACCAAGTCAAAGAGATAGATTCCGGGTTTTTAGGATAGTTTGTTATCTCAATTTGTTTAGGACTCTTGTTATCTTATTTTCTTGTATAAATAGAGTCTTGGAGGCACCTTCTGTAAACCTCCATAGCTCGAAAACATAAAAGATCAATACAAACGTTTGGGAAGGAAGGTGCTCTTAATCACCTCCCGAGGTTTTGTGCCGGCGAGATCATTGTCTCTAGGGCTTTCCTCGTTACATCTTTGTGCAACTTATCAATTCTTTAGTTTTAATTCCAATCGTCCCTCCTTTATTTTTTTGATTTCAACTAAGATCATACTCTATTGTTTTTTCTACCAAAACAGTTACCCGAGTACAATACTTTTCCAAGTTGATTGAGTCATTCAAAAATTGAGAATGTAGCTGCTGCGCACAGATGCCGAGAACACGAGGAGGCCGCGCATGTCTGATTCAATTTGAGAGATTATAATCAAGACAAAGTCTTGTATGCGGCGGGTTGTAGGCCGTGCGACGGGCATGCCCCGTGGGTCAAACCCGCCCGACCCGCCTCTTCTACCTACCCACCAGCGCTCCTCCACTCCCAGCGCGACACGTGGCAAGTTAAAAAAAACCCCATTAACTTTAAAATGCTATATCTTAATATTTATAAATCAGAAAAATAAAAATAAAAATACTGTTGTGCTCGTCTCGACTAGACGAATAAAACTACATAGGTCATGATATTGTTTGATTTTTTATTTTTATTTTTAAAAACATGTTTTTTTACACACAAAAAGTTTGAGTTGCTTTGTCAGCTGAGATGTAACATTCTGTTTTGATAAAAGTAACATTTTCATATTCAAAAAGTAACACTTTTTACCGTCAAATGTAACAGCAATTTTACAAGAAAATTTAAATTGTTTGATAGTTTTTCTGGTTAGAAAAAGTAATATTTGAAGTCTAACAAAGTGAATATATAATTATAATTTTCTATATAGATGAATGTAACATTTTTATTTAGTAAATGTTACTTTTCTTCTTTAAAAAAAGAGTAAAAATTCATATATATAATAGAGTTGTATTTCAATTGTTACTGTAACACCCCAAATTTTCTTACTGTATCTGAGCATTAAATGGCATTAAATAACAATAATTAAAATACCTCAAATTAGGGTTCTCAAACCAACCCTTTATTACATCATCAGTTCATCATAAATGCAGAAGCGTAACCATCAAAACTTGTCTCGGCAGGTAAACAACCCTAGCCGTTAATGTATTTCAACTTAAACAGAGTAATTAATTATTCTTAAAATAACTAAATAATAAATCTTCAAATCTGCCGTTCCATCTACGGCTGCTCTCCTTCCTTTTCCCTCTACTTAAATCCTGAAATAGAAATTGAGAAGGGGTGAGCGAATGAATGCTCAGTAAGTTCATACTCTCCAGTTACTAAGGAGAGACGACCAGAACGAACACTATGAATGACTTTTGCAAGGATATGTTCAATTACTTTTGATTTAAGACTGCAGAGCAATACAGTCATAATACTCTTAAGATTTTACCTTCAAAGGATTATGGCACTACGATCCAAAGGGATTCATTCTAGTTCCGTCAATTCCAACTTACATTATATCCTCAATGCCAAAGGTATAATTTTGTACACCTAGCTTTTTCAAGTCATTAGTGTAGGTCGTAACATATATGGTATCCACACATATATGCTCGGGGTCTAGAATTATCCATGTAATCAGACAATTCTTGAGAGAAGGCATGTGATCATTCATGCAATCCCTAATTTAAGGACGAGTCTTTTCTAACTGGACTGTCCCGATAATGTCTTTTCTAACTGGACATTGTACATTCCAACAAGTAAGTGATTAACTTACGAGTTAGGATGTGAACATACCAAGGTACAAGTATGTGATAACAAGTTTCAATCTTTGATACTTAGTGGATCAATGGGGACATCACTAAGTAAGGATTCTTCCAAAAGAACGTTCAATAACGCGAAATTTATTCAAATACTATCATGCCATATTGATAGTCTAACTTTATAGAAAGAAATATAGAGTTCCAATCAACAGGAGTTCAAATAACAGTAAGGAACGTAATCCCTTACCTTGATTGCTTTTCCTTGCAATGTTCTCCTTGTGCGAATCTACAAAGCATCGAATAGTTTACTTTAGTATCCTCACGATGTTAACTACTTCTACTTAGTTAACTGAGAGATGTGTTTTTACTTTTTTATTTCTTTACTTCTTTACTTACGTTTAAGTCTCTGACTTTGATTTACGAGTCAGTCCTTCAACTTTGATGAAATTGTAAATAAGCCCTTCAACTTTGGATTAATTACAAATTGATCCTTCAACTTTGGATTAATTGCAATTTGATACTTCAACTTTAGTTTAATTACAAGTTGATCCTTCAACTTCAGTTTAATTACAATTTAATCCTCCAACTTTAGTTTAATTGCAGGAAGGTCCTTTGACTTTGGTTTTGTTCGTAAAGGTCCCCCAAGTTTCTTTTTAATCACTTTGACCCCTTTAACCTCAAAGGTTTCCTTTTCATTCCTTTTAAGTTTAAACTTTATCAGTTTAATCCTTTTCCGTTAGGAAACTAACTGAAATCTTTTAATCTTCCCTCTTCTCGTTAACTTTCTAACTTTCAAGGTCTTCCAAGTACTTATTATATTCTTTCAAGTTAGTTTTCTAACTTTCCAATAACTCTCTTAATGATCATGTTCTCTTTTCATTATAAATCTAACGAAACACTAACTTTTTCCGTCCAAACTATTAACATCCTAAATCAAGAATTAATACCCAATTCATATAGCTTTTTAGGGCGAATTTTATAGCATCAAGATTTATAGATTTGGTCAATTTTTTTCTTGTTCTTAATTTTCTTTGTAAATTTCTAACATCCATTTATTCAATAATCGCTAACAATCTTAAAAGAAATCAACAAAACAATTCCCAACATCATAAGGCCATTCGGCCGAAACCCTTATGGGGTGAATCCATATTTTTTCTCTTTTTTTTGTTAAATCCTAATTAACCTCAATTCCTTATTTGTTCAATTCCCATACATTATAAAACATGGATTTATTCAATTTATGATCACAGGGGTTAATCTTAAAATAAAGCTAGACATGGAGATCATCATTTTATCATAGCCTTTGAATCTAAGCTTTTAGCAATTAAAATTTCTCACTATTCATTTACTAGCATGCAAACCCTAATGATTATTCTCTTAAAACATGCATAACTTAAATTTTATTTATCAAAATTCAATGAAATAAATTTTGGAGGGTGAGGTTTGGCATTACCTTGAGAATGATCGGATTATACTTAAAAAAAAATGGCGAAAACTCTTCTCCCTCCTCCCTTGGCCGGCGGCCGCTGCCTTTGGTGGTGATGATTAGGGTTTTTGTTATTTTGTTGTTTTGGTAAATAAAATAAAACCTAAAATTCACTAACTCAAGGTTTTATACTTTGGTTAGTTGTTAATTGGGCTTGATCAATTTGTTTTAAATTCAAACTAACCCACTTGAGCCCATTACAATTTTTGGTCCAACTCTTTAATTACCTAGCCCACTTCCTTAGTTAACCCATTAACCTTAATTATCATTTAATTAAAATGAATTAATATAAATAAAATAAACTAATAAAATAAAAAAATATCGGGTCATTACAGTTACTTTCTCAATAAAAAATTGTTACATTTCAGATATAATGTTACATTTAAGAATATAAACTGTTACAATTGAGAAAAAAATTACATTCATTTTTTATAAAATGTAACATTAGTTTAGTTTGTCAACCTTATGTTAATTTTGAAAAAAAAAGTGTTACATTTGAAAAAAAGAGTGTTACATTCCTTTATAAAAAGTGTGACATTAGTTTAGTTGTCAATCTTTATGTTATCTTTAATCTATTGCAGCAAAATTATGGTACATTTTTTTTTTTTTAAAGTGTTACATTTGAAAGAAAAGAGTGTTACATTTAGTTATAATAAGTGTTACTTTTGTTGGGAGAAAAAACAGTTGGGGGTGGAAAAAAAAATGGCCCGGCTCGCTTGGCGCCGTCACATGCCGTGCGGCGGTTGCACAGGAGACCGTCTCTATAATCAATTATAATTAATGTTTGGTGATCGAACCTTCGCGATTTTGAGGTAAGAGAGAACATGAAGTGTCGATTCCGTGTAAGTTTAATCACGTAATTACTTCTTTGATATCTGTCATATCGTTGTGCTCTCTTTTATTGATACGTATTCGATTGTTCGGTTCAATTTGATAATTGTTTTGATATTGATTTGGCTTCGTAAAATATTGTTTTTTTTTAAAGCATGCTATTTGTTTTTGATCCTCAAGAAGTAAAATTTGTTATATGAAATAGTTTTGATGTGACTAATTTATGTGACGGTTGAAGTGGATTTGATTATTGTGTTTGTGTTGGTCGGCTCCGAGTGCGGGCGCCAACAATTGATTTGATTAGTATTGTTAAGCCGCTGGACCCGAACATAATTAGTGCATTAGACTGTGAAGTATGATCGATTGGTATTCGATTTATGAAAATTTTGAGTCTTATTGGAAAGTCCATATTTATAAATTCATGGATTGTGTTATTTTAAAATTGTGTTTTATTTACCTCTGTGATACTGTTTAACCCTTTCTTACTGGCCCCCGCAGCTCATCCCCTCCAGTTTCAGTTTTGCAGTTGACCGTAGATCGGGATTCGAGATAAAAAGATTTGGGACGGAGCAAATTATTGATAATTTTAGATATTAGTGAACTTTTGTACTACATTTTAGAGCTGTAAGATGTATTATTTTATTATTTATGAAAATTAAGTAGTTGTGAAATTTCAGGTCGTTACAGTCACAATATATTTATAGGGTAATAAGTCCTAAACCTGATCAAAACTTAATTACCCGGAGTATATTAGAAACGGAAGGAGTAATATTACATTTGGAAACAAATTCCTAACTTGCCCTCCAAGTTTGCTTATTTATCGTGCAATATGAATTGGGAACTAATTCCTTTAAGGAATTAGATTCCTTATTCACACCAACTTTAATAAACAGCCACGGCCCAACTCCATGTCTTATTTCTGGGCTGAGTCCTTTCTAGGGATCGGCCGAATCTTCGTATTTATCGTCTTCCTCCCGGTTACGACTAGTTTCTTCACGGTTTTGACTCCTTACTCTATTGTTTTGACTGCACACCCCAACAGTATGTTCTCTCATTAGTCTTTGCGGTTTCATATTAGTTATTCGGTAAATATAAAGTCACAAAAAAGTGCCACGAAATTTGTGTTGGATAAAATCTTGTAAATATTGAAAGGAAAACAATTACAATATAATATAATTATACAACAATTATGAAAAACATAAAAGGAAAGATAGAACCATAAAAATTGATCGTTGTTTGCACGAGCCCAATGCTAGTCACTGTCTCCTTAAGACTTATTCGTCCCTCACCACGTGTGCTTGAGTTTACTCGGAACGCTAGTCTCCCAGGATAGAACGTGCAGACCGGGGGCACTTTGCACCTAAGTTTCCCGGCGAGCAGAACTGTGCTTAGACAGTATCACCTTTTCGTATTATGCTAGGAGGCCAAAGGAAGAAGATGAACAAATTGCAAGAGGGAAGAAGAAGATTGATGGAAAAACTCTCTTTTTTCATATTGTTGTGGGTTTCTCAATATATAGCTCAATCATCTAAAACCAAATGAATGCCCAATCAATCTCTATTAATATGAGAGTCATTACTCTTGTATTCATGTGATTTTATTCCACATTTTTGTAACCACAACTCCAAGGTAATGATCCCAATTAATCCATCTATTAATTTGGCTATCATGGCACATAAATGGTAGGGTTAAATTCTAAAGCTACAATTTCAACCCACCAACTTTGAGCTATCATATCTTTCTCATCCAATTTTAAATTGGATATATAGATATACTATTTCAATGTTCACACGGAGTGAAACTTGAACCCACAATAATCTTTGTCCAACAACAAACGATTCTTGCTAAAAAATACACACAATTTCCTTCACACACAACATATTTTTCCAACAATCCCCCATTTGAAGGAAATTGATGAGGATAGGTGATAAAGTCCGGCAGTCGAAAACCTGCATAGGATAGGTAGGGTCTGCCCTTTGAACCTTCCCTTGCAAGATATATTTACTCTACTCGCTAATCAGTAGACACGATGTCCTTGAACTGCTAGCTTTTTGTGTAGCCGATCATATACTTTGCACAGGTATCGCCCTAACACAATTCAGCTCTCATAGCTGTGTCCATTATGGCCCTGGAGCACAATGCCTGGTTCTGTGAGAAGGTCTAAGAATTAAGCCTCACATAATTCTTCTCAAAGCGGCCCACACTTCTTTCTCACATAGGTGATTCTTTTAAGTAACCCGTTTTACTTCACATAAGAATCATTAAAAGCTAACGGCTTAACCTCATTCTTCTCGGGATCTCACTTATAAGGAATGGGTATGGGGTAACCCCCACAGTGACGCTATAAATCTTTTAACAGTTAGGTTGTCCCTTTTGAACCTAGATCTTGGGATCTCCAGTCAACTAGGTTGGGTTTTCCGCTGTGTTTAACTTATCAAGAGGCTTTAATCCCATTCCCAATGTCAACTTTGCAACCACTTCTTTACTTAACCCTTTGGTTAGCGGATCCGCCAAATTATCTTTTGACTTTACATAGTCAATAGATATGGTACCAGTTGCAATTAGTTGCTTAATTGTATTATGTCGTCGACGTATATGTCTAGACTTACCATTATACATATGATTTTGTGCCCTACCAATCGCAGATTGGCTATCGTAATGTATACAAATTGCTGGCACAGGTTTATCCCATTTTGGAATATCTTCTAGAAAATTGGCGTAGCCTCTAGGTTTTCTCACCACATTTATCTTAAGCTATAGACTTAGATTCCGCTATGAATCTATTTATAACTTATTTATTTAGAAGACTTCCCTGATATAGTCGCTTCCGCTAATAGGAATACGAAACCACTCATATATCCAAATAGCATCACTATATCCTTCAATTATCGATAGATGTCTAGTGTAGTGTAATCTGTGATCTCAATTGTATCTCAAGTACCTTAGTACTTTTACAATATATTTAGGATTACTCGTGTTCCAACTCACTAGATTTTCAATATTTCTCGAGTGTTCAACTTGAGAATTAATGTCACTTCTATTCTTCAATAGATGTTGACTCATGCCAATTGGGTTTTAGTCATTTCTAAATTATCCTTGCTAATTTCTCAAGAATTATCCATTAGATTTCTTAGAAATTTCCACTTCAAGGATTACATCCACTAAACCCATATCTCTTGACCTTTTTCAAAATTTCCAAGAACTATATCTTAATTTGCTTAATGCAAATTCATTAGTTCTTGAAATTTTAAATCCAATTTCCCATTTGCTAAACTTCTCTAAAGTTTAACATATCTTTAATAGATTTAATCAACATTATGACATAACCACTCATGTCATATTTGATTAATCCACATTCTTTCATGGCAAAATCAAGTTTTTTGATTTCATTATCTTTGTGCTTGTTTCAAGTCATCAAGTGACTTTACTAACTTGCACACTTCATTCTTGGTTTTACTTTGATCTATTTCATTCAAAGCATCACTTTGATCTATTTCACTCAAAGTGTAACTTTGATCTATTTCACTCAAAGTATTATTTGTTCATTTTCATGAACTTGATATCAATACTTGATTTCCATTATTTTTTCAATTTTCTTGGTGTTATATATATTCAAAGTCATTGAATAATATATGACAACCATGAAAAATCATTATTTACACATTCCAGCATCTTGTATCGATATATCAGTTTTGTTGATGTTGGACTTTCTACTTTGTGACTACCCCCACATTCACATGTGTACGTAGGCCTACGTTTCCATACATCATATGGAATTTACATTTTTCTTGGGGTAACCTAACCAATAGGTATTTATTTTTCCAAAGTAGACTCACCCTCACATTTTGGGTTAGTCCAAATTTTAGCAATAATGCTATCATTTCTTTCATCAACACCATTTTGATAGTGATTTACAAGATGGATATTTGTGTACAAACACATGTTATGCACACACACTATACTCAATAGTGTTTCATCTTCATTATCTCATATCTAAGTTGTTTTCCAACTTCTCCATTAAACGAGACAATGCTTATAATATATAACAATTACTATGTGTTTGAAATCTCTACATATCACAAAACATCGCAATGCTTAACTTGTGATGATATAATTCAACACACATTTCATGTCTTGTTCGAATTTCTTTTTGAATGAAAATTGTGATCCAAGTAAAGAGACGTAATCTCATTATTAGTCACCAACTCAACTCGTGGTTGATATAATTTCCATTTCATATATTCAAACATCATGGATATCATCCTTGATGACATCTACCTTTGTCTCTCAAGACACAAGGAATACATTTAACTTTTTCAAACAAGTTTAGCTTTTCATACAAGTTTGACTTTTCAAACAAGTTTTACTTTTGACCAAGTTTGACAAACTTTGTATTTGACTTAAGCATTTCAATATGCTTCACCGCATTTACTTTCGCCATAAGAAATGTTACACTACTTCTTATCCGAAGCTCTATTCCCTTTTCTAACAAAAAGATGAATATCAAGCATCTCAACATTCATTTCAATTCATTTATGTTTGAGTTGCTTTTTGAAACCTTTCCAAGTGAAAAGTAATTTTTCAATTATTTTCATCACTTGAAAATTTCACTTATCATCATCCATTCGACATGGATTACATGAAAGACTATTTCATTTCTTTCATTTGACTTTTTACAATTTATGGTGTCTACTATTTCAAAATCAAGAAATAGCCTAAAATGAATTTAATTGCACCAACATTTTCGATTTTATTTTTATAGTTTAATGACTCCAACAATTCTTTTATCTTTTTCCTTGGTACTATATACATCATATAACAAATTCGACCGTCCGTTAAGTATATAGTTCCGACAAAAGAAATTCACATGCTTGAACCGCACTCACGGCTTACACATCCGTCTCATTTCCACCAACTTTGTAGGATTTTTCTTAAGAAATCTCACTAAGTTCAAGGTGGTTAAGTAGAACATCTTTTGTTGCCATCACTTAAAGTCGAGGCCAACAAAATTTTCTAACTTCTCACGATGGTGACCAAAATACTTGGAACACCCATATTTATTTGGAAATTATTTCCACACAAGGAGCCTTTTCCAAAACATTGGCTTTAATTTTCAACAATTAAAACCAAATTATAACTTTGTTGTTACAAATTTAATTCTCTAACTTAATTAGAGAATTCAATCCAAGAATAAATTGCTAATTCAATAGGAGAATTAACACAAATTTATTTCTTGTAACAACTCATAATAAATTGAGGTTCATTATTCCAAAGTTTAGAAGTTTCATCTTGGAGTACCTCCAAATTCAAGAAACTTACATTCTTATCCTCATAATACACAATTTCTTTTTTTTAGAAGTCCTCCTTCTAAGTATTGTGTCATTTTTCATCATCATCAACAATAGGATTTAACAACTTTCTTCAAGAAGTCCTATTATTATTATTATTATTATTTTTCCATGACACTAGTCACTCATCAACTATTAGGTTTTAACAACTTCTTCCAAGAAGCCCTATAGTTTTAGTATTTGTGACTTCACAACAATAGAATTCAACAACTTCTTTCAAGAAGCTCTATTGTTTTATCTTTGTGACTTTTGTCACTATTAACAATAATAGATTTCAACAACTTCTTATCAAGAAGCCTTATTATGTTAATCTTTATGACCTTTGTCACCATTGACAATAATAGGTTTTAACAACCTCTCTCAAGAATACCTCTTATATTTGTCAACACAACGTTAAAGACTTAATCTTCCAACTTTCTTAATTCCAATAAACTTTTCAATCTCTTCACTATGATTCATACGAAATGAACCATAAGAGATATATCACATGATGTATTTCCACTTAGAAGAGGCATAGCCTTAACAAGTAAATACAACCATTGAAACATAGTTGATGTCACGAAGCATCAATCTTTCCATCTTTGTTAATTTCATTAAATAAGTAGAAAGAAAATATTTTTATTTCACGAAACTGCCCTGTTCCGAAAATTTTATCTCCATCTACACATTATAGATTCCAATCGTCACCGTTCAGAATCTTCTATTAAGGGTCGTGAACATGCACAAAAAGTTTCAGCCCAATCGAACGGTTAACGAAGCGGGAAATGCTGTTTTAATACAGCTGGCCAAGAAAAATTTGTGCAGAAATTTTCTTGCTTTCTTTCTCATTGTTTCTCATCGTCTTTCATCCTTTCTCTCGTAGCCACCACGCCACAAGATCCATGTAATCTGCAATCCTTTCTCAACAAGTAATAAGTCTTAAGATTGTTGGATAAAATCTTGTAAATATTGAAAGGAAAACAATTACAATATAATATAATTATACAACAATTATGAAAAACATAAAAGGAAAGATAAAACCATAAAAATTGATCGTTGTTTGCACAAGCCCAATGCTAGTCACTGTCTCCTTAAGACTTATTCGTCCCCTCACCACGTGTGCTTGAGTTTACTCGGAACGCTAGTCTCCCAGGATAGAACGTGCAGACCGGGGGCACTTTGCACCTAAGTTTCCCGGCGAGCAGAACTGTGCTTAGACAGTATCACCTTTTCGTATTATGCTAGGAGGCCAAAGGAAGAAGATGAACAAATTGCAAGAGGGAAGAAGAAGATTGATGGAAAAACTCTCTTTTTTCATATTGTTGTAGGTTTCTCAATATATAGCTCAATCATCTAAAACCAAATGAATGCCCAATCAATCTCTATTAATATGAGAGTCATTACTCTTGTATTCATGTGATTTTATTCCACATTTTTTTAACCACAACTCCAAGGTAATGATCCCAATTAATCCATCTATTAATTTGGCTATCATGGCACATAAATGGTAGGGTTAAATTCTAAAGTTACAATTTCAACCCACCAACTTTGAGCTATCATATCTTTCTCATCCAATTTTAAATTGGATATATAGATATACTATATCAATGTTCACACGGAGTGAAACTTGAACCCACAATAATCTTTGTCCAACAACAAACGATTCTTGCTAGAAAATACACACAATTTCCTTCACACACAACATATTTTTCCAACAATTTGGTCTACAAAATGATGTGTCAAAATTTTATTGGTGTTTTCAATTAGAGTGTGCCGGGTCCACTATCGCTATAACACTAAAATATCGACACCTCATTTTGTATCCAACATTTTGTGAAATTATTTTGTGCCCCTAGCATTGCCCTTAGTTATTTGTTTCTCATCTTAAACTAGATTACTAATTCACACACCAAAGGGCCTTAGCCAGAGACACTTCCAGTTAGTTCACGTTTTTTTTTGTTTTAGATATCCATTAAATTCGTAGGCTTCTCCACCACAGTTTTGCACGATCAGCTTTTATCTTCGCTATTATTCGTTTTAGGTGTTTAGAGTACTCTATAAACCTATTTATATATTGTGAAGTTTTGTTGTAGTCGTTTTTCTGAGATATACTTCGAGCTTTGATTTGGTTGGAGTGTGGCAAATAAACATGTATGGGATAGCGTCGCTATACCTTTTATTTTCGAAAATGTCATTTCAATACCTTTAATATTTTTTCAGCAATATTAAAAATATAATTTTACAAAATTTGACTCTCTTCATGCCAAATTTAATCTTTAAGTGGTCTTGACTCCGTTTGAATTATTTTAGTCTTGACCCGTTTGATTTATTCTCTAACTTTGCCACTGGGGTTCGTTTGGTCATTCCCATTAGGCGTTTCAATATAACCATTGAAGTTATTCTCCAACCTTGTCAAAATGTGTACAACACATCGGTAAATGCCTTTAAAAAAATTACATCTGTTTCTAGTCACACACACACGTGTGTCGGCACACTAGGGAATCGAGGTATATACTAGGACTTTTAAGATTAAGATGAAGCCCATAGATTGAAAAGGGAATTAGTTAATGCATCAAAAAGTGCAAAAGGTCCATTGATCAAATCAAAGGTATTGTATTATACGTACTGAGAAATGAGAAATGAGAAATGAGAAATGAGAAATGAGAAATCAGAAAGGAGAAAGGAGAAAGGTTAAATATGATCCAGAAAAGGGAGATAACAAAGTTAACACCTTTTACGTCAAAAGGGCTGTCCACTTTCTGCATTTTATAAACTTGAGTTGAGATGGTGGAGTATCTTTAATTCCTTCCCAGCTCCCTCCTTTTGAGGTCAAAATATATCAGTTTCCCATCCCATTCACATTCATATTCATATTTAATCGGCGTCTTCTACGTGTTGCTCCCATGCGTATTTTGATCAGATTAGAGGGTTCATGTGTACTCGGATTGCACGGTAGTCAGATTCTTTTGTTACTATAAAATGTAACTCAATTAATAAAGTTATAAAAGGTGCAAGTCATTTTGATGCTTCCCAACAAAACGCAACACACATACATTTTCAAATGTTACTCATCTAATCTAATATAGAAATCTGACAGCTATGCAGTCGGACTAGACCGCCTGGATCCGACATTGGACATAGTTTATTGCCTAGACTGTGGGTTACCTTAAAATAATCTTCGTTAGTTGGCTACACTATATATCAGTCAAACGTTAGATTTGCATATCTAAGAGTTGAATTAATTTCAGCTTCTTGCTAACAGTTGTTCTTGGATACACAAATTTAAATACTAGGATCCAGTGACTCATGTTGATTCATATGGGTAGATGTACGGCATTCTGCAATATCTTAACAATTAGACCCGAGTTCATTAAAAATAGGGATTCTGTAAGGGAAGATTACAAAATTACGGGTGTTGGTTAGGGTTGTGGTGCAGGTACCTGGATGGTAGCAGTCGCTGGTGATTGTAAGAACATGATCACATAAAACCTCTTGTTTTTTAATCCCATAGATAAAATATTGTACCATGCATAAGGATAGTGTCTCCGTCTGTGAATACCCCTTTCCGAATGCGGGCGATGCATGGGAAGTGTCTTATTATTTATCTTATTTTATCTTTTTCTATGGGATTAGGATATTCAAGTTGGCAGTCAATTTATTATGAATCGCCACGCCGTTTTATTGAGCTAAAACATTGAGAAAATCTAACAGAGAGGGTTCAGGGGGTCAAGTTACGATAAGAGAAGAATATTACAGTGATCACTCCTTTCGCCCGATAGATCGGACTTTCTATCATGATAAAGGTGTTAGTGATTTTGACCGGATCCGAAGATTGCCTACGTTCCTCTCGTATGAGAAGCTCAGGTCGACGTAGTTCGCACATAATCAGAATAGAAATGATGAAGCGGGATCATGCATATGATGGGGGAGGAGAAAGAATCATACAAAATGATCACATCCTAAAATAATGATTATACCATTGATAAGGTCAATGTGTAGTCATCACATTCATCACAAGAGAGTTAATGATCATGGGAATATTTACCTACAGTTTAAGGGTTTAGAAGTGGTTCTTAGATATCGTTAATCATCATCGGCTATGCATATAAATAGGGATTACAATCATAGATCTAGAAGGTTAAGTCTAACATAGTAATAAGAACATCATGAACATGTATGAATAAACACATAAACATGAAGATCGCTACCCTAGATATAGAGCAGAATATGAATTCTAGTTAAGAACATGAAGAACACATTATGAATCATATGAATATGAATGTTTAAACATAATAAAAACATGCATAAGTCAGATCTATACTAGTAAAACATAGAAAACCTCACCAATCTTGACAAGAACGAAGCCGAATCTTGGACGTGGATTCGCCGGACCTTCGGGATTGCTAGAAAGGCTTGGGGAGTGAGTTATGTCGTCAGTTTAGACTCTGGAACTCGGGTGAGAGAATTGTGTATCAAAATAATGAACTGAGGTCAATTATTTATAGGGTTTTGGGTCGGAAAGACTGGCCGCTCGGCCAAGGCATAACTGGCCGCCCGGCCAACCGCAGAGGCTGGTGTGGTTCCCAAGGTTGCGATCAAAATTGGACTCTGGAGAACTCCTAGATAACGTCTATCTTCGGGGATAATCTGATCAGGCGTAAATATCTTCTTGTCTTGGCTTTTCGAGAAATTTTGGATAAGTCCTGCGTAGCTTGTAAATATCTGTGAGGTCCCTGTGAGTTCTGGAATGCCTAAACATCTCATTTTCAGGCTGGGTACTAACAGTAGCCCTAGGCGACGCAAAGGCATGGAGGGTCGTTGATTAAGAAAGGAACCGATCTGAAACATGAGTTCCGAATCAGGGGAGAAAAAAAAAGAGAGGTGACCAGGTCGGTCGAGCGGCTGAACCTTCGTCAGGCTATCTACGTATCCTAAAGGGAATAAAGCCAGTCGTAGTTCGAACTTCGGTGGTATAAATGAGGCATCATCTTCTTCTGGGGATAGGATCCTATACGAAGAAAACATTCGTAGGGGGGAGAGAGAGAAGAAAGAAACGAGACATCAGCCCCTGCTGGGGATAACACCCTGCATAAAACTGAACATTCGTTTAAGGACAATAGAATCATTGTTCGGACTCTACTGGGGAAAGAAACTGTTGGGTATGCTTATCACTTAACCCTCCTATTTATGTTAGAATTGATTGATACCATCACCTAAGTATATTTTAAGGACTTTAGGACCTTATGTAAGAAGTTTTATAACTTCAATTTTTAGCTAAGTCCTCTTTATAGACTAGGCTTAGTGATTAGGGCTTACACTTTGAATTTGAGGTCTCATTTACTATTAACTATGTGTGATGCGCATGACTTCCATGCGCAACACTCCATCTGCGCAATCTATGCGCATGACTACCATGCGCGCGCAGAATTATCTTAGTCAATTCTCTTATTTCTTGACCTCATATTCTAGAAGCTTGGAAAGCGTCAAGACAAGCTATGTTTTTTGGAACGAGTCAAAGTGCTGAGGTGCGCATACGACAAAACAAGCACACTCAGCATACACGTAGATGGTGACACGCTTCAGTGAGAAATTTCAAATGAAGACATATGTTATCCTTCTAGAAGAAGATTTGAATTTTGTCTTCTTGCTCTGTCTCCAACAGCTACAAAGGACACCTGCGCACCAATCACATTGTGCCAGCTCATTGTCCTTGCTCAGAGCTTCAACGGCTAGTTTTTGAAGCTCAGCTATAAATAGCCTGCTCATCCTCATTTCCCAGCTGCTTGAGTTTTTTCTTCCAAAGAGAAACTTTGAAGATTTGAAGATTGCCTGCTTATTTCCAGAATTCTCAAGAACAGCCTTCATACCTTACCAAGCCCAGATCCTAAAAGCCTTGTAACACCAGATTATCTTGTGCTCTTCATCTCATAGATTTATAGAGCCCAGATTTCTTACAAACACACACCTGTTGAAGTTCCGATCTCATCGATCATACTTCTTGAGATATACCGGTTTAGTCTAGGATTTGTTCTTTAAAGCATAGATTTAGTTTTGAGTTTTGATTCTTGTAATCTTGTAAAAGCTCCTCAAACTAATATAAATCTCATCGTTAGAAATCCAATACTAACCATCTTGGTAGAGGACGTAGATCTTTCCGATCGAACCTCTCCAAATAGCTTGTCTTTTTATTTTGTTTTTCATTCTACATTTAAGCTTTTCTGATATATTGCTTTGTTTTATCTTTGTAGATTATCTTGCTGTAGACACCCCGCCTTGGACCGCTCACCCCGATTGCACACTTGATTTTGTGTTTCTCCCTCTTTTAAGTGTTTCCTGTTAGTTTCTGTTACTTTGGTTAAGTTCCAGACGGACTCCGTTAAGTCCCGGGGCTAAACTGAATAACAGTTCTAACTTTCTAGTCCATTCTGTCAAAAATCGCTTCTCAGAGTCGCGCACCTCCGCCCCTTGAGGCCAGACGCGCGCGCCTTCCGCCGCCTAGGTGGGATGCGCGCGCTTCTGGGGCGTGTCAGTTACAGATTCTGCCCAAGAATCTCTCCCTTGCTCATTATACATGATTTTGCCCGGGAAAGATTTCTTGGAGACTCCGTTTGGCTCCAAAAACAGTCACTTTTCAACTATAAAAACCCCTCCAATCCATCATTGGAGGAGGACTTGGAAAAATCATCATTTTAGACCTTTTACTCACTCTTTGCCTAGACCTTTCCTTTGGGATTTTTTCAACAAAAGTACTCAACCTCTTCTTCAAGGCTTGACAAGAGGTTCTCTTTTTGAAGAATACTATAGGTAAATGTTTTAAGCTCTTCTTTTCTTCTTCTTCTTCTTCTTCTTCTTCTTCTTCTTCTTCTTCTTCTTCTTCTTCTTCGATCAAATGTGCAATCACCCAAAACCATTTGGGACATGACACCAACGGTCCTTTCATTACATTGAATTGGCCTAGGAGTCATCTCCCTACAGTTCAAACTCTAAAACCCCTTTTTATCATCTTTTTAATAGGAAGAACACATTTATCTTAGAAAGTGAATTATGAACAAACAAGACCGACTTTGCTCGGGCGAAATGGGTGTTTAAGTACTTCCCATTTCGTAACCTAACCCCCGAACCCCTCATCCCAAAGAATCTCTGTTTTCGTAAATCAAACTTAGGCTCATAAACATTAGGTTTTCTTACGTTCCTCAAAAACGTGGGTGGCGACTCTAAAACACAATTAGACATCCTAGGTTAATTCACGCGCTCTAGCCTAATCCGTGGTTCCCCCGGGGTATCTACAGTGGCGACTCTGCTGGGGAGACTGCTTGAGGGTTGAACTTGTGTTTCTGTTCATAATTCACTTTTCTGGGCATTCTGGAAATTGACATGGGAAGCGCGCGCCTCGGACCTTCATGGTCCAAAGCGCGCGCGTCCCGAGTCAAATTCCAGAATCGCCCGCCTTCCATGTGTTCTTCCTATTCTTCCTATTATTTCGTGCTAACAAACACTGCAGGGGTTCCATCACACAATCAGGACCAGGGCAATCCCCTGAGTCCATAAGTTTCTGATAATCTGACAGGTGAGCCCAGAAGCGGGCACCTCCCAGTTTCTATGCGCCAGTCGCACGCTTCCCACAACACTAGCCCGAGGCGCGCGCTTCTGGGCCAATTTCCAGGGCAAGAACAGGTTTCAGTGACTGAACAGAACAGTGGGGTGTGGGCACAGTTGCCTGCATCAGAACAGAATTGAACCCTTGGACTGTTTATTTTTATGTTTTATTTACCGGTCACACGGGTGATTCGGGAGTTGTAATTTATGTGTTTATGTGTTCTTATCTTTTCTTTTTAAAAAAAAAAAAAAAAAAAAAAAAATTGTCACGTGATAGACCTCACACTACGTGCACATTACTCCTATAAACTGCTCACTATCGAGTCGCACAAGTCCAACCCCAAACCCGTCGAGGCCCGTCCTAGAAAGTTTCAAGCTCCACTCGACCTTGGATCTTTCGAAGCGGTAAACCTCAGCCCGTGGCGTAGTTCATGACTACATGCCGGGGGTGACCTTTAAGCCTCATATTCAAGCCGAGCACAAACCACACAATTCTAGTTAGGGTCTAACACTCCGTGACTCAAGTCGGTTTCCATGTACCGAGATTTCCCTAAACTAATGTCTTCAAATCATACATGCCAACTTGTTGAAACGGACGCAATAAAAAATCCGTCCCCAAAAGTGGTTATTTTGGACGAAAATAAAAGTCTGTCCCCGCATGTATGCTTTACTACATTAATTTAGTTTAATCCCGACACATGTAGGATTCACAAACGTGGTGGAATCCGATGAGTATATGGGACCGCGAGATGGTCTATATACTAGTGTGACGATTCCATTATTTTCTTAGAAACCCCAAAAGGGACCCATTCCCTCCGACTTATATATAAAAAAAAAAAGAGTCTTTTTTCTTATGTGGTTCGAGTCGTGTGCCCAACTGTGTGTTCTCAACCTCTTCATGGACCGAAAGTGTGAACCGAGACTGACAAGGGCTACTTCTCCAATTATAGGTCCGATTGGTACTCTCCGCATCTACAGAGATTCATCCAACAGGCTTGTCCGTGAACCGATCACTCCAACAGCTTCTACATCATCAATGGCCGGCGACTCCAACACCAACAACGCCATGACTCTCGAACAGCTTTCTGCCATGGTTCAAACACTCCAACAATAAATCACCACTCTCAACAACGAGGCTCAAACCAAAGAAGCCTTGTGGCAAGCTCATGTCGACAGTCAAAGGGAGGCCCACGATGCCGAGGTTGACCAACTGAAAGCCAAGCTCCTCAAACTCTCCAAGAACAAGGGGGTTAATGACAACGAGGAATCTGAGTGGACCAAGGGTTTGTTTGAAAGCCTGTATGTCAGTGCCCGCACCAAAAAAGTGGGGGGACCTAGAACCGACAACAACGACCCCAAAATGGTCGATTCGATCATGGCCTACATTGATCAGAAATTTGACGGTCTCAACATGGGAAAAGGCTCCAACACAAGCCTTTATCAGTCATCCATCCTCATGAGCACGATGGCCGCTCTTCCCGACAAATTCAAGATGCCCGACATTAGCAAGTTTAAGGGCAACTCATGCCCGATGGCCCACATCGAGACTTACATTTGGGCTATGGTTCCGAAGAAGGTGTCCCCAAAAGTTATGGCTCAATGCTTTCCTCTCACCCTCGAGGGGGCGGCCAAGGATTGGTATGCAACTCTCCCGCTCACTGTCCGTCTTGATTGGGATGCCGCTATTCTTGCCTTCAAGAATCAATATCAAGGCAACACCACTCACCGGCCCACAAGGAAAGATCTTGAGAATACCACTCAAAGAGACAACGGGTCCTTCATTGATTTCACAAGGAGATGGAATGACAAAATCTCTGAAATTGTTGAAAGGCCAAACACAAAAGAGCAAATGGACATCTTTCTCAAGTGTCTCAAGATTGATCTCCGCACCCACCTAAGTGGGGCTTGCTACTCCGACTTCTCCCAAATGTATGAGGCGGGGGTACGCATGGATGACTTGGTCAAGGAGATTAAGAAGGCCACTCCTACTTACCGATACAAGGCCGCCTCTAGTTCAAACAAAGAGGCTTCTGTCAATGCCGTTACTACGGACAAGGGGAATTACAAGAAGGTTCCCCCACCACAAGGCAAGCGGTTCCAAAACAACCGCGTCTACACTCCTCTCAACGGCATGACCATCACCGAGGCCTATGAAGCTCTAAAGGCCAAGGGACAAATCACCCCTCTTCAAGGGTACAAGCAACCATAACCGCTCCGTGCCAATCATGCTCACCACAAATGGTGTGACTACCATCAATGCACCGGCCACCTCACCGAGGATTGTTTCTCCATCCGCAACACCATCCAAGACCTCATAGACAAGAAGGAATTCATAATCCCTAATGAGGGTGGTGTCAATGTAATAGAGGTAGGAGAGTTTGAAGGAACCACTCATTCGATCCCAATTGTGAATGAGGGCTCCGATGATATGAATAAACTTGATAATTCTTGTTATGTTGTGACTTATGATGAGATTATGAGGGAAGTCTTAGAGAATAGGAAGAAGAAGCTACAAGGGACCGTGAACGTGCTCACTCACAGTGACCGAGTAACAACGAGCACAATCCCTCCCAATACTGCAGCAACCAGCACCTCTTCTCAAAGATCGCAAGCACGCGACATACCCGAAGATCCTTTGTTAACACAACTCAAGAAGACGCAAGCCAACATATCCATCTGGGACCTTATTGCATCATCAAAGAAACACTGAGACCTCATCATCAAGAACTTGGATGACACATCAGTCTCTCCCGACACGACTCCCGAGGACCTCACAGCAATGATAGGTCACATTCACTTCGGCAATGTCATCACTTTTGCCGACATGGACCTCCGGCCATTTGGGTCCGAACACAATGAAGCCATCTACCTCAAAGTAAGGGCAAGGGGGAGACCCATCTCAAGGGTTCTAGTAGACGGTGGCTCTGCACTCAACTTAATGCCTAGCCGAGTCATGGGCATACTGGGGCTCAAAAGCTCCGATTTACAAACCTCCGATCAAGTCATTAGAGGGTACGACAGCACTGCCCGTACAGTCATGGGAATGTTAGAAGTTGATATCGAATTTGGAAACATGATCATGTCCGTCCCATTCCAAGTACTTGATGTCCCTGCTTCATTCAACTTACTTCTGGGCCGACCTTGGATCCACAGTTCCAACGCGGTGCCTTCCACTCTCTATCAGTGCGTCAAGATCAGAAACGGGGACGAGATAGTCACTATAATGGCTGAAAATGTCACCATCCACAGAAAAGGGGGACAACCCGTTCACCAAGTCCAACACGGGATAGAATATGCCACTCTCTCCGGCGTCAACACCATTGACAAAGAAGGGGGAAACAGACAGTGGGTCCCCAGCAATCCTAAAGTCCTCCGCATGATGAGGAACATGAATCACTTTCCCGGTCTCGGCCTAGGGAAACATCAACAAGGGATATTACACCCCGTGGAAGTTCCTTTTGTCAAGAACAAGTTTGGTCTGGGATACGAGCCTACCAAGGATGACTTGAAGTACGAGCAAGCAGTCAAGAATAAAAGAACCCAAGCTCGCAAAGAAGGTCGACGATATGAAATCCCAACTTGAGGCCTTACCGCAACACACTAAACGGTTATTTTGTTCGCCAAAGGGAAGATGTCCCGTACATGATCTTTCCCGAACCGTGGGTTAACGACAAGGGCGTCAGAAAGCCCGGTCTCGAGATCTTCACCGACTGTGAAATACCGGCACTAGAAAGGGAACCTACTCCAATGTCACCCCGAGAGTGGAGGGGCAAGAAAGTGACTATAGAATCCGAGGTAGAGATTGCCGTGGGGGAAGAACTATCCGATCTAGCCTCCATGTCCGAAGAATTTGCCATCATGGACGATTGTCAAGTCAACGCCATCTCCGACAACACAGAAATGGAGAGCCCATCTATTAGCAAGATTCAGCCAAGCTTCGAGCCAATCAACAACTGGTATTCAACGAAGGGGCCCATAGTATCCGAGGATTTCTTGATCCGAGAAATGGGTTGCATACCCCACACATCAACAAAGGAAGAGCGGCTCACACTTACTTTCGAGTCCGAGCTCACCCAAGAGGATATGGAGGCAATAGCCGAGCGTGTGTTTCCTTTCTTTGCTAATGAAAAATTCGATATTTCTGAGTACCCCGAGATTGCAAACATCATAAATGATGAATTAACTAATAACGAACTTAATGAACAAGTTAATAACGATTCAAATTATGATGAAATACACCACGAAAACATAACATAACTAAATGAACTAGCTCATCAGGTTCGTTGTCGTGGTGAAAATGGTCCAGGGGCTGATGAGGAATTTCATGTTGTTAATCTGGGTACCGACGAAGAGCCGAAAGAAACGAAGATTGGCAGCTTCTTCAAAGGGGAAGACAAAGACAGATTGACTGCACTGCTCAGAGAATTTGTGGATGTATTCGCATGGTCATACAAAGACATGCTGGGTTTGGACAGAAAGGTCGCAGAGCACATAATTCCGATCAGAAAGGACGCCAAGCCAGTAAAGCAGAAGCTCAGAAAGATCAAGCCAGAATGGTCTCTACAAGTCAAAGAAGAGATTGAAAAGCTCCTCAGTGTGGGTTTCATCAAAGTCATTGAGTATCCAACTTGGCTAGCCAACATTGTGACAGTCAGAAAAGCAAACGGCAAGGTTCGAGTTTGTGTGGACTTCCGGGATTTGAACAAAGCTTCCCCGAAAGATGATTTTCCACTACCAAACATCGACATGCTCGTCGATTCAACTGCCAACTATGAAGTCCGCTCATTCGTGGACGGTTTTGCCGGTTACAATCAGATTCTCATGTCTGAAGAGGATCAACACAAGACAACTTTCACAACTCTGTGTGGGTCCTTCTGCTACACAGTCATGCCGTTTGGACTAAGGAATGCTGGGGCTACCTACCAGAGGGCTGTTACGGATCTATTCCATGACATGATTCATAAAGAGATTGAGGTCTATGTGGATGACATGATCATCCATTCAAAGGGAACCAACGGTCAACATTTGATCGACCTTCGCAAGTTCTTTGAAAGGCTTCGACAACACAACATGAGACTCAATCCCACAAAGTGCACTTTTGGGGTCATAAGAGGGAAGGTTTTAGGTTACATGGTCACTGAAAGAGGAATTGAAGCCGATCCCTCCAAGATCAAGGCAATCATTGACATGCCTCCCCCAAAGACACAGAAAGAAATCAAAGGTTTCATGGGCAGACTCCAATACATCAGTCGGTTTGTGCACCAACTCACTTCCATGTGTGAGCCAATCTTCAAGCTACTCAAAAAGAATGTGGCTCTAGAATGGACCGATGCGTGCCAAGAAGCCTTCTACCAAGTGAAGCATTACTTGACATGCCCTCCAGTTTTGGTTCCACCACACGAAGAGAAGCCTCTCTTGCTCTATCTCACTGTCAATGATGAAGCCCTAGGGGCTATGTTAGCACAAGAACAGCGAGACTCCACAAAAGAGAATGCCATCTACTTTGTCAGCCGACGGTTTCAAGGAGCTGAAAAGAACTACTCTGTCTTAGAGAAGTCCTGTGCTGCATTAGTTTGGGTTACTCAAAAGCTCAAGCATTACATGGAGGCCTTCCCAATCAAGTTGGTAGAAAAAGTGGACCCGCTCCGCTACATCTTCGAGAAGCCTTTCATGTCAACAAGAATAGCCAAATGGTATTTCATGCTCGCCGGCTACGATATCACTTACGTCACACTCAAATCCATCAGGGGGAAAGTGTTCAGTGATCAGCTTGTTGAATTTCCGTGTGACGAAGTGAAGGGGGAAGATATACAGTTCCCCGACGAGCATTTAATTTGCGCTAGAACAGAGGAAAATAAGTGGCAACTTTTTTTTCGATGGCGCATCCAATAAGCATGGGTATGGCATAGGGATGTTACTTGTTAATCCAAAGGACATGCATACTCCAATTGCCATCCGCCTCGAATTTGAAGTCACTAACAACACCGCTGAGTACAAAGCTTGCATAGCGGGGCTCGAAGCAGCCCTCGAGAGGAATGTCACAAGTTTAGAAGTATTCGGTGATTCCTTGCTCATCATCAATCAGACATCTGGAAAATGGAAGATTCAAGACTCGACTCTGCAACGGTATGGTCAACATCTCGAGAAGTTGGTTGAAAAATTTCAAGAAATCACCTTCAACTACCTGCCAAGGGACAAGAACCGTTTTGCTGATGCACTAGCCACCATCGCTTCACTGGTCGAAATGCCTGAGGGTAAAATGGTGAAGCCCTTCAAAATTTCCTGACAAAACAGTCCGGCATACTGCATGAATATCGAGATCAACAAGGTCCAAGCAAACTCCCCATGGTATACAGATATCATGAATTTCCTCAAAGATGGTGCTTATCCCGAGAACAGCAATAAGAAATCTCAAATGGCATCGCAAAGATTAGCCTCCCGATATGTACTGATTGGGGATAGAGTCTACAAAAGGCACCACGAGGGGGTCAATCTCCTATGTGCAAATGAGACTGAAGCTCAAGAAATAATGCATGAGATCCACGAAGGTGAATGTGGGAACATGAACGGGTTTATGTTGGCCAAGAAGATACTCCGCATGGGTTATTATTGGAGTACCATGGAAAGGGACTGCATCGAGAAAGTCAAGAGGTGCGCCAAATGCCAATTCCATGCCAATCTACAGCACGCTCCACCCTCACAGCTTTACAATATGACCATGCCTTGGCCTTTCTCTTGTTGGGGCATAGACATCATCGGCAAAGTTCACCCTACTGGAAGCAATGGAAAATCTTTCGACCTAGTAGCCGTGGACTATTTTACAAAATGGGTCGAAGCACAAGCTTACCGAGTTCTTAACGGCAAGAAAGTGGCCGAATTCGTAAAAACCCACATCATGTGCCGGTACGGCGTTCCTCATGAGATCATCTCAGACAATGGCTCTCACTTCGAGAAAGAGATGGACGCACTCCTGGTAGAATACAAGGTTACTAAGCACAAGTCATCTCCATACCGCCCTCAAGCAAACGGCGCGGTCGAGGCAGCTAATAAGACAATCGAGACCATTGTGAAGAAGATGGCCTCCACTGGAAGGGATTGGCCCGAAAAGTTACCTCTAGCATTATGGGGCTACCGCACGTCAATACGGACAGCGACTGGAGAAACTCCTTATACACTGGTATATGGTTCCGAAGCTGTACTACCAATAGAGCTTGAAGTTCCATCCCTGCGGGTCCTCTTCGAGAACCAAGTCAATGAAGTCGATTGGATGCAAAGTCGATATGAACAGCTAGCCCTACTCGATGAGAAAAGGCTAAGAGCAATCGAACGTACGAGGGCCTATCAACAAAGAATGTCTAGGGCTTTCAACAAAACGGTGAAGCCCCGAAACATCAGTGTGGGAGATTTGGTCCTAAGACAACACCCTCCTAATGCAATGAACCCCCTTGGAAAATGGGGACCCCGATGGATTGGTCCGTACGTAGTCAAGAAGATACTAAGCGGCGGTGCAGTCCGACTCGTGGATTTAGACGGAGATCAGCTGCCAAAGGAAGTCAACCTCAACAAATTAAAGAGGTTTTACGTCTAATAAACGAAGACCATAACAAAAAAAAAAAGCTCGCTAGCTTGAAACCCGCAAGGGCGGCCTAGGCAAAAATTAGAGCATGTGCAAAAAAGAAGCCCGCTAGATTGAAAACCCGAAAGGGCGGTCTAGGCAAAAAACAGGGTGCACACAAAATAAAAAAAAATAAAAAAATGGTCTTCGTTTGTTTGAACTACGGAGACCTGAGCCTCTACACTGGAGGAACGTAGGCAAACTTCGGGTGCGGTCTAAAACATAAACAAATACCCAAATCATTTCAAATTAACGAGATGCAATTTTTATTCATCCACTAAATCATTATTATCATTACAAAGAAAATTTTGAGCTACTAAACATTAAAACATTAAATCCTAAACAAGTGGTCTATTCTAAATTGCAATCTCATGGGGTACAAAGAAATATTTAATCTTTCTTCGGTTTGGGGACGCATCGCTTTTGGGGACGGCCTTTAGTCTTCTTGGAGGGAGGCGGAGCATTCTCGAGACCACCAAGACGAGAAAAGACACTCGGAAGAGACAAAGCTTCATCAACAACCTTCTCCTTGCCCTTGCTGGAAGGAGCTTTGACCGGAACAACCACGGGACGCTTCCACACGTGAGAAGAATTCCCCTTGCCTTTCTTCTTCTTAGGCAAATAACGAGGCCTATAAGCCTCACATGGACCACCGGCTTCACGGAATCCACGGCAACAACATGCTCATTTGGTCTTCCCAAACGATCAAAACGCTAGGACGCGTCTTCACAATTGGAGCAATGGGGACGGACTTATCACCTTCGGGGACGGAAACCTTGACTTCAAAAGTAAAGGTCATCGGAGCCATCGCTACAAGAATTTTGAGGTATAGGGTAAAGAAAAGTGCAGAGTATTGCTGTGTGATCATCCCGGTCGAAATGATGAATTTATAGCTGTGGAAGTGCCCTGCTCAGAAAAGAAAGGGGCTGGAATTTAGCAAGCCAGAGACGCGCGCCTCCGACAAGCGATTCCAGATGCGCGCGCCTCCCGCTACCAAAGACAGACGCGCGCGCGTTTGACAGCAGACAGAAACAGAACATGCCCTTGTCAGTTCAAGAAAGAAGCCCAGGCACGTTCAAACGCCTTCAACCTGCAAGAAATCAGATCCCAGCACAGAAAAGGAGTTCAAGCAGCCATAATGAACACATTTGGGCACACATTTGTTTGTAAAGAGTCGACCTTAGGAACGAGTCTAGATAGATACTAAAAAAGTAGTAAATAGCTAGGATTGTAAATACATGCTAAATGTTTATTACAGGTAAATAAAAATGTTTTCAATCTCTCATCCTCCCCAGAAGGCTACTCAGAATCATCATCATCGGCAGCACCGTGTCCACCCCCACTGCCGCTCTTAGTCTCCTCGTCATCATCGTCATCATCATCAACGGACTCTTCCTCCTCAGATGTCTCCACCACAACATCATGCCGGGTCCTCTTGGCAGCTCTCCCTGATGAACTAGCACCACCCTGGCTCTGGCTACCTCCTCGACTCAGACTCCTGCTCAATGACTGCCTCGCCGAAGAGACAGCCTCATCAATGTCCAGTGCAGCATCCCTGCAGCCTCGTCCCATGCCCCGAGCACCTCGGGCAGCTCCTCTCGCAGCACCAGAGACAGCACCAGCAGCATCTCTAGTCATGGCAGCAATGTCCTCATCCCTTTGTTCTGTCTGCCCAAGTGCCTATAAGCAGCTACAGGTACCTGTCGCAACAGAGAACGGAAAAAGGAAGTTGCATCAATACAAAGAACAGAGAAGCGAGACTAGAACTGAGAAATGCAAAGACAGTCAGGAAAATATACCACAGCAGCCTGAACAGGAGGCTCTCTCTCCGGCGACATATCCTCGGGAACAATCTCCTTCTGCTCCTCATACACCCCAAAGTTTGAGTAAGTATAATATGAAGGAGGCAAAGGGGATCAAAGCAATATCCAGCACCGGTGGGATAAAATCGAGCCGAAGTATGTGGCAGCAGCATGTGTCTCCCTCGGATCAGTAAACATGAAACCCTGCTGGAGGGTATGCTCCCGGAATAAACTGTAATCCTGCTCTAGATAAATGAAAGGGACAGCATCAACCCCCGCAAGGTAGACTGCCCGGTCTGCCTCTGAAAGAGCCCTCCAATTACGAGGATAGAAAGGAGGAACATCAGGAACCGCTGGCCTAGGAGGGTGGTGGAAGTCCGTCACCTGACCACCATGCTGCCAAAACACTATCTCTCCAAGATACATCGCCATACACTCCACTGAGCTCATCAGAAGCCTCGAGCGAGTGGGAATCAGGGTATGCTCAATAAAGGCATAAATAGCTCTCCACGGAAACAAAGAAGAGGCGACAGCCTCTGGCCTCAAAGAATCCAAGTGGCGCCGAGCTGAAAGCAGGCTGATGGGAACAGTGCCAGTCCTCACGTTCCTCTCCCTATATGACCACCTCACGCAGTCCGGATACTGGGGCTGACCCTCTCTGTTAATCTTGAAGTCCCTCAGCTCCAAGACAGCAAAGGCCCATAGCTGCAAAACAGAGACAAGAGCAGAATTAAATGACAGTTCAAATATACAGTAGAGCAAATGACAAGAAGGCCGAAAAGAAAAGGGAAAGCAGTATACCTCCCACAACAGGCTGAAACCCGTGACCGAACTAGTGGTCGAACGGCTGGTCAGATCCATACCATGATAACAAGCAGCCAAGCCCGCTGCACCCCAGTTATAATGACCGGCCTGGTCCAAGTCTACCAACAAGTCAAGCAAAGCCAAGGAAGCCGATGACCCTCCACTGGCAAACAGAGTATGGGACAACAGGTACCATATAAAACAACGGGCCACAGCATCGACCCGCTCAGCAATGACACCCAAAGGCTCGGCTGCAAGAATACTAAAATACAAACGGATGCTCCCCCAAGTGACTCGGTAGTTCTTCACAGGGAAGCCGCAGTCAACCAGGGCCAACAGCTCGTCAGCAGTCTGAAGGGTCCCTCTCAAAACACAAGGGACAGGCTCCCCCGCAAACGGCAGACCAGTCAATGCCGTGAAATCAGTGGGCGTCATCGTGACCTCCCCCATAAGCAGATGGAAAGTATGGGTGGTGTCCCACCATCTCTCTCTCAGATCCTGAATAACATCCGGATCATTCTTCAACGCCGGTAGACTGGTAATAAAGAGGCCAAAATGGGTGGCCTGAACCCGAGCCCTGACATTCTCGGGCAGCTTACTCCAGATGGTGACCGGACCATGAGCTCCGCCTCGAATCTCTGACAGGCGGCTCCACTCCTGAAAAGAAACAAGAAACAGCGAAAATTTCGTCAGTATAACGGCTAGAAAACTGACAAATCCGAAACAGAAACTCCAACATGCATGCGAGTGCGTGGGTATGAAAAGGGGTATCCGAACATGTTTCTTGCAGTAAGTCAACAGCGACAATCAACGAAATAAGTTGCAACGAAAAAATACGGGTGAAACAGAGCAACCCCAAAAGTGCGAAAATCACAAAGAGGATGAAAAATTCTTACCAATCCCGCTGTAACAAAGTGGGAAATATGGGTATGCGGCTGATACGTGAGGTCCATCGCCTGAATTCCAACCTCGGGCTCCTCGCCCTATGGCATCTCGAATGGAGGAGATTGTTGTCGATCCGACATCGTTTCTATGATAGAATCGAACCTAGAACAACAAGAAAGTGTTTTGCGGTGATTTCTCCACGAAAATTTGGTTCAGAATTTGGAGGGCTCTTCGAAATTTTGAAAAACACTCGCCGAAAAGTGAACTGTCTGTTTATGTATGCCGAACTAGGACGGAATGCGCGCTCCCCCCGCTATGTCACTAAAACGCGCGCGCTTCCCACGGCGAAGACCAGACGCACGCGCCTTTGCTCCCTGAGGAATTCAAACACAACTCCCCACGCGGGAATCAAGGTGTCACATCCATGCTTATCTGAGTTTTCAGCTCCACCACCACAAGCTGAGTGAGATTCGTAACAGACGCCGTTATTTCTCAAAGATCAGTTTTTACAATTCATCCCCAGCACAAAGCACTCCGCAGTCAACTGTGCCCGCACCCCGTCAAAAGTCAAAGTCAAATAGTCAAAGTACGACTCAAGACAACAACTTGGTCTGGGATGATCTACGGAATCTGTCGCGACCCCGGAACCCGCGGGCCCGAGACCGCGATCTGGACGTCGACTTAAGACCAAAACTAAGAAATACTGAAGTTAAAAATTCCATTTGATACCAAAAGGTGATGATCCAAAGTTCTACAAATCCAAGTTTGACAAAAACCAAATACAACTATCATAAACTTCCACAAGTTTATGCCCAACAAAATACAAATATACAATTCTTAATGACGTCATTGATTGGTACTACTATCCCAAAAGGTTACACATTTATATAATGTAAACCAACCTATAACAACCTTCCCCAAAAGAATGTATCCACACTCGACGTCCTCTTTCTCGTGATCAGCGAGACTAATCCTTAGCACCTGGGGGGGGGTTAAGGAAAAACAAAGATAAAAGAAAGGGGGTGAGATAAATCTCAATAAGTTACTAATGCAACTACATGACATGCTATGATGCAATATACAATAATAAATCAGAGATAGCACATAGCAGTTATCACATAACAGATAGCAGCGGAAATAAACACATAACAAAGGATATAGCCAAGGTTTTCCAAACCGGTACATCCAAATAAAGGATCGCTGCGCAGCTTCAATAATCAACAATCAATATCTTCATAATAGCATTAAAGCAGAAGAGAAATCCCCGGTACCGGAACCAATAACCAAAGAAGTGTCACAAGGGACGGGAGACATGCCACAAAGTCATGCTCCAAGTAAAGCTAAATGCACACAAAGGAGCTAGCTCTTCTCACATCCAAGGCCAATCTGGAGGAGGGTAATAATGGGGCAAAACAATGGTCAACATCACAATGGACTTGGCCGTACCATCATAATGTTTCGCATCGCCCAAACACACACAAAATACCAGCTGGACTTTCAAATAACTGCTAAGTAATAAATACAAGCTTAAATAAACAACTTAAGGTTCCAAAGTAGGGAACCATACCAAGAAGTCACCAAGAAAGTGAAATGAACCAACAACACACAATTAAAGTGTTCCAATAATCTCAATTAACACTTAATCAATTTCCATCACAAACTTCATCACAAAGGACCCAATTCTATCACTAGAGTGTACTACAATGTTCACTAAGGTCAACTAGAAGGACACCCAAGACTTAGACCAAAACGCATTCTTCAATCACACAAACCAACAAATGAAAACTTTCAGATGTTCTGTGCGGCGCCCACCAGGTACTGTGCGGTCGCCCAAACTAGCCCTCAAACAAGAACAAAAGCTTTCAGATAGATGTGCGGTCGCCGAGACATTTTGGGCGGTCGCCCAATCTTCTGAACTGCTGGAAATCGGGAAGAACAAACTGGGTTCTTCCATTTTCATACCAAAACACATTTCAACCAAAATCCAACCATCTAACTAGCATACTAATGTACCAAAACAACTTATAAGTCCGAAAAGACTCATACAACAACATTTAACAACCAATATCAAGATCAAATCCCAACATTCATACAATCACCATTTTTAACCAAAAACCCAAATAAATTCCAAATAAATTGCAACCTCATCCAAACTTCAAATATAACAACAAAAGCATTATATGAACATGATATGAACATTTTAACATCAAAATGGGGGAAAAGTAACTTACACGAAAATTCTCAAAGATGACGGAATTCAATTCTTTTTGGCTTCCAACGATCCTATCGACGATCTAAACATGTTTCAAGTTTTAAGAAATGAGAGATTATGGGAGGAAGAGGAAGAAAATGAACAGAGAAGATAGAGAATAAAAACTCACCTTTTGCTTGGAGAGAGAGAGAAAAGAGCTGGGAAATGAATTTGTGAGGGAGAAGGAGAAGAAGGAAGGAGGTGAAGTAAAAATCGAAGTTACACTCAGGCCCCTTCCCCATCTACTAAAACAATTACTTACACTTCCTACTAACAATTAAGACTCAACATTTCTACACTAGCACAAATTACCCAAATAAAATGCTAGGTATAAATCATTATAAAACATAAAATGCACACATAAATATTTAAATAAATAATAATTTAAATAAATAAACAAGCAAATAAATAAATAATAATTATTTATTACGAATAAAATAGAGCCTAGATTTCGGGTCGTGACATTCACTCCCCCTTAAAGAAAATTCGACCCGAATTTTAACGAGACTCACCTTAAACAAAAAGCCACGGAAATTTCCTCTCGATCTCATCTCGAAGCTCCCACGTCGACTCCTCGATAAGATGATTCCTCCAAAGAACTCTAACCAATGAAATGCTTTTGTTCCTCAACTCTTGGACTTTGGCATCTAAAATCCGAACCGGTCGTTCCTCATAAGTCATATCGGGCTCAATATCCTCCGGTATCCTCGGTAACACGTGAGATGGATCATGAACATACTTCCGAAGCATAGAAACGTGAAAGACATTATGCAACCGATCCAAAGATGGCGGTAACGCAAGATGATACGCTAGAAGTCCAACCTTTCCCAAAATCTCAAACGGGCCAATAAACCTCGGAGCCAATTTACCCTTCTTCCCGAACCTTCGGATACCCACCTTCGGAGATACTTTCAAGAACACAAAATCACCGGTCTGAAAACTAAGATCTCGCCTTCGGTTATCTGCATAGCTCTTATGTCGATTCTGGGCTGTCTTCAATCTATCCCGGATAACTCTGACTTTCTCAACCGAATCCCGAAGCAAATCAATACCCACGATCTTCGCTTCACCGACCTCATCCCAACAAATAGGCGATCTACACTTTCTTCCATACAAGGCCTCAAACGGTGCCATCTCGATACTAGCCTGATAACTGTTGTTGTAAGAGAATTCCACTAACGGTAAATGTGAATCCCAAGAATCGGAGAAGTCTATCGAACACGCTCGCAACATATCCTCCAAAATATGAATAGTCCACTCGGATTGACCGTCGGTCTGAGGATGAAAAGCCGTACTGAATCGCAAATATGTACCCAAAGCTTCCTGAAACGCCTTCCAGAATCTAGAAGTAAACCTCGGGTCTCGATCTGACACAATGCTAACCGGAACTCCATGCAATCTAACAATCTCATCAATATAAAGGGTCGCAAGCTTCTCCATCGAATATCTGATGTTAATAGGGAAGAAATGGGCACTCTTGGTCAATCTATCCACTATTACCCAAACACTGTCATACTTCCTACGGGTACGAGGTAGTCCCGTAACGAAATCCATAGTCACATGCTCCCATTTCCACTCGGGAATCTCTAACGGCTGAAGTAGTCCCGCGGGTCTCTGATGCTCGGCTTTGACCTGCTGACAAGTTAAACACTTCGAAACGTACTCGGCTATTTCCCTCTTCATATTAATCCACCAAAATTGTTGCTTCAAATCCTGATACATCTTCGTACTGCCCGGATGAATAGTATACCTCGATTTGTGACCCTCATCTAAAACTTGCCTCTTTATTCCACCAACATCGGGTACGTACAAACGACCACGGAAAGTCAACACTCCACTCGAACTCAAAGAAAAATCCTCGAAGTTCTTTTCCTTCAATTTACCCATTATCTTCACCAACTCGGGATCTTCTTTCTGAGCTTCCTTTATTCTTTGATTTAGGGTCGGAGACACCCTAATATTCGTAAATATAGCCCCATGTCTCGATTCACGAGGAGACCAATCTCGAACATCCTCGAGCATTTTCCACTCTCGGACCATCATCGAGGCCACATAAGATTCTCTACTAATCGCATCGGCCACCACATTCGCCTTCCCCGGATGATAAGAAATCGTACAATCAAAATCCTTCAATAATTCCATCCATCGGCGTTGCCTATTATTCAACTCTTTCTGGGAGAAAAGGTACTTCAAACTCTTGTGATCGGTAAAAATCTCAAACTTCGCCCGTAAAGGTAGTGCTTCCACTTGTGCAACGCAAATACTATCGCGGCCAACTCCATATCATGAGTCGGGTAATTCTGTTCACTAGGGGTCAACTTCCTTGAGGCATAAGCAATTACTTTCCCATTCTGCATCAACACACAACCCAAACCCTCTTTCGAAGCATCACTGTAAATCACTAGGCCATCGCTCTCATTAGGCAAAGTCAAGATCGGTGCGGTAGTCAACCTCTTCTTCAATTCCTCGAAACTCTTGTCACATTTCTCGGTCCACACAAACGGGACATTCTTCCGGGTCAACTGAGTCATTGGAGTAGCAATCCTCGAAAACCCCTCAATAAATCTTCGGTAATACCCGGCTAAACCAAGAAAGCTTCTAATCTCTGTCACTGATTCGGGTCTCTTCCAATCCACTATTGCCTCTATCTTAGAAGGATCCACAGAAATCCCATCTTTTGAAATCACATGACCCAGAAATGACACCTTCTCGAGCCAAAATTCGCATTTACTGAACTTCGCAAATAATTTCTCCCTCGCAAGAACGGATAAAACTGTCCTCAAGTGCTGCTCGTGCTCCTCTCGAGACTTAGAATAGACGAGAATACCATCAATAAAAACCACCACGAAAGAATCAAGATAAGGATGGAAAACACGGTTCATTAAATCCATAAACACGGCCGGCGCGTTAGTCAACCCAAACGGCATAACGAAGAATTCATAATGACCATACCGAGTGCGAAAGGCAGTCTTCGGAATATCCTCCGATCGAACCTTCAACTGATGGTACCCACTCCTCAAATCAAGTTTAGAGAAAACCACGGACCCTTGAAGCTGATCAAATAAATTGTCAATATGAGGTAGAGGATATTTATTCTTCACCGTAACCTGATTCAACTTCCGGTAATCTATACACAATCTCAAGGAACCGTCTTTCTTCCGCACAAATAAAACCGGTGCTCCCCACGGGGAAACACTAGGGCGGATAAACCCTCGATCAAGCAACTCTTGCAACTGAACCTTTAATTCCTTCAACTCTGCGGGAGCCAACCTATACGGTGCTTTCGAAATTGGAGCCGTACCCGGCAAAAGATCTATACAAAATTCTATCTCACGATCCGGAGGCATATCATACTCGGTAGAGAAAACATCGGAAAATTCCCGGACTACCCGAACACTATCAAAACTAGGGGATTCCTTCCTAGTATCAAGAACACTAGCCAAATACCCCTCACAACCACTATGCAATAATTTTCTCGCTTTCATATAAGAAATTAAGCGAACCTTTCTACTCAGAGGACTAGCCTCAAACACAAATTTAGGCACATCGGGAATAGAAAAGGTAACAGTTTTCTTACGGCAATCAACGGAAGCATGAAACTTGCTCAACCAATCCATACCCAAAATGACATCAAAGTCTTGGATAGGAAGAACTACCAAATCCGCACAAAGGACACGACCACCAATAACCACATCACAAGCACGAAAGACTCGATCAGAAATCAAGCATTCTTCTATAGGGGTCGATACCTCTAGCACGTACGGTAAAGACTCGAATGCAGCATTTAAAATGGAAGCAAATTGCACATAAATGTATGAATGAGATGATCCTGGATCTACTAACGCTCGTGCGCTCACATTAGACACAGAAACAATACCTCCAATAACCGAAGGATCATCGGTCGCCTGTTGTTGATTCATGGCATATATCTTTCCTTGAACTTTGGGCTTCCCAGCGGCATCCCTTTTCTGACCCTGATTATTACCAACTCCTGACCCGGATGCTTGTCCTCTACCTCTTGGGCAATCTTTTACAAAGTGACCCATTTGACCACAATTTGTGCACCTTCCTTGCTTCTTCCAACACCGGTCCTCAGAATGACCTTCCTTTTGACAATACGAACAAAGCCTCCTAATTTGGCTCCCTTGGTTCCTGGAAGTGGTACCCGGGTTCCCTGGGATTGGTTGCCCTCGGAACTGAGATTGTCCCCCAAAGTTGCCTCGGTTATCAGAACGGTGTTGTGGTTGAGACTTAGCATGGATTCCCGGTTTACCCGTACTCACAACCTCGGTCTTCCTTTTGTGCTCCCCAATATCTTGCTCTATTAAGTAGGCTCGGTCTACCGCATCTTGGAATGTCACTATCCGTTGGGCAATCAGTTGAGTACGGATGGAGGTCTTCAATCCCCGAATGAACCTCATAGCTTTTTGTTCCTCGGTCCTCACCAAATAGTCACAATACCGGGCTAATTCTATGAACTTAGCCGAGTATTGTGCTATAGACAACAATCCTTGCTCTAGGTTGAGTAGCTCGAGCTCCTTTCGGTTTTGATCAACAACCGGAATGAAATGCTCCTTGAATTTGCGCACGAACAACTCCCACGCATACACCGTGTGAGTATCATCCCAACTAGCTTTAACACCCTTCCACCAATGCTCGGCGGCTCCCACAAGTTTATAAGCTGCGAACCGGACCTTATCCTCATCCGTGCAACCAAATACCTCATAAATCTTCTCCATCGACTCAATCCACAACTCAGCTTTCTGAACATCGGGTTCCCCATTGAATTCAACCGGTTTCAACTTCAGAAATTGCTCCAATCCATAGCGGGGTGGTGCTTGTTCTACCCTCGGACCTTGATCATGTATGGCTTTCATGGCCGCCTCGAACATGCCTTGAAACATGGCACGTGCTTCTTCCCTTGTGTCATTCTGATTCTGTGCCCCACTAGTACCTCCTCTGTTTCTTCTTCCAGACATTGCAAGTAATTACCTGCATAAGACATCAACCGTTACTCACTCCGAACACAACTACCCACCTAGGTCATACTAGTCCACCTAGACTTATACTTAGAGCCGAACCATAGGCTCTGATACCAACTGTCGCGACCCCGGACCCCGTGGGCCCGAGACCGCGATCTGGACGTCGACTTCAGACCAAAACTAAGAAATACTGAAGTTAAAAATTCCATTTGATACCAAAAGGTGATGATCGAAAGTTTTACAAATCCAAGTTTGACAAAAACCAAATACAACTATCATAAACTTCCACAAGTTTATGCCCAACAAAATACAAATATACAATTCTTAATGACGTCATTGATTGGTACAACTATCCCAAAAAGGTTACACATTTATATAATGTAAACCAACCTATAACAACCTTCCCCAAAAGAATGTATCCACACTCGACGTCCTCTTTCTCGTGATCAGCGAGACTAATCCTTAGCACCTGGGGGGGGGTTAAGGAAAAACAAAGATAAAAGAAAGGGGGTGAGATAAATCTCAATAAGTTACTAATGCAACTACATGACATGCTATGATGCAATATACAATAATAAATCAGAGATAGCACATAGCAGTTATCACATAACAGATAGCAGCGGAAATAAACACATAACAAAGGATATAGCCAAGGTTTTCCAAACCGGTACATCCAAATAAAGGATCGCTGCGCAGCTTCAATAATCAACCATCAATATCTTCATAATAGCATTAAAGCAGAAGAGAAATCCCCGGTACCGGAACCAATAACCAAAGAAGTGTCACAAGGGACGGGAGACATGCCACAAAGTCATGCTCCAAGTAAAGCTAAAATGCACACAAAGGAGCTAGCTCTTCTCACATCCAAGGCCAATCTGGAGGAGGGTAATAATGGGGCAAAACAATGGTCAACAACACAATGGACTTGGCCGTTCCATCATAATGTTTTGCATCGCCCAAACACACACAAAATACCAGCTGGACTTTCAAATAACTGCTAAGTAATAAATACTAGCTTAAATAAACAACTTAAGGTTCCAAAGTAGGGAACCATACCAAGAAGTCACCAAGCAAGTGAAATGAACCAACAACACACAATTAAAGTGTTCCAATAATCTCAATTAACACTTAATCAATTTCCATCACAAACTTCATTACAAAGGACCCAATTCTATCACTAGAGTGTACTACAATGTTCACTAAGGTCAAATAGAAGGACACCCAAGACTTAGACCAAAACGCATTCTTCAATCACACAAACCAACAAATGAAAACTTTCAGATGTTCTGTGCGGCCGCCCACCAGGTACTGTGCGGTCGCCCAAACTAGCCCTCAAACAAGAACAAAAGCTTTCAGATAGATGTGCGGTCGCCCAGACATTTTTGGGCGGTCGCCCAATCTTCTGAACTGCTGGAAATCGGGAAGAACAAACTGGGTTCTTCCATTTTCATACCAAAACACATTTCAACCAAAATCCAACCCTCTAACTAGCATACTAATGTACCAAAACAACTTATAAGTCCGAAAAGACTCATACAACAACATTTAACAACCAATATCAAGATCAAATCCCAACATTCATACAATCACCATTTTTAACCAAAAACCCAAATAAATTCCAAATAAATTGCAACCTCATCCAAACTTCAAATATAACAACAAAAGCATTATATGAACATGATATGAACATTTTAACATCAAAATGGGGGAAAAGTAACTTACACGAAAATTCTCAAAGATGACGGAATTCAATTCTTTTTGGCTTCCAACGATCCTATCGACGATCTAAACATGTTTCAAGTTTTAAGAAATGAGAGATTATGGGAGGAAGAGGAAGAAAATGAAGAGAGAAGATAGTGTTGGGTTTCGATCAAACATGCGCAGCGGAATTTAGCATTTAAAATTTTGAAACCCAAAGCCATGGATCCGTTCATATGATTAAATCAAATACAATAACAAGAATAAAGGAATAAACTAACCCTTGATGGCTATCAAATTTTCTCTTGGTCTTTGGTGGAGATTTGAAGACTTGATCACGATCACAAAGCTTGAACACGAACTTTGAAGATGATGATTTTCACCCTCTAGCGGTATCCACACTTCGAACGAATATCAAAGGAGCTTCTTTGATCTTGGTTGCTAGACCAAATTGTGAAACACTTTTTCACAATCAAAAGAACTATATGGAATTTATTTTGTGTATTATTTTGTTCCTCAATCAATAATGTCTTGGAACAAAATAAACCCTCTCTCAAACTCTTTGAGACTCACAAAATCATTAGCATAGAGTGCTGGCCGAATTTGGTCTTTTATACACAAGTATGACCTATTCCAAATAGGAAACTTGTGTCAAAATCCGTCCAAAATTCGTTTCCTAATCAAATTAGGAATCTGCCACCCGACACTACTGTGCGGCCGCCCAAAAACCTCTGTGCGGTCGCACAACTATCTGAAACAAAACTGGTACAAATCTGAGCTAAGTGTGCGGCCGCCCAGTCCACACTGTGCGGTCGCCCACTTCCCCAGAATGTCCAGAATTTCCAAAATTCCAATTTAGTCCTTTTAAAGATTCGTTCTATTGTGTGTGACCCTCTAGGATTATACTAAGTTGGCAATGGGTTCAAACATGAAACCATAAGATATGATTAGGTTCTAGCAAACCGTCATACCTACCCAATTAGTATAATTAGATACAAGTTCGCATTCCTCTTAGAATATGTCATAATCCCTTTGTCCACGACGTCTTTTAACACAAGTCATGGTCAACAAGTCAACTTGTTTTGTTCAATACTTTCTCGATTCCGAATATGTTGATAATCCAAATGACATTGATCCAATCAATTCATTTGAGTCCGACCGAACATTTCATCAACATCATTCCTACGAGTGGCCCAAGCTTGACATCTCTCCGAGGAGGGACAAATTCATTTAGCTCATTATTCTTCCCTACGTGAATCCGATTATGCCAATCATACCCTTTATAACTTCCCGGTTAAAGGTAGCGTTTGAATATGTCAAACATAATGTTCATCAAGTGGAAGACTATAATAACTTCATGTCTAAGGATTCAAATGACATAACTAATATGAGATATATGTTTGACATGGACCATGACATAAATCTCATACAGCGGGTCATGTCCAGTACCTTGTTCCAAACAAGTACCCATAAATCTAACATGATCATCCCATGATCATTTAGCCTTTATACTAGTGCTTAACAAGTACTAGGGACGGAGATTATTATAAGTAAACATGAACAACAATAATAATCAAAACATCTCTTTATTGATATGAAATAAATGATAACAATTACAACGTTTATTAAACGTGCCTAGGGCACCACTACCAACAGATAGAGAAGAAAAACTCACCTTTTGCTTGGAGAGAGAGAGAAAAGAGCTGGGAAATGAATTTGTGAGGGAG
Organism: Campanula takesimana; assembly: GCA_026119855.1. Taxonomy (NCBI): domain Eukaryota; kingdom Viridiplantae; phylum Streptophyta; class Magnoliopsida; order Asterales; family Campanulaceae; genus Campanula; species Campanula takesimana. The sequence continues at coordinate 248,266 of JAOWBW010001341.1, forward strand.
AAGGAGAAGAAGGAAGGCGGTGAAGTAAAAATCGAAGTTACACTCAGGCCCCTTCCCATCTACTAAAACAATTACTTACACTTCCTACTAACAATTAAGACTCAACATTTCTACACTAGCACAAATTACCCAAATAAAATGCTAGGTATAAATCATTATAAAACATAAAATGCACACATAAATATTTAAATAAATAATAATTTAAATAAATAAACAAGCAAATAAATAAATAATAATTATTTATTATGAATAAAATAGAGCCTAGATTTCGGGTCGTGACAGAATCACTGCTTCATCATCAAGCAAGATCTACATCCATTCAACACAAACGGTCCCCCGGGTCCCGCACTTCAGCAAACGGTCCTCCGGGCCCCGCATTTCAGCAAACGGTCCTCCGGGTCCCGCGCATCAGCAAACGGTCCTCTGGGTCCCGCACTTCAGCAAACGGTCCTCCGGGTCCCGCACTTCAGAAAACGGTCCTCTGGGTCCCGCACTTCAGTAAACGGTCCTCCGGGTCCCACACTTTAGTAAACGGTCTTCCGGGTCTCGCACTTCAGCAAACGGTCCTCCGGGTCCCGCACTTCAGCAAACGGTCCTCCGGGTCCCGTAACTCCAGCAAACGGTCCTTCGGGTCCCGCAACTCCAGCAAACGGTCCTCCGGGTCCCGCACTCCAGCAAACGGTCCTCCGGGTCCCGCACTCCATCAAACGGTCCTCCGGGTCCCGCACTCCAGCAAACGGTCCTCTGGGTCCCGTACTCCAGCAAACGGATCTCGCTCTCAGCAAACAGGTCCCGCTTCCAGCAAACGGATCTCGCTCTCAGCAAACAGGTCCCGCCTCCAGCAAACGGATCTCGCTCTCAGCAAACAGGTCCCGCTTCCAGCAAACGGATCTCGCTCTCAACGAACAGATCCCGCTTCCAGCAAACAGATCCCGCTTCCAGCAAACGGATCCTGCTATTGGCAAAGCCGCTCACACAGGGAGCGCACCCTTATCTCTCAAAGCCGCTCACACAGGGAGCGCACCTCTATCCTCCGCAATTTCAAATTCCTGCCGCCGCCGAGGGGCTCTGTAGACACCCCGCCTTGGACCGCTCACCCCGATTGCACACTTGATTTTGTGTTTCTCCCTCTTTTAAGTGTTTCCTGTTAGTTTTTGTTACTTTGGTTAAGTTCTAGACGGACTCCATTAAGCCCGGGGCTAAACTGAATAACAGTTCTAATTTTCTAGTCCATTCTGTAAAAAATCACTTCTCAGAGTCGCGCGCCTCTGCCCCTAGAGGCCAGACGCGCGTGCCTTCCGCCGCCTAGGTGGGATGCGCGCGCTTCTGGGGCGTGTCAGTTACAGATTCTGCCCAAGAATCTCTCCCTTGCGCATTATACATGATTATGCCCGGGAAAGATTTCTTGGAGACTCCGTTTGTCTCCAAAAACAATCACTTTTCAACTATAAAAACCCCTCCAATCCATCATTGGAGGAGGACTTAGAAAAATCATCATTTTAGACCTTTTACTCACTCTTTGCCTAGACCTTTCCTTTGGGATTTCTTCAACAAAAGTACTCAACCTCTTCTTCAAGGCTTGACAAGAGGTTCTCTTTTTGAAGAATACTATAGGTAAATGTTTTAAGCTCTTCTTTTCTTCTTCTTCTTCTTCTTCTTCTTCTTCTTCTTCTTCTTCTTCTTCTTCTTCTTCTTCTTCTTCTTCTTCTTCTTCTTCTTCGATCAAATGTGCAATCACCCAAAACCATTTGGGACATGACACCAACGGTCCTTTCATTACATTGAATTGGCCTAGGAGTCATCTCCCTACATTTCAAACTCTAAAACCCCTTTTTATCATCTTTTTAATAGGAAGAACACATTTATCTTAGAAAGTGATTTATGAACAAACAAGACCGACTTTGCTCGGGCGAAATGGGTGTTTAAGTACTTCCCATTTCGTAACCTAACCCCCGAACCCCTCATCCCAAAGAATCTCTGTTTTCGTAAATCAAACTTAGGCTCATAAACATTAGGTTTTCTTACGTTCCTCAAAAACGTGAGTGGCGACTCTAAAACACAATTAGACATCCTAGGTTAATTCACGCGCTCTAGCCTAAGCCGTGGTTCCCCCGGGGTATCTACACTTGCACTGTTTGAATTGTGTTTGTTTGCTTTCTGCCTTAGTTCCCTTTTGCGCCTCTTTAAGCCAAATTTAGCGCGTGCGTTTTACACTCATGCGCATATCCCTGCGCATCAGTGATTGCTTTAAGTTTCTGCTGTGCATTTCACACTCTTGTTACGCGCTATACTTAGCCAATATTAGAGCTGTGCACATTTGCAATTGAGTTTTACAAGGGTACGAAATGAATTTCAAAACAGCTATTCACCCCCTAGCTATTTTTATACCCTTGTTTCCCCTTTGGGACCAACAAGTGGTATAAGAGCAAACACCTTTATAAAACGTTTTTGTTTTTCAAGCTTAACAGCTTGGGTGCCGATTCGAAATGGCAAGCTAAAAACCTATGGCAACTTCTAACTACACTCATGTTCCAGTCTTTGATGAAGATCATTTTGACGTATGGAAATTCATCATATTGACCCATCTCAGCTCAATCGATGATAGGCTTCATGACACCGTGGTTTATGGACCTTACATCCCAATGAAAGAGAATCCAAATCCGCGCACCAACGCTACTCAACCAACAATTCAGACAGCAAAGGAAGAATGGACTGAAGAAGAAATGAGAAGAGTTACAAAATGATGGGAAAGCAAGAAGCATTCTCCTAAGCACTCTAAGCACGGCTATGAAACAACAAGTCATGCATTGTGCTACCGCCGATGAATTATGGGATGTTATTGAAGAGCATATTGAAGGAGACACTGTTTGCAAAGAGAACAAGAGATATGAAGTTCAAAAGAGATTAAATAATTTCTCTCAACTCCACGGTGAAACTTTAAGATAGACTTATGAACGTTACTGTGAAATTATCAATCTATGTATTTCACTTGGAAAGAAGTTCTCTAATAAGGAATTAAATGTTAATTTCCTTGCTGCTTTTGGATCTAGATATCTTCATAAAATCTAGCACTCTTGAAGACGCTGGAACTTTGGATGATTGGACTCTAAGGAACCTTTATGCTAATCTCAAGGTTTATGAACTCAAAATTCAGCGTATAAGTGAAACTGAAGGAAAATCAATGTCCATAGCAATGGTGGCGCATAGAGAGGAAGCGCCAGCGCCAGTTGAGAAAATTTCTGACCCCAAAATTTCTACTTCTGAGTTATTGGACATGGATGCTGAAGACTTCATTTTATTTGTGAAGAGATTCCAGAAGTTCACAAAATTCTCAAAACCCGGCTCAACCAGCAAAGCTCAAGGATCTACAAGCAGAGCTCCTCCAAAGTTCACAAGGAGCAGTGATTCTAAAAGGAAAGAATACCTTGTTTGTTTTAATTGCAGGAAACCAGGACATTTTGCATCAAGTGCCCAATTCCCAAGTTCGAGTACATGCAGAAAAAGAGCAGCCAAACTCCAAAATTCAATTGTCACAAAGGAATGGTTGCTGAGGAAGAATCTCTATCAAATGAGAGCAATACGTGGATTGAAACAGACTTGGAAGAAAGAGATAAAGATTCTGATGATAGACTTGTGTGTTTGGTTGCAAAAGATAATGAAATTGATGTTTATGACTCAGATGATGACTACTCCAAAGATGTTCTCGATATGAAAATCTTGAACAAACCCATTATGAAATCTGCGGGTCATTCTGAAGTGAAGAAGAATGGACCAACCATCAGTGAGCTCATTGAACAAGGATGTCTTACTCCGGCTCAAAGCGATGGTGGATTGTTATTTTCCAGATGTTATTTGAGTGCAAGAAGCAAACTCAGAAAAAGTGATTACATCAGACCTCAAGTTGTATTAATTCCTAAAATCAATCATGATGAGGACATTGAAAAGCAAGAAAAGTTATTCAAAGAGGCTAAAAAGGTAATCAGTCAATTTAGTGATATGAAGGAAGCTTTAGCACTATCATGTGATAAAATTTCCCAGCTTAAGACCGAGAAATCTCTATTAAAATCAAAACTCACCCTCCTTAAGGAGAAGATAAAGAGCATGACTCCTCTTACTGTTAAAAACACCTACTTAACAGAACAAAACTCACTACTTAAAGTTCAAAGCAATGAATTGGTCACTCAAATTACTGATCTTAAAAAGATTACTAATGAGTGGTCCAATTCTCGTGTCACTATGGATAGTATCTTTGAGTCCCAAAAAGCCAGTGGTGATAAAGGTGGCTTGGGATTCACATCAACTAGTGACAACTTTAAGTGTGATGTTTGTGCTGAACGAGACAGTGAATTTACACCTCAGTAAACTCGTGAAATTCCCAAGGAAAAACATTCAAATTCAATGGGTAAAGGACAGGAACATGTCAAGAGACAAACATTCCATTATGTCTACCTAACGAATCAATTTGGGAAAGCTAAAGGGAAAAAATAGCTACAGATGAATCCTCCTCTAGCAAAATAATTCTTGAAACAAGGCGCGCTCCTTCTACGAGCGAACATTATACGCCACGGGGCCACGCGCATCATCGGCGTGCACCTTCTAGCCCTATGCGTGCTCTTAGAAAAAGCGCCCCAAAATTTCAAAAGATTTTTTTTTTTGTTAAGGCTAATTCATCTGACCCAATCAAGAATGCTATCCCAAAGAAAAGTAAGGAGTTTGTGAAAACTCACATGATTGGTGGCTTTCATCATTGTTCAATTTGTGATTGCTCAAGACATAAGGCTGTGTAATGCCTTTTGCGATTCACTCCCAATGCCAAAGGATGTAAAAATCCTAAGGTCAAGCAAGAGTGGGTTGTCAAGAGTTGCTAACTCTAGGACCCAAAAGGAATAAAGGGGACCTGCTTTAATGTCTATATTTCAGGTTCTTTGCTTCAAGGTTGTGTAGATACCCCGGGAAACCACGACTTGGCTAGAGCGGTGAATTATCCTAGGATGTCTAACTTGTTTTTAGAGTCGCCACCTATGTTTTGAGGAACATAAGAAAAACCTATTGATAATAGCCTAAGTTTGATTACAAAAACAGAGATTCTTTGTTTTGAGGTTCGGGGGTTAGATTACGAGATGGGAAGTACCGAAACACCCATCTCGCCAAACTAAAGTTGGTCTTGCTTGATCAAAATCTACATGAATGATAAACGTTCTTCTTCTTCTTCTTTAAATCATAAAAAGGGGTTGTAAAATGGAGTTTGGAATGTAGGAGATAACTCTTTAACCGATCTCAATGAGATGAGGTGATCATTAGAGTCATGTCCCAAAATGATTTAGGTGATTGCACTTTGATAATACAAAAGAAAGAGAAAAGAGATGAAATTGAGAAGGGGAAAGAAATAGCTTTACCTAGACTTCAAGAGACTTCAAACACTTCTTGTTGAATTACTTGAAAAAATCCTTTGGAAAATGCTTTGAGGAAATTTGGTAAAGTCAAGGTCTTTCGGTCCTTTTTGGTCAAAGTTTTGTCTTAAGTTTTTGTCCTCTGAAAATGGAGGTAAAGGGAGGTTTTTATAGGTGAAAGAGAGATGTTTTTGGTGCCAAAACTCAGTCACCAAGAAATCCTTCCCGGGCAAAATCCTGTAAATTGAGCAAGGGAGAGAATCCTGGCCAGAAATCTGTAACTGACGCCAAGAGGCGCGCGCTTCCTGCTTTGGGGGAGGGAGGCGCGCGCGTCTGGCTCCTCCTGTCGGAGGCGCGCGACTCAGAGAAGGCAATTTTGACATAATGGACTAGAAAGTCAGCCCTGTTATTCAGTTTAGTCCCTGGACTTAACGAAGTCAGTCAGGAACTTAACGGTAGTGACAGAAACTAATGAGAAACACTTAAAATGGGGAGAAACACAAGATTAAATGTGCAATCGGGGTGAGCTGTCCAAGGCGGGGTGTCTACAGAGCCCCTCGGCGACGTGGATTGCAAATCAAAACGCGTCGACGAAAGTTAAAAACACCCGCCGAGGACATCACCAAGAAAAAAGCAAAGACTCGATGAAAGCAGGAATTTGAAATTGCGAGAGATAGTGGTGCACTCCCTGTGTGAGCGGCTTTTGTTGATAGAGGGGGTGGCATGATTCGTTAGGTGAACCTGCCGGCTGAATATGTTGAATGAGGCCGTTAGTGAACCTTTTGAACGAAGCCGTTAGTGAACCTTTTGGAGAGGCTGTTAGTGAACCTTTGAGGAGGCTGTTAGTGAACCTTTGAGGAGGCCGTTAGTGAACCTTTGAGGACGAATCCGTTAGTGAAATCCGTTGATGAGGCCGTTAGTGAACCCTTGTAGAGGCCGTTGGTGAACCTTTGAAGAGGCCGTTAGTGAACCTTTTGGAGAGGCCGTTAGTGAACCTTTGAGGAGGCCGTTAGTGAACCTTTGGAGAGGCCGTTAGTGAACCTTTGAGGAGGCCGTTAGTGAACCTTTGAGGAGGAATCCGTTAGTGAACCTTTGGAGAGGCCGTTAGTGAACCTTTGAGGAAGCCGTTAGTGAACCTTTGAGGAGGCCGTTAGTGAACCTTTGAGGAGGAATCCGTTAGTGAAATCCGTTGATGAGGCCGTTAGTGAACCCTTGTAGAGGCCGTTGGTGAACCTTTGAAGAGGCCGTTAGTGAACCTTTTGGAGAGGGCGTTAGTGAACCTTTGAGGAGGCCGTTAGTGAACCTTTGGAGAGGCCGTTAGTGAACCTTTGAGGAGGCCGTTAGTGAACCTTTGAGGAGGCCGTTAGTGAACCTTTAAGGAGGAATCTGTTAGTGAAATCCATTGATGAGGCATTGCTTTGAAGTCTCGTGCCACTTGGAGTCACACTTGACTTTTTTATTTGTGGGGTGCGGGCACAGTTGACCGTGACCAGAAAAATATTCCTGCTGGGGATGAAATGTTGAGATTGACCCTTGAGGGGGGTATGTCACCCGTGACAGAACTTAGGGAGTTCGGAATCTGGAGAAGGACAGCCTACTTTTGAGTGGGAGTTTCTATCCTACTTTCAATCTTTGACATGCCTTAAGGGCAGACCAGAAGAAGGTGTGCCCAACTGGGTGTCCGAGGACAGGGGCTGTGTCTTGATTTAGGCTGGAGATCTCTGACTAGGCCTTTTCTGAAGTGATCTAGACTTGGGAGACGCGCGCTTTCCTCTGTAGGCTGGGGACGCGCGCGCAATTCAGACCGCTGGCGGGTGGCGCGCGCGTCTGGGAGGCGGAATTCCGGGCTTGACATTTGCCTCCCAAAAGAACCCCCAACAGCTATAATATCATCTTCTATTCGACCACTTGATTCTCACAGCTCCTTTCTGCCATTTTTGAACATCATATTATTGCTTAACTTTGTTTATGATCAACATTTTCCATGGCTTCCAATTCTTTTGCTCTTGATGCCAAGGTTGTTAGTGGGTATGAAAAGGACTTGGGCACTTTTGTGTATTCTTTTTAAGACCCATCCCAAGAAGGCCTTCATTAAATACTTCGGGTTCCGTATTCTTTTCACTTTGCGGACGTTGAAGCCGGATTGGGATTTGTTGAGAGCTGCCGCGGCTTTCTGGGATTGCGACAGCCATACCTTCAACTTTTCAGCTAATGAAATGGTGCCGACTGTTGATGATTTCGGGGCCATCCTTGGCATGCCTTTGGCTGGTCGGATTATCGTCCCTAAATATCACCGTGGTACCATTGACTCTTGGGTTGAGTCACTGAATCTCCCTGTTGAGGACGTGAGGAAGATGTGGCACGGTACTGTGATTGACATAACTGAGTTGCCGATGTTCTTCAGTTTACACTCGGGGGATCCGGTGGTTCAATCTTTCAAAAGGAATGCCATGGCCGCTTGTCTCTTTAGTGAAGTACTGTTTGTTACACCCTTCGGGACTACGGATGTGCAGTTGGCTGAGATTATTTTGCAAGCCAAGGAGCAACAATTTAGTATAATCCCTCTTATTGTAGGGGAGACATTGCACGGCCTTTATGAGTTACATAGGACGGACGAGATGTGTCGGGGAAGCCCTTTGCTCTTGACCATATGGCTCCGAGAACACTTCAAGATTTATTCCCCGGATGGTGATTTGTCTCCTTTTGCTGTTCATAGGAGGAAGTTATTGATCCGGGATTTATCTGAAGATGGTTGGAAGAAATTCTTTGCCTCTCGGGTAACCGTCGATATTGAGTGGTGCCCTCCTTTTTGGGGTCTTCGTCCTTTTGTGGAGTGGACTCTTGGTTTTCAGCACGTGGTTGTACCCGGCTTGAGAGATTCGTCATTTTACCAGCCAGAGCGGGTTCTGCGGCAGTTTGGTCACTAACAGATAATTCCTTTTCCGAGGGACAGAATGCTTCGTCCAGTTGCTTACATGGGTTCAGACTTCTCGAGTGAGCTTCAGTCGGCTTGGGGAGATGATCGCGGGCTTTTGCTCCTCTGCATCGGGGGAGTGTCTTCCTTCCCGAGATCTACTTGGATTATTTGTTTGGCACCCTTTACCGTGTTATCACTTGGGTCGATGTGCTTCGTGCCGAGTTGTTGGGGAAGGGTTTTGAGCCTAGCAGCGCTTTGAGATATAGGGAGGCTGCTGCTGATTCGAGTAACATTCTTGCTGATCCTTTCGGTACTCCTTTGGATGACTTTTATGCCAAGAGACGTGCCACAACACAGAAGGTTTCGGTGCGTATTAGTGCTCCTCCGTTATCCAAGAAGAAAAGGATTGAGAGACGATCGGGTGGTCCTTTGAAGGCTAAGAGAAAATTGGATTTTTCTTAGTACCCTAAGAGATTGCAATTAAATTAGACCACTTTGTTTTAGGATTTAATGTTTTGATGTCTTTCGTTGCTCAATAAATCCGTTGTAATGGCTTGAATAATTCATTGAATGAATAAAAATTGCATCTTGTTATTTGAAGTGAATTGGGTATTTTGATATGTTTTAGACCGCACCCGAAGGTTGCCTACGTTCCTCCAATTGGGGGGCTCAGGTCTCCGTAGTTCAAACAAACAAAGACCATTTTTTTTTTTGTTTTTTATTTTTTGTGTGCACCCTGTTTTTTGCCTAGACCGCCCTTTCGGGTTTTCAATCTAGCGGGCTTCTTTTTTTGCACGTGCTCTAATTTTTGCCTAGGCCGCCCTTGCGGGTTTTCAACCTAGCGAGCGATTTTTTTTTTATGGTCTTTGTTTATTAAGCATAGAACCTCTTGAGCTTGTCGAGGTTGACCTCCTTTGGCAGCTGGTCACGATCTAAATCCACGAGTCGGACTGCACCGCCGCTTAGTATCTTCTTGACCACGTACGGACCGATCCATCGGGGTCCCCATTTCCCTAGGGGATTCATGGCGTTAGGAGGATGTTGTCTTAAGACCAAATCTCCCACATTGATGTTTCGAGGCTTTACCTTTTTGTTGAAAGCTCTTGCCATCCTTTGCTGATACTCCCTTGTGCGTTCGAGTGCTCTTAGCCTTTTCTCATCGAGTACGGCTAGCTGTTCGTATCGACTTTGCATCCAGTCGAGCTCGTTGACTTGGTTCTCGAGGTGGACCCGTAGAGATGGGAATTCAAGTTCGATTGGGAGTACGGCTTCAGAACCATAGACTAACGCATAAGGAGTTTCTCCTATTGCTGACCGTATTAATGTGCGGTAGCCCCACAATGCCAATGGTAGCTTCTCGGGCCAATCCCTTCCTGTTGAGGCCATTTTCTTGACGATGGTCTCGATGGTCTTATTTGCTGCTTCAACCGCGCCGTTTGCTTGGGACGGTAAGGAGATGACTTGTGTTTGGTGATCTTGTATTCTACCAAAAGTGCATCCATTTCCTTCTCAAAGTGAGAGCCGTTGTCGGAAATGATTTCATGAGGCACGCCGTATCGGCACATGATATTGATCTTTACAAATTCGGCCACTTTCTTGGCGTTGAGGGTCCGATAGGCTTGTGCTTCGACCCACTTTGTGAAGTAATCGACGGCCACTAGGACGAATGACCGCCCATTGCTCCCGCCAGGATGGAATTTACCGATGATGTCTATCCCCCAACAAGAGAAAGGCCAAGGTGTGACCATGTTGTAAAGTTGCGAGGGTGGAGCGTGTTGCAGATTAGCATGGAATTGGCACTTGGCACACCTTTTGACTTTCTCGATACAGTCTCGTTCCATAGTGCTCCAATAGTAACCAATGCAGACTATCTTCTTGACTAGCATAAACCCATTCATGTGGGGTCCACACTCTCCTTCGTGCACTTCACACATTATCTCTTGAGCTTCGGCCTCATTGGCGCATAATAGATTGATCCCGTCATGGTGCCTTTTGTAGACTCGGTCTCCAATCAGTACGTACCGAGAGGCTAGCCTTTGCAGAGCCGCTTGAGACTTCTTATTGCTATTCTCGGGATAAATGCCATCTTTGAGGAAATTCATGATATCCGAATACCACGGGGAGTTTGTTTGAACCTCGTCGATCTCGATACTCATGCAGTACGCCGGACTGTCCCTTCGGGCAATTTTGAAAGGCTTCACCATTTTTCCTTTGGGCATTTCGACTAATGAAGCTATAGTGGCCAGTGCATCGGCGAAGCGGTTTTTATCCCTTGGCAGGTTGTTGAAAGTGATCTCTTGGAATTGTTCAATCAATTCTTCAAGGTGCTGACCATACTGTTGGAGGGTCGGGTCTTGGATTCGCCATTTACCCGATTGCTGATTGATAAGGAGCAAAGAGTCGCCGAATACTTCTAGTTCCCTGACGTTTCTTTCGAGAGCTGCTTCGAGCCCTGCTATGCATGCTTCGTACTCTGCAATGTTATTGGTAGCTTCGAATTCCAGACGGATGGCAATGGGAGTGTAGATGTCTTTTGGATCGACGAGCAATACTCCTATACCAAAACCGTGTTTATTGGCGGCGCCATCGAAAAAAAGTTGCCACTTATTTTCCTCGGTTACAGTACAAATTAAATGCTCATCGGGGAACTGTACGTCTTCCCCCTTCACTTCGTCAAACGGGAATTCGGCAAGCTGGTCACTGAACACTTTCCCCCTGACGGATTTTAGTGTGACGTAAGTGATATCATAGCCGGCGAGCATGAAGTACCATTTGGCTATTCTTGTTGACATGAAAGGCTTCTCGAAGATGTAGCGGAGCGGGTCCACCTTTGCTACTAGCTTGATCGGAAAAGCTTCCATATAGTGTTTGAGCTTTTGAGTAACCCAAACCAATGCTTTACATGACTTCTCTAAGACAGAGTAGTTCTTTTCGCCTCCTTGGAATCGGCGACTAACAAAATAAATGGCATTCTCCTTTGTGGACTCTCGTTGCTCTTGTGCTAACATAGCCCCTAGGGCTTCATCATTGACAGTGAGATAGAGCAAAAGAGGCTTCTCCTTGTGCGGTGGAACTAGAACAGGAGGGCACGTCATGTAATGCTTCACTTGGTCGAAGGCTTCTTGGCACGCGTCGGTCCAGTCTAAAGCTACATTCTTCTTGAGTAGCTTGAAGATTGGCTCGGACATGGAAGTGAGTTGGTTCACAAACCGACTGATGTATTGCAGTCTGCCCATGAAACGTTTGATCTCTTTTGCGTCTTTGGAGGAGGCATGTCAATGATTGCCTTGATTTTGGAGGGGTCTACTTCAATTCCCCTTTCAGTGACCATATAACGAAGGACTTTGCCTCGGATAACCCCGAACGTGCACTTTGCAGGGTTGAGCCTCATCTTGTGTTGACGAAGCCTTTCGAAGAACTTGTGGAGATCGATTAAATGTTGACCATCGGTCCCTTTAGAGTGAATGATCATGTCGTCCACATAGACCTCGATTTCTTTGTGAATCATATCGTGGAACAAGTCTGTCACGGCTCTTTGGTAGGAAGCCCCAGCGTTTCTTAACCCAAATGGCATGACTGTGTAGCAAAAGGTACCCCACGGTGTTGTGAAGGCTGTCTTATGTTGATCTTCCTCGGCCATGAGAATCTGATTGTACCCAGCGAACCCATCCACGAATGAGCGAACCTCGTAGGCAGCAGTGGAGTCGACCAGCATGTCGATATTAGGGAGTGGAAAATCATCTTTTGGGGAAGCTTTGTTCAAATCCCGGAAGTCCACACAAACTCGAACCTTGCCGTTTGCCTTTCTGACTATCACGATGTTGGCTAACCATGTCGGATACTCGATAACCTTGATGAAACCCACACTGAGGAGCTTCTCAATCTCTTCTTTGACTTGCAGAGACCATTCTGGCTTGATCTTTCTGAGCTTCTGCTTTACTGGCTTGGCATCTTCTCTAATCGGAATTCTGTGCTCCGCTACCTTTCTGTCCAAACCCGGCATGTCTTTGTATGACCATGCGAACACATCCACGAACTCCCGTAGTAGTGCAGTCAATCTGTCTCTGTCGTCCCCCTTGAAGAAGCTTCCGATCTTAGTTTCTCTTGGCTCTTCTTCGGTACCCAGATTAACAACATACAATTCTTCGTCAGCCTCTGGACCATTTTCACCACGACTACGGACTTGTTGAGCAAGTTCATTTAAGTATGTTGTGATTTCGTGGTCTATTTCATCATAATTTAAATCGTTATTAACTTGTTCATTAAGTTCATTATTAGTTAATTCATCATTTATTATGTTTGCAATCTCAGGGTACTCAGAAATATCAAATTTTTCATTAGCAAAGAAAGGAAACACACGCTCTGCTATGGCCTCCATTTCCTCTTGGGTGAGGGTATTAGAGACACTCTCGGACTCGAAAGTAAGTGTTTGCGGCTGTGCGGGGTATGTAACCCATTTCTTGGACTAAGAATTCCTCGGATACCACGGGTCCCCTTGTAGAATACCAATTGTTGATCGGCTCGGAGCTTGGCTGGATCTCACTGATAGTCTCATTCATGATGACGGTGTTATGGATGGCGTTGACTTGGCATTCATTCATTATGGCAAGCTCTTCGAACATGGAGGCTAAATCTGTCAGTTCTTCCCCCACGATGATTTCTGTCTCAGACTCTATAGTCACCTTCCTTCCCCACCATTCACGGGGCGACATGGGAGTTGGTTCCCTTTCGGATTTCTTGATCTCACAATCGGAGAAGATTTCGAGACCGGGCTTTTTGACACCCTTATTGTTAACCCATGGCTCGGGAAAGATCATGTATGGAACGTCTTCCCCTTGGCGGACAAAATAGCCATTCAACGTCTTGCGGTAAGGCCTTAGATTAGGGACCTCATAACGACGACCTTCTTTACGAGCCCGGGCCTTTTCATTCTTGATCGCGTGCTCTTGTTTCAAGTCTTCTCTGGAAGGCTCGTATCCCAAACCGAATGTGTTCTTGAAAAATGGAACTTGCACAGGATGTAGGATTCCTTGATGATATTTCCCTAGGCCTAAACCAGGGAAGTAGTCCATATTCCTCATCATGCGGAGGACTTCGTGATTGCTGGGGGTCCATGATCCGTTTCCCCCTTCTTTGTCAATGGCGTTGATTGAGACACCGGAGAGAGTGGAGTCTGGTAACCCATGCTGAACTTGGTGGACGGGCTCACTTTTTCTGTGGATAGTGACGTTTTCAGCCATGACGGTCAATATTTCATCACCATTTTGGATCTTGACACATTGATGGATAGTTGACGGGACGGCATTAGAACTGTGAATCCATGGTCGACCCAAAAGTAAGTTGAACGAGGCCGGGATGTCAAGCACTTGGAATGGAACGGACATGACCATGCTCCTAAACTCATTGTCTATTTCGATCATGCCCATGACTGTACGGGCGGTGCTGTCATAACCTCGGATTACTTGAGTAGAAGGCTTCAAATCGGAATCCTTAAGCCCCAGTATGCCCATGATTCGGCTAGGCATGAGGTTGAGTGCGGAACCACCGTCCACTAAGACTCTTGAGATGGGCCTCCCCCTTGCTCGTACCTTGAGGTAAATAGCCTCGTTGTGGTCGGAACCAAATGGTGGAAGGTCCATATCGGCAAAGGTGATGACGTTGCCAAAATGAATGTGACCGATCATTGCCGTGAGGTCCTCGGGAGTAGTATCGGGAGAAACTGATGTATCATCGAGATTGCGGATGACAAGATCTCGGTGTTTCTTTAAAGATGTAATGAGGTCCCAAATAGAGATGTTGGCTTGAGTTTTCTTGAGTTGGGCAAGTAGAGGATCTTCGGGAGTGTCGCGAGCTTGCGGCCTTTGAGAAGAGGAGCTTGGCGCGGAAGTGGAAGGGTTGCTTGCTATGACTCGACCGGATCGAGTTAGCATGTTGACGTTCCCATCTTGCTTCTTTTTCCTATTCTCTAGTACTTCCCTCATTACCTCATCGTAAGTTACAACATAACAAGAATTGTCAAGTTTATTCATAACATTGGGGCCCCCATTCACAATTGGGATTGAATGGGTGGTCCCCTCGAGTTCTCCTATCTCTATTACATTGACATGTTCTCCATTAGTCACTATAAATTCTTTCTTGTCTATGAGATCTTGAATGACATTGCGGAGAACGAAGCATTCCTCGGTGGTGTGGCCACTATATTGGTGGTAGCCACAATATTTGTGGTGAGCATGATTGGGGTGGACCGTCTTGGGTTGGTACCCTTGTACGGGTGTGACTTGACCCTTTGCTTTGAGGACTTCGAACACTTCGGTTTGAGTCATGCCTTGGAGAGGCGTGTAGACACGGTCATTTCGAGACTTCTTCCCTTGGGGTGGAGGAACCTTTTTGTAATTCCCCTTATCGATAGTGACGGCGTTGACTGAGGCCTATTTTTGGAGTTGGAAGCGGCCTTGTAGCGGTAGCTAGGAGCACTTTTATTCACTTCTTTGAGTAACTCGTCCATTCGGACCCCCGCCTCATACATTTGGGAGAAATCCGCATAGCAGGCCCCACTTAGGTGGGTGCGGAGATCAATTTTGAGACATTTGAGAAAGATGTCCATTTGCTCCTTGGTATTTGGCCTTTCCACAATCTCCGAGAGTTTATCATTCCATCTCCTTGTGAAGTCGATGAAGGACTCGTGGTCTCGTTGAGTAGTGTTCTCTAGCTCTTTCCTTGTGGGCCGGTGAGTGGTGTTGCCTTGGTATTGGTTCTTGAAGGCAAGCATGGCGGAGTCCCAATCAAGACGGACAGTGAGCGGGAGAGTAGCATACCAATCTTTTGCCGCCCCCTCGAGAGTGAGAGGAAAGCATTGAGCCATCACCTTGGGGGAGACCTTCTTCGGAACCATTGCCCAAATATAAGTCTCAATGTGAGCCATAGGACAAGAGTTGCCCTTGAATTTGCTTATGTCGGGCATCTTGAACTTATTAGGAAGAGCGGCCATAGTACTCATGAGGATGGATGATTGATAAAGGCTTGTGTCGGAGCCTTTCCATGTTGAGCCCATTGAATTTTTGGTCGATGTAGGCCATGATAGAATCCACCATTTTGGGCTCATTGTTCTCGGAACTTGGCCCTCCCACTTTCTTGGTGCGGGTGTTGACATAAGGACTTTTGAACAAACCTTCGGTCCATTCGGATTCGTCATCGTTATTCTTGCTCTTCCCCTTGGCAAGATTAGTGAGCTTTTCTTTCATTAGCTCCATCTCGGCCTCGTGGGCCTCCCTTTGGCTGTCGAGGTGGGATTGCCAAATATCGTCTTTGCTTTGTGCCTCCTTATTAAGGGTGGAGACTTGCTCTTGGAGGAGTTGGACCATGGTTGAAAGCTGTTCGAGAGACATGGTGTTGCTGCTGCTGGTCATGGTTGCTGTTGGAGTAATCTCTTCACGGACTAAACGATTTGCAGAATCCCGATAGACTCTGTAAGTACCAATTGAACCTATATTGCAGAAGAGGCCCTTGTCAGTCTTGAGTAACACTTGCGGTCCACGAAGAGGCTTAGAACACACAGTTGGGCACACGACTCGAACCACACAAGAAAAGACTCTTTTTTTTTTTTTTTTTTTTTTTTTTTTTTTATAAGTCGGAGGGAATGGATCCCTTTTGGGGTTTCTAAGAAAATAATGGAATCGTCACACTAGTATATAGACCATCTCGCGGTCCCATATACTCATCGGATTCCATCGCGTTTGTGAATCCTACATGTATCGGGATTAAACTAAATTAATGTAGTAAAGCATACATGCGGGGACAGATTTTTATTTTCGTCCAAAATAACCACTTTTGGGGACGGATTTTTATTGCGTCCGTTTCAACAAGTTGGCATGTATGATTTGAAGACATTAGTTTAGGGAAATCTTGGTACATGGAAACCGACTTGAGTCACGGAGTGTTAGACCCTAACTAGAATTGTGTGGCTTGTGCTCGGCTTGAATATGAGGCTCAAAGGTCACCCCCGGCATGTAGTCTTGAACTACGCCACGGGCTGAGGTTGACCGCTTCGAAAGAGTCAAGGTCAGGTGGAGCTTGAAACTTTCTAGGACGGGCCTCGACGGGTTTGGGGTTGGACTTGTGCGACTCGATAGTGAGCAGTTCATAGGAATATGTGCATGTAGTGTGAGGTCTAACAAGTGACAAAATATTTTTTATATATTTTTTTTTTTGAAAAGAAAGATAAAAAAAACACATAAGCACATAAATTACAACTCCCGAATCACCCGTGTGACCGGTAAATAAAACCTAAAAATAAACAGTCTGAGGGTTCAATTCTGTTCTGATGCAGGCAACTGTGCCCACACCCCACTGTTCTGCTCAGTCACTGAAACATGTTTCTGTTCTGAGAACCAACCCAGAATCGTGCGCCTCTGAGTATTGATACGGGATGCGCGCGCATAGCGCAATGCTAATTAGGAGGCGCGCGCTTCTGGGCACCCTTGTCAGATTGTCAGATTTTGGACTCAGGGGATTGCCACCTATGTCTAACTTGTTTTTAGAGTCGCCACCTATGTTTTGAGGAACATAAGAAAAACCTATTGATAATAGCCTAAGTTTGATTACGAAAACAGAGATTCTTTGTTTTGAGGTTCGGGGGTTAGATTACGAGATGGGAAGTACCGAAACACCCATCTCGCCCAACTAAAGTTGGTCCTGCTTGATCAAAATCTACATGAATGATAAACGTTCTTCTTCTTCTTCTTTAAATCATAAAAAGGGGTAGTAAAATGGAGTTTGGAATGTAGGAGATAACTCTTTAACCGACCTCAATGAGATGAGGTGATCATTAGAGTCATGTCCCAAAATGATTTGGGTGATTGCACTTTGATAATACAAAAGAAAGAGAAAAGAGATGAAATTGAGAAGGGGAAGAAATAGCTTTACCTAGACTTCAAGAGACTTCAAACACTTCTTGTTGAATTACTTGGAAAAATCCTTTGGAAAATGCTTTGAGGAAATTTGGTAAAGTCAAGGTCTTTCGGTCCTTTTTGGTCAAAGTTTTGTCGTAAGTTTTTGTCCTCTGAAAATGGAGGTAAAGGGAGGTTTTTATAGGTGAAAGAGAGATGTTTTTGGTGCCAAAACTCAGTCACCAAGAAATCCTTCCCGGGCAAAATCCTGTAAATTGAGCAAGGGAGAGAATCCTGGCCAGAAATCTGTAACTGACGCCCAGAGGCGCGCGCTTCCTGCTTTGGGGGCGGGAGGCGCGCGCGTCTGGCTCCTCCTGTCGGAGGCGCGCGACTCAGAGAAGGCAATTTTGACAGAATGGACTAGAAAGTCAGCCCTGTTATTCAGTTTAGTCCCTGGACTTAGCGAAGTCAGTCAGGAACTTAATGGAAGTGACAGAAACTAACGAGAAACACTTAAAATGGGGAAGAAACACAAGATCAAATGTGCAATCGGGGTGAGCGGTCCAAGGCGGGGTGTCTACAGGTTGGATCTTCAAAAGCTAGAACGTATGAATGGATTCTCGATAGTGGGTGTTCACGACACATGACTGGAGATGAATCCTTACTTGAAGATGTTCCTGAAGAAAGAGGTCTCTCAGTAACATTTGGTGATAATAACAAAGGACAAGTTGTTGCATATGGAAAGCTCAAGAAAGACAAAGTGTACATTGAAAGAGTCTCTCTTGTCGAAGGACTCAAGCACAACTTATTGTCCATATCTCAATTTTGCGACAAAGGATTAGAATGCCACTTACTTCAAAGAAGTGTCTCATTAAGGATGGCAAATCTGGAGCTACATTACTCACCGGTTATCGTAAGACAAATATTTATATTATTGATTTCCAAAATATGAACTCTAGTACTAATCTTAGTTTTGTAGCTAAAAGTGTGAGTGAAAATAATTGGCTACGGCACAAGCGCTTGAGTCACTTAAACTTCAAGTATCTATCAAAACTCAGTAGGAACAATCTTGTTAAAGGACTTCCTAAGGTTGCTGATCATCATGACAAAAAATGCGCTGCGTGTCAACTTAGCAAACAACCAAAGCAGTCTTTCTCCAGTAAGACAAATCCCTCAACTACGAGATTTTTGCAATTTCTTCACATTGATCTATTTGGACCAGTTACCACTGCAAGTATTAGAGGATGGTGGACGATTTTTCAAGATATATGTGGGTGGAAACGATGATCTCTAAAGACAATTGTTATGACATTTTAACCACTCTATTCAGACTGCTCCAAACCCAAAAAGAAGATGACATCGTAAGTGTTCGATCCGACAATGGAACAAAATTTAAGAACAACGGTGTTGTTCGATACTGCGACGATCATGGGATAGATCACAACTTCTCAACTACTGGAGTTCCTCAACAAAATAGTGTTGTGGAAAGGAAAAACAGGACGTTGTTTGAAGCGGGAAAGACGATGATAGCTGAAGCCAAACTACCAAAGTACTTTTGGGAAGAAGTTGTCAACCCCGCATGTTTTACTCAAAATCGTTCCCTCATCAAAAAACATTATAACAAGACTCCGTATGAACTTTGGCGTGGTAGAACTCCCAACATTGAATTCTTCAAAATCTTTGGTTGCAAATGTTACATCCTCTACAATGGAAATGAACATAGAGGTAAATTTGATGCCAAAGCCGACGAAGGTATTTTTGTTGGGTATGCCAAACATTCTAAAGCTTTTCGCATTTTTAATAGATCTACATTAGTGATAGTTGAATCTGTACATATTACATTTGATGAACATTCTCTCTTTGAGCCACATTTGGCTCCAAATGTTTCTGATGATTCTGTTGAGTCTATTGAGACAAGTGCTCCCATTCAAGTTGCACCTACACAAGATCGGAATGCATTAACTCAAGGAAATACATCTACATCAGTTGTGCAGAACCTTGACAATAGCGCACCAAGTGAAGCTTCAGTTGCACCATAAAATGCGCCTGATGATTTCACTCATTCGCCTCATTCAAATGTTGCACCTGGTGTCACTCTGTTAGTACCCGAGCTGAAAATGAGTTTATTAAGGATTTCCGAAATATACAAGGACTTTATAGGAATTAGAAACCTTGCAAAGACTTGTCCCGGATTCCCAAAATATGTCATTATTCTAGAACACCCTAAATATGGTCAAAATATGGTTTCCTTAAACCATGCAGAAACCCTAGCTTAGGAATCACGTCAGCCCGCAACCTTGGCCACGCGGCCAACCTTGCTGCGCCTCCGACCTTGTCCACGCGGCCAACATTGTCACCATCTTTAATCATGGCCAGGCGGCCAACCTTGCTCTGGATGATCCTGACCGTCAGATCTTCCCCTCAGTTTACTATATAAATCCATTCCATCCCATTGGTTAAGGATCCCGAGTTGGAGAGTCTTAAATCCGATTTTGAGAGTTCTTAAACATTATCTTGCTCCCTAATTAAGCATTCAAACACTCAAGGAGATCAAGGTTTATTTCTTGCCAACATAGGTAAGTTTTCTAACTTTTTCTTCATGTTCTTGCATCATTTTTAATGTAGATCTTTTATATTCATGTTCTTACATGTTTATTCATAGTTTCTTCATATGCTTTGCATGTTCATTCATATGTTCATAATATGTTCTTCGCATGTTCTTCGGGTACACAGATTAAAACCTTATTTATGCTATATTTAGGGTTGCGATATTCATGTTTGCATGATTTTTCATAGCCGATGATGATTTAGGGTTCATCAACCCAAGGATGATCTAGGAACTATTTCTAAACCCTAAACTTTAGGTAATTATTCCCATGTTCAATAATCTTCACATGATGAATGTGATTAATGTTCATCGAGATCTCATTGATGGCATAGTCATTATTCTAGGATGTGATCATCCTGCATGTTTCTTTCTCCTCCCTCTTCATTATGCATTATCCCTATTCTCTCTCCACATTCTAATTATGTGCGAACTACGCTGACCTGAGCTTCTCACATTGAGAGGAACGTAGGCAATCTTCGGATCCGGTCTAAATCACTAACATACTACATACACCGCATCATGATAGAAAGACCGATCAATTCGGCAATAGGAGTGATAACGTTCAATATTCTTCTCTTGTTGTAATTTGACCCCCGAACCCACTAAAGATGCTTTTTTCAATGTTTTGGATTTAATTAAAACGGCGTGGCGACTCTCATAATTTTAATGTCGTTATGAATATTCCCTTTTGTAAATAATAATAATCACAAGATACTTCCCATGCGTCGCTTCATCGGAAAGGGGTATTCACACTGGCGACTCCGCTGGGGACTGTTTTGAAACTTTTTCAAACTTAGTGGGTCTAACTTTCGTTCACATCATGATGTTTGCCATGTTTCCACATGCACCACACACTTTGCCATGTTCTCACATGCACCACACAGTTAAGCCATGTTTACACATGCACCCGCGCACTCCGCCATGTTAATGCTTGTACCTTGTACCTTGTACCATGTACCCTTGTTATCTTCGCTTTAGTATTAGGGTCAAACAAAACTCTGCTATGCTCCCTTGTACATTATTCTCTCTCTCTCTCTCTCTCATGCATTGCATTACATCATCCTAACATTAAAAACTTCTCTCTTTTCTCCCTAAAAAGAATTAGTTTCTTGCCTCACACTACCACTAGTCCGTGTCAGCACTGCACAGGTCCCCATTACCCAGAGTATTCGATGTGCAGGAATTTGTGCGCTACTGTAGCACTCTTTTCGAGTCAGTCATCTATTCCACTCACCGTATACGGTGGGAACCTTTTACCTAACCCATGTCAACCCACACTAATGTAGGTAACACACCTAGGTTTCGGCCGGTTGGTTTGGCTAGCTTTTCCTTAATAGTCAATTAACATGCTGTCCATGTCAGTCATCCTCAAGTCAATGATGAATCGAGATCTTTTGAGAGGAAGTGCACAAAAAATTGATTTCCCTACAAGGGACGTGCCATGGTGAGATGAGTGTTTGTTGTCAAGATCTCCGCTCATCGTTAACTTGCGTAGGATGCAACATAGACATCACGTTAAATGCCTTTAAGGAAGGGTTAGTCGTAGGATCCGATGGTTGGTGGAAGTCGCTTGCCCTATAGGACCCTCGCCCAAATTGTCCGTTTGGGGGTGTGCAATGCAGGTGAAAAACGAGGGGTCTATAGACGTAGTGATGGCCTCCACTAATCGTAGTCTTCTAACTAGTTGCGAAAAAGGGGTACCCCTTCCAACCAATTAGGATGTAAATAATGTATGTTTTTGTAAATTAAAATATACTTTGCATGAGCCTTCCCCCTCTCCTAAAAGCTTCATTGCCCTTCAACCTTTCAGCAAAGCAAGTTTGGATCCATTCGGGTGGTCGACTACAACGTGAAGCTTCTACTCCGTCCACGTTCTCAGTCTCGTCATCAGCAATGTCAACTCCCGCTTCATCTTCAGTCTATGCTCCTCCTGCTAGTGCCGCCGAAATCAACACTGAGGCTACTCTCAATGGTGTTCCCCCAAGCCTCCAGAACTTCCTCGCCGGTCTCGAAGCCAAGATCAAGAATCTTGAGGAAAGCAACAAGATTTTGGAAGACCAGAACCAACTGTTGAAGGACCACATTCAGCAAAAGGGGACTAGGATGGTGCCCGATGGTAAGAATTTCATTTATGTCGAGGATGAAGAGGTCAATACCAACTGTCCCTCCAACACCAATGCCACTACCTTCCCACTCCCAAGCTACCGCAATGATCCACCTCCTTCTCTCTACACCCAACAAGGTTTCACTACCATGAGCAAAAACAAGGCTGTCTATGAACCTTCCCCTGAACTGCTTGGTGGCTACCTCTCTGCTAGCAAACTACCCGCACCCTCGTTGCCTCTGAGTATTGGGATGGCCGCTGCTACTACTTCCACTACTCCTCCCGTCATTCTGTCAGAATCTATCCCCGACATCTCCAATCACCCTGTGGTCACGGTCATGCAAGAGCAAATGGCTCGCGTATTCCATAGCACTTTGGATGGTATAGCTCTGCGTTGGTTCTTGGGGCTAGAACCAGGCGAGAGGCAAACTTGGGATCAAATTAGTGTCATTTTCTGTGAGAAGTATCAAGCTAACTTGGATTGGCATGTGAATCGAACGGATCTTGAGAACACTATGCAAAAGCCGGCGAGGCTATTTATGATTTTTACAAGAGGTGGAATCATCGGTTGTGCGAGGTCCAATACCCACCAAAAGCAAAGGAACAGAAACAGATATTCTACAAATGTTTATTTCCTGAGATGAAAGCAGCCATCGGCAATGGTTATTTCCCTGACTTGCGGGAAATGGTTGACGCCGGAGTAAGGTACGAAGCAGGGTTCACTGGGATTGTGCCGCCAAAGGAAAGTCCAAAGACCAACAACAACAACTCCTTCCGCTACAAGGCTCCTACTGCGCCTGCGCCTCCTAGGGGTGGAAAGGAGGCCGTCGGCCAAGTGAATATGGTCCAAAATGAGGTCCCGTTAGATGTCCAAGCCGTAACAAGGAATGGGGCTCCACAACAGAGGGAGTATTTTGATGATTTTGGTATGCCCATGGGGAAGGTCTTTGACGTGTTAGTCAAGAGAGGTCTAATTAAGCCGCTAGAGAATTAACAACCCGCCAACCCAAGGACCGACTTAGATGCATCCAAATTCTGCAAATACCACAAGTACATTGGGCACACGACGGATGGGTGTATCCAATTGAAGCGCGTAGTTTAAGGGTTGATCAATGACAAGAAGATTGAGAAGCCGAAGGGTCCTAATGTGGTGAATAACCCCCTTCCTAATAATGGTGGGGTGAATATGGTGCAAACATGCGAGATCAGTATCCTAGAGCTCATGGATGCCTTTGACAAGATAGGGCTCACGATGGTGGATATCTTCATGGCATTGGTGAAGTTAGAAATTCTCGAACATTAGAAGGACACCTCCCCCGCCTTGGTTGCGATTTGTCAAAGTTTTGCCACTACCACAAGTGCACCGGTCACACTACCGAAGAATGCTTTGAACTCAAGAAAGCCGTGCAAGAGCTCATCCACAAGGGAGTTGTCGAAGACCCTAGAGATTATGTAGCTAGCAATGTACTCATGGTAGAACTTAGTGAGATCACTGATCCGGCCGAGCCTGTTATGGCGGACTGTGAGGAGATGGGTGTTGTATTTCAATGATTAATAATAAAGAACCATCTTGCTACTTGTTGTCTTTAGAAGAACTAGTTAGTGAAGTCGAATCTCTAGAGGAAGAGAGTCCCAAACCCTCTCAACCTCTTTCTTGGGACGAAATGTTTGAAGAAGCCGAGAAGATCGAAATTCCACCTCCTCAAGAGGGAACCCCACTCTCTTTAGACGAGTTGCGAACGGAAGTTTGTCTACTCACAAGATCCGGTCAAGTGTACCAATCCGATCCGAAGGGAGCAAAGAAAATCTTTGGGAAGGAACCCGAGCAAGCCGACCTCAAGAATGAAGACCCTATCCTCACCCAACTCAAACAGACCCAAGCCCGCATTTCGCTCTGGTCCTTACTCACCTCCTCTCTCGCCCATCGCCTCATGCTTGAGCAAAACCTCGCCGCTACTATGGTCCCGTCAAACACTACCCCAGAGAACGTCACACACATGATTGGGAATATCCACTATGGAAACATCATCACTTTCTCGGAGCTAGACAAGCCAGTGTTCGGAGTTGATCACAATGAACCCCTGTACATCACTGTGGAAGTGGATGGCAAGAAGATCCCTCGTGTATTCGTTGACAATGGTTCTGCTATTAACATCTTGCCGTCAAGGATGATGGATGTAGTCGGTGTCCATGGTGTGGACTTGAGCCCGTCTAAGCAAACAATCAAAGCTTATGACTCAACCTGTCGCGCGATTATAGGCGTTGTCACCCTGCCCATCACAATCGGAACCAAAATCCTACCCACCGAATTCCATGTCATAGACATTCCCGCAACCTTCTCACTCCTGCTCGGACGGCCATGGTTACACTAGTCAGGCGCAGTTCCCTCCTCCTTGCACCAATGTGTGAAATTTCAATCCGATAATGAGGTGACAGTTGTCTACTGTGATTTAGTAACGGCCCAAGGGACGGACACCAAGGGCATTCCTGTTTTACAAATACAGCATGGGGAAGAGGGCCGACTCTTCAATGGCTTCGAAATAGTCGCTCAGGCACAGATCTGCACCATCGACCTCACCAAAACAACGGATAAAGTGGCACCTGTTGTCAAGATACTGCGTAATATGGGTTTCATACCGGGGCTGGGGCTAGGTAAGTGCTTGCAAGGTCCCACAAGTCTGGTTAAAGAGATTGATCACCGAGGATTGTTCGGTCTTGGGTATACTCTCACTCCCGAAGACAAAGCAGAACAGAAAAGGATAGAGTTCCTTAAGAAAGTGGGGCTTTCTCATAAAAAGCTTGAGATGCGACCATACCGCCTTTCCCTTAATAGTTACTTCGTTAAGGAGGGTGAGGATTTTTCGTGTTTCGAGTTCGCAGAGCCATGGTTTGACCACACCGGTAAGTTGCAGAAAGGGTTCGATATTTTCAGAGATGTGGAATTCGATCGGTCCAACATGAAGCTGACTTACATGGAATATGACAAAGCCACGGGCAGAGTTAGAACCATCAGGCATGAGTACTCCGCCAAGGTTGCAGATGACTTGGCAGAGCAACTTGAAGCCGCAACCCTTGACAAGCCGACAGCAGAAACTGCAGAAGCGCCAAGAATGACTGAGACGTGGGACGGCCAATATCTGCTTCAGCATCTGGGTAATCAGGGGCTGGACGATGACATGGTAGCCGCTATTGGGCATGAATCAGAGAAGGACGTAGATCCGAGGACATTGGTGGTACCTATGGGGGACAAGCTCAAGAATTGGTGCATCATTGGGGGACCTATAGCTACTCCGGAATTTATGGTGGGGACATTGGGGCTTACTCCTTCTCCTGTCGCCACTCCTGCAGCATCTCCTGTCACTCACCCAAAATCCCCGTCCCCAGAGTCTAGTGTTTTACATTTTGAATTTGAGTCTTCCTTAAGTCAGACGACATTACGTCCGAAGACTATGATCTTGTTGCAAACGCTATTTTTCCTTTTGCCATGAATGAAACCCTCGACCTTTCTGAGTATCCCTCTATAGTCACTCTTTTAACTGATAAATTGGCTAATAATCAAACTAATGATATACACTTAGTTAATAATGATTCATTAGAAGAGGCGGACACAGACACATTAAATGATGAATACATTAAAGAAATTTCAGAACAGGTTATTAATCAAAAAGAATCTCGAGCCCAAGCTGCCGATGAGGTGTTAACATGCGTGAATTTGGGAACCGAAGCCGAGCCTAAGGAAACACAGATTGGAAGCTTCTTCAGCGGAGCCAAAAGGGAAGCACTGATTGAGATACTCAAAGAATATGTGGATGTGTTCGCATGGTCTTATAAAGACATGCCGGGGCTCGACAACTCGATCGTAGAGCACAGAATCCCGACAGCACCAGACTCTAACCAGTCAAACAGAAGCTGCGCCGCATTAAGCCGGAATGGTCTTTGCAAGTGAAGGAAGAGATTGAGAAGCTACTCCATGTGGGTTTCATCAGGGTGATAGAGTATCCAACTTGGTTATCAAATTTGGTGACTGTCAGAAAATCCAATGGTAAAGTCAGAGTGTGCGTGGATTTTCGGGATCTCAACAAAGCTACGCCGAAGGATGACTTCCCCCTGCCAAATATCGACATGTTGGTGGACGCGACCGCCCATTATGAGGTCAAGTCGTTTGTTGATGGGTTTGCCGGCTATAACTAGATCAAGATGGCCGAGGAGGTGTCACGCCCCGGAAATCTCAAAAATCCATAAATATAAAATTTACATAATATGCATCTCCAAAATACAAAATACCAAACACGGGCGCGTGAATTCAACTATGAAATCTATACCATCAAGCAGCACCTCAACGAGATTATAACTCGGAGACTAGAAACAAACGCGGAAGCAAGAACAACTATTAACAAAAATACCCAAAGTGCAACCGTATATACAAAACACTGAACGACTACGAACCCACAATAATATGCGTAAAGGCTCCGAAGGGCAACTATCCCAAATGCGATCAACCTGCTCAGAAGATTCCCGCTACAACGGACCTCACAACGCTACCACTTGCTTTCCTGGGGGGGGTTAAGGAAAAACAATTTGAAACAAGAAACGGGGTGAGATAAAATCTCAGTAAGTTACTAAATGCATCTACATGGCATAATATCATGCAAATCAACGATATAACTGAACAAGTAAATCACATAACAACAAATGAGAAAGCTCCCTATCGCCAACTGTCCCATACCAGTTGGAAATAACGACTAACTCATCATGCAGCACATAAGACTGAAATAAACACGTAACAAAGGATACTGAGCCAAGGTTTCACCAAACTGATAGAACAATCGCTGCGCAGCTTCAACCGATCAACCAATCAACAATAGCAGCATAACAACTGAAGAGAACCCCGGCCAGAACCGACCAATCAATCCATCAACCCATCAAACCATCTTCATAGTAGCATAAAAGCTGAAGAGAAATGCCCGGTACCGGAACAATAACCATAAGAGTGTCACAAAGGACAAGAGCCATGCCACAAAGTCATGCTCGGTAGCTAGATACATTCACAAAGGAAGCTAACTTATCTATTCGAAGGCCAATCTGGAAAAGGGGTATAGTAAGGGAAAACAATTGTCAACATTATAATGGACTTGGTTTTGCCATTATAATCTTTCCCATCGCCCGATGCAACAAATATGCCAGCTGGGCTTCCAAATAAATGCTAAGTAATAAATACTAGCTTAATTAAACAACTTAGGGTTCCAAAGTAGGGAACCACACCAATTAATCACCATAAAGATGCAAACGATTACTCATGAAGAGTTCAACAACCACGAACACAAGAAGTTTCTCATAAAAGCACAACAACGATAAATGGAATTTCTCATAAAGAGCACAACAACATTGATCATTAAAACAAGATGATTCCAAGACAAGGACCCATACCAAACACATCCTAAAGATGATACCCACGAGTTATTCATAAAGAGCACAACCCAAACGGTCGCTCACCAATGGCACAATGACTATTACCAAAATGACCCTAAACATTTACTCATAAAGATATACTAGGACTATGAACTCAACCATCTCATCACACCTGGAATTCCAAAGTAGGAAATCAGAATGAATACACCTTAAGGTTAATCAAACCGTAAATACCCAATCGCCAATTCACGCTTTACCTCCGTCCATAACGAACCAATTCTAAACACCCCAAACGAATCCAAAAGGTTACCCTTATTAGAACATGATCACGACCGGACTAAACCCTACACTTTAGTGTTCCAAAACAACCCTCTAGGTACTATAGGATATCACCTAAAACCTAGACCAAGTCTTATTCTAAAATCAATCCGATCAGTAAAATAACTTTCAATTAAAGGGTCTCAAAGTATGAAATCCTCACTTATATCACAAAGATGATCATAACAACTCAATAAAGTCACTTAATTGTATTTACAAAACTTGTTCACAATGGATCGATACAACTCCTCTTAACCTCAAACACCCAATAAAATCCCGAAGAGTAAAACTTAGAACTTAACTGAAAAACCTATCCCATCTTGTAGTACTCGAAGAGAGCTTCGAAACGATAGTTTACACGCCTAAAACGGAGTCCGGACGAAGAAGTTATGGCCTCCGGAAGATCGACCTAAATTCTGGAAAAAGTGGGCGGGCGCCCAGAATTTAGTGGGCGGTCGCTCTGAACGCTGTTGCCAAGCTAAATGAGGCTGATTTAGTGGGAGGTCGCCCAAAAATAAGTGGGCGGCCGCCCAAACCCCAAAATACCCCCGAATTTCACTCCTTTTGTCCTAAATCTTGATATAACAACCCTTATACCTCCCCACCATTGTGGAGCCCGACCCAAACCAATTCTAACTCCATTAAAACCCCATTTAACTCCAAATATATCAAACAACACATAACTCATCACCCCAATCCAACAATCCATCACCTAATCTTCACAAATCACTTCGAGAACAACAATTTCTTCCATGGCTTCCTAAATCAATTCGATTGAAACAATCACGAACACATCATAAGATGCCCAAACATTCCCAACAATACTTGATCAAATTCCATAACACCATTGTTCACAAAGGAACCAAATCTCAAGTACTAAAGTGTTCCACGGTATTAAATTAAGTCAACTAGGGTGATACTTCGAGCCTAGATCGGGCTTGAACCATAAAACCATTCGAAAACAAAGGTACTCAGGACAGCTGGTATGGGCGGTCGCCCATAGCCAGTCCGGGCGGTCGCCCAAAACCCACACCCAAGCCCAAAACCAACTGACTTCATGGGCGGTCGCCCAACCCAAAAGTGGGCGGTCGCCCACTCACTTTTACTCAAATTCTCCGGATCAACTGATCTCATGGGCGGTCGCCCAAACCACCCATGGGCGGTCGCCCACGCACCCAGGTCGCCGGAAAACGGCAAGAACCAAATGGGTTCTTCCATTTTCTTACCCAAAACCAAATTTCTCACAATCAACACTCCCAACTTGATCCCCAAAGTACCCAAACAACATCTAACTGAAAAGGGGACCTAAATAACACCATTTATCAACCAAAACCAAGATTAAATTCCAACATTCATAACAATCACCATTTTTAACCAAAAACCCAAATAAATTCCAAATAAATTCCAAACTCAATAAAACATCAAATATAACAACTTAAGCATTATATAAACATGATATGAACATTTTAGCATAAAAATAGGGAAAGGCAACTTACCCGGATTTTATCAAAGTTGCCAGAATTCGAAATTTCTTTGTTCTCTACGATCCTAACGACGATCTAAACATGTTTCAAGTTATGAGAAATGAGAGATAATGAGAAGAAGAGGACTAAAAAGAAGAGAGAAGGAGAGAGTTTCTTACCCTTTTTAACCATGGAGGAGAGAGAGAGAGATTGAGTGTGTGTGTGTGTGTGCTGGAGAGTGAGGGAGAAGGTGAGGGAGAGGGGGAAGTAGGGAGGGAGTAGGAGGATGATTAATTAGAATGTTACCCTAGGGCCCCTCCCCTACTACTTACCATTACAATTAAACTCCCTACTACAATCAAGTCCCAACACTACTACACTAGCACAAATAACTCAAATAAAATGCTAGGCATAAATTATTATGAAACATAAAATGCACACAAAATTTATTTAGATAAATAAATAATTTAAATAATAAATAAGAAATAAATAAATAATTAAATATTTATTACTAAGAAAATAGAGGCGGGTTTTCGGGTCGTTACAGGAGGACCAAGAGAAAACAGCTTTCACCACCCCATGGGGGACTTTTTGCTATACTGTCATGCTGTTTGGGCTAAGGAACACTGGGGCTACCTACCAACGGGCAGTTACGACTTTATTCCATGATATGATCCACAAGGAGATTGAGGTGTACGTGGATGACATGATTATACATTCAAAAGGGTCTGGTGGCCAACACTTGATAGATCTCAGAAAATTCTTCAACAGGTTGAGAGAGCACGCCATGCGTTTGAACCCGGCGAAATGCACCTTTGGAGTTCGTAGAGGGAAAGTATTGGGTTACATGGTCACCGAGAATGGGATCGAAGCCGACCCAAGGAAGATTCAAGCCATCTTAGAGATGAAGCCGCCCCGTACCGAGACGGAGATAAAAGGATTCATGGGACGCCTGCAATACATCAGTCGGTTTATCAATCAGCTGACCACCATCTGCGAACCAATTTTCAAACTGATGAAGAAAACAGCCGATGTGGAGTGGGATTATGACTGCCGGATAGCCTTCGAGAGGATCAAACAGTATTTGGTGAATACCCCAATCCTGCGCCCGCCGCATCAGGAGAAGCCGTTGCTACTATACTTAACCGTGACGGACACCGCCGTCGGAGCCATGTTAGCGCAAGAAGCCAAAGATTCCCGGATTGAGAATGCAGTTTACTTTGTCAGCCGAAAGTTACAAGGTAGCGAGCTCAATTACTCCGTGCTCGAGAAGACCTGCGTAGGCCTAGTATGGGTGGTGACGAAGCTCAAGCACTACATGGTATCCCATCCGATCTTACTAGTCTCGAAAATGGATCCTATCAAGTACCTGTTTGATAAACCCTCCCTTTCTATGAGACTCGCTAAATGGTCAGTGTTCTTGGGAGAGTTCGACATTACTTATGTACCGAGGAAGGCAATCAAGGGGAGGGCAATGGCCGATCAGCTCGTAGACTCTCCAAGCACCGAGACAAGGGACCCGACCCCGTGTTCCCGAACGATGACATTTTCGCGATCGAGGTCGCAGAAAGGTGGCAACTATTCTTTGATGGGGCTGCAAACAAACGAGGGAATGGAGTCGGATTCCTACTTATTGATCCCAAAGATGAACACGCTCCCATAGCCATCAAGCTGAACTTTTCAACAACCAACAACGCCGCTGAGTATGAGGCATGTATAGCCGGACTGGAAGCCGCCCTAGAACGCAACGTGAAAGAGTTAGAAGTATATGGAGACTCTGCTTTGATTATTAACCAAGCGGCGAAGAAATGGAAAACTATTGATCCTTGCCTGCAGCGGTACCAAGGTTACATGGATGAGTTGATAACACAGTTCAAAAAAGTCACCTTCCATTTCCTACCACGAGACAGAAATAAGTTTGCAGATGCTCTAGCTACATTGGCCTCGTTGGTCGAGATTCCCGAAGGAAGGTCCGTGAAGCCATTTAGGGTAGGACGAAGGGAGAACCCAGCCTATTGCTGCGAAATCCGGATCGATGCGGAGGTAAACGGTGACCAATGGTACGCCCAAATCTACAAGTTCCTTAAGCACGGAGAGACGTCTTTTGATGGAGATGTGAAGGCCAAAAGTCTGCAAGCGCTTAAAAGACTGGCGGGCCAATTCGTATTGTTAGACGATACTTTGTACAAGAGACATTACGACGGGCTGTTGCTCTTATGTGTCGACAGCAAGAGAGCTGAAGCAATAATGGAGGAAGTACACAACGGTTTGTGTGGACCTCACATGAATGCAAGGATGCTTAGACAGAAGATCACTCGCCTGGGCTACTATTGGATTACCATAGAGACGGACTGTATTCAAAGGGTTCAACGGTGTCACAAGTGCCAAGTATACTCCAACCTCAACCACATCCCCCCACACGAGTTGTACAGCTCCACCACGCCTTGGCCATTCGCCACATGGGGTATAGACATCATTGGGAAAATCTCGCCAGCCGGCAGTAACGGTTACGAATTCGTCCTCGTCGCAGTCTACTACTTCACAAAGTGGGTCGAAGCTCAGTCTTACAAGGTGCTGAATTCCAAGAAGGTGGCGCAGTTTATCAAAGAGAACATCATGTGTAGATATGGGGTCCCTAACCTCATTATATCAGACAATGGCAGTCATTTCGAAGCCGAGTGTCCTCGCTTGCTCGCAGAATTCAAGGTCGAATGAAAGAAATCTTCCCCGTACTATCCACAGACTAACGGCGCGGTTGAGGCGCCCAACAAGACGATAGAACAGATAATTCGCAAAATGGCTCTGCAAGGACGGGAGTGGCCGAGAAGTTACCATTAGCACTTTGGGGATACAGAACGTCAGTCCGCACTGCTACTGGAGAGACCCCTTACGCCTTGACATACGGCATGGAGGCGGTACTCCCTATAGAATTGGAAGTGCCATCATTGAGGATCTTACTCGAAAACCAAGTGAATGAAGTAGAATGGCTCCAGAGTCGCTATGATCAGTTGGCAACGCTCGATGAACGCAGATTAAAGGCCATGGAACATATCCGAGCCTATCAAAGGAGAACGACGAAAGCCTTCAATAAAAGAGTCAAGCCTATTGACATAAAG
This sequence comes from Campanula takesimana, assembly GCA_026119855.1. Classification (NCBI taxonomy): domain Eukaryota; kingdom Viridiplantae; phylum Streptophyta; class Magnoliopsida; order Asterales; family Campanulaceae; genus Campanula; species Campanula takesimana. The sequence goes on from JAOWBW010001341.1 coordinate 280,476, forward strand.
GAGGGAGACTTGGTGCTCAAAGCACGCTTGCCCAACAAGTTCAATCCCCTCGGGAAGTGGGCCCCCACTTGGGTAGGTCCGTTTGTAGTACAGAAGATCTTCTCCGGAGGAGCGGTCAGAATGGCAGATTTGGATGGCAACACGTTCAAGGAACCAGTCAACCTCAGCAAGCTTAGACGCTACTATGATTAGACTCCCCTCTCTAAAAAAAAAAAAAAATGTTTACTACGCAAAAAGAAGTCCGATAGACTGAAAACCCGTAAAGGGCGGTCTATGCAAAATAAGGGTGCGTACAAAGCTCGCTAGACTGAAAACCCGCAAAGGCGGTCTAGGCAAAAGTTAGAGCATTCCCCCTTCTATCTTCCCTTTCTCTAAAATCATTCTAGTCCGACTGGAGTGAACTACGGTGACCTGAGCCCCTTAGTCCTATTTGTAAAAGGGGAACGTAGGCAGCCTTTCAAAAGGTGCGGTCTAAAAAACAAATAAACATCCAAATCCTGTCAGAAAGCAATAAAGATAGAAGTTGTATTTTCTGAAAGCAAAAACTTTTATTTCCATAGTCATTGCATGTTAACACTTATTTGATGAGTCTAAGCTCGACATACTTTTTGAATAAATAACCTATTCTGAAATTTAGACTAAAACATAAAATAAGGCATAAATTAAAACTAATGTGTCTACAATGACTATGGAAGAATGCTCGGAACTACCCCTTAGAGCTACTTGTGCCCTCGGTCTCCTTCTTCTTGCTTTGTCCACGGCGAACCTTCTTCTTCTTAGGTTTCTCACAAAATCTCCTCTCAAACTCGCTAACACCCTTAGCTTTGCCATTAGGAGCCTCACCATTCTTTCTCTTCTTGGATGCCCCCACTCCATCTCCATTCCCGTTGGCCACGCTTTTGCTCATCCTCCTCTCATAAGCCATAACCTATTTCACTCTCAATGAAAAACTTGGAGCACAGGATCCTAAAATAGTGCCCCTTAGGGTCTCTAGAGTCTGCTCTGCATGCCCAAGTCTCCCCATATACCAATCCAAGTACTCTCGTGACAGGTAGGTGTTGCTAGAGGGGGTGATGAAGGTCCTACGGCTAAAACCGGCCTCGCCCCATATCTGAGAGAAAAGGACCGAAGTACTGTCATCCAACTGAAGTATCCCAAAAGGAAAATCATCTCTCTCCTTGTCCCAACCCTCCGGGGTAGTCTGCACTAAGCCATACTGACGGAGCACTCTAGCGGGGTAGTAAAAGGTAGTCCCAGAGAGTGTCGAAACTTTGATCATGTGAAGTCCTACTTGCTTCTCCCTCACAGAATGAATGTGCCAATGGGGCACCACCCATTGAATGTCATCAGTCACCATCTCTGCCAAATACTGTTCCCAACCTTTGAGAGTCATGCCCTCAAACCGCTCCGCCATCCCCCTAATACGGTGCATCCATGGAGCCACCTTCAGAGAAGCCGCCGGTTTGTTGACGCGGAGCCTCTCTTGCAACCACATAGTCAAGAGCCTATCACTACCACAGGGCATCCCACCATAAGCCACGAGATGGGGAATCCCACAGAGCATCTCTCTAAGGATAGCCGGCACAATGTCATAGCCTAGACGAGCGGAATTTACCATGCCCAAGCACCCTTCACTGGCAAACCCAACCTCAGAGGGGAAAAGAATAGAGGCAAACAAGCATAGTGCAAGATGGTCCAAAGAACGGTCAGAAGCCACGTCCATGTGCATAAAGTGTTGTGGCATCCAAGAAAGGTCAACATATGTCACGACCCGAAATATAGGCTCTATTTTATTAGTAATTAAATAATTATCATTTAATTATTTGCTTATTTATTTATTTAAATTATTATTTATCTAAATAATTATGTGTGCAATTTATGTGTTATAATATTTATGCTTAACATTTTAATTGAGTCATTGTGCTAGGGTAATATTGTTGGGTCTTAATTGTTAGCAGGGAGTGTAGAATTTGTGTGTAGTGTAGTGGAGGGGGCCTAAGTGTAACTCTTTTAAACATTTCCCCTACTCCCTCCCTACTCTTCCCCTCACCTCCCTCACCTTCTCCCTCACTCTTTCACTCATCTCCCATAAATCTCTCTCTCTCTCTAGTTATTTTGGGTAAGTTTTCTTCTTCATCTTCTCTCTTCATTTTCTTCTTCTTCCTCTCATTATTATTCATTTATTAAACTTGATCATTGTTTAGATCGTCGATAGGATCACGTAGAATCAAAAAGATTTGAATTCCGTCAACTTTGATATTTATCAAGTAAGTTGCTTTTCCCCCTATTTTATGCTAGAAATGCTATTCCATGTTTATTTGATGTTTTGGATGCCATTTATTGCATCTTGGGTTGATTTGGGAGTGATTGGCATTTTATTCATATTTTTGGGAAATTTGGTATTTGAATCTTGTGTTGGGTTTCTAGATTGTGTTATTTAGTCCCATTACAAGTCTATAAGTTGTTTTGGTTCATAGTTGTGTATATTGCTAGCCTTGGTTCCAAGTATTTGTGAAATGGTGAAAGATTTGGGTTGGTTTGAGTTTTGGTTTGAAAATGGTGGAAACCCAGATTTTTGGCCGGAAATTGCCTTTCCGGGCAAGGAGGCGCGCGCATCCCTCCCTTAGGAGGCGCGCGCACCCTTATGTCCTTCTTGATCAAAAATACTTCCGTCCTTTGGAGGTGCGCGCATCCCTCCCTTAGGAGGCGCGCGCACCCACTCCTTCTCCCAACTCGATTTCCCAACTGATCTAGGAGGCGCGCGCATCCCTCCCATAGGAGGCGCGCGCACCCCCCCTCCCCTGTTATGCAATTTATTCCCCTTTTTGGTCCAAACTTTCGAGAGTCATATTTTGTTCTTACGAACTCCGTTCTAGGCGTGTAAATCATCGTTTCAAAACTCTCCTTAAGCTCTTCGAGATGAGTGAGTAAATCTGGTCGAGTGCTCGATTTAACTGAACCCTTTTTGGTCAAATGTGATATGGGAATTGCGTTATCATTGTTAAGATTGTTGCAACACGTTAATTGTGTATCGTGGGTTCATTTCACTTTCTTGGTGACTGATTGGAATGGTTCCCTACTTTGGAACCTTAAGTTGTTCATTCATGCTAGATTATTATTACTTAGCATTTATTTGGAAGCCTAGCTGGCATATTTGTTGCATCGGGCGATGGGAAAGGTTATAATGGCAAAGCCAAGTCCCTTATAATGTTGACCATTGTTTTGCCCCCTTCTATACCCCTTCTCCAGATTGGCCTTGGAAAGGATAAGTCAGCGTTCCTTTGTGAATGTATCTGGCTAGCGGGCATGACTTTGTGTCATGGTCCTTGTCCCTTGTGACACTTTTATGATTATTGGTTCCGGTACCGGGGTTTTCTCTTCAGCTTTCATGCTATTATGAAGATGATGATTTGTTGATTATTGAAGCTGCGCAGCGATCCTTTATTTGGATGTTCCGGTTTGGAAAACCTTGGCTATATCCTTTGTTATGTGTTTATTTCCGCTGCTATCTGTTATGTGATAAATGCTATGTGCTAGGTGATATTTATTATTTCTTATTGCTTCTTGCATCATAGCATGTCATGTAGTTGCATTAGTAACTTATTGAGATTTATCTCACCCCCTTTTCTTTTATCTTTGTTTTTCCTTAACCCCCCCCCAGGTGCTAAGGATTAGTCTCGCTGATCACGAGGGCGAGGACGTCGAGTGTGGATCCGTTCTTTTGGGGAAGGTTATTATAGGTTGGTTTACATTATGTAAATGTGTAACCATTTTGGGATAGTGGTACCAAACATTGACGTCACTAAGATTTGTACATTTGTATTTTGTTGGGCATAAACTTGTGGAAGTTTATGATAGTTGTATTTGGTTTTTATTAAACTTGGTTTTGTAAAACTTTGGATCATCACCCCTTTTGGTATCAAATGAAATTTTTAAATTCAGTATTTCATAGTTTTAGTTTTAGAGTCGACGTCCAGATCGCGGTCTCGGGCCCGCGGGGTCCGTGGTCGCGACAGTTGGTATCAGAGCTATGGCATTAGCTCTAAGTATAAGTCTAGGTAGATTAGTATGACCTAGGTGGGTAGTAGAGTGCGGAGTGATTAACGGTTGATGTTTCATGCAGGTAATTGTTCTCAATGTCTGGAAGAAGAAATAGAGGAGGTACTAGTGGTGCACCAAATCAGAATGATACAAGGGAAGAAGCACGTGCTATGTTTCAAGGCATGTTCGAGGCGGCCATGAAGGTTATACATGATCAAGGTCCGAGGGTAGAACAAGCACCACCCCGCTATGGTTTGGAGCAATTCTTGAAGTTGAAACCGGTTGAATTCGATGGGGAGCCCGATGTTCAGAAAGCGGAGTTGTGGATTGAGTCTATGGAAAAGATTTTTGAGGTATTTGGGTGTTCGGATGAGGACAAGGTCCGGTTTGCGGCTTACAAGCTTATGGGAGCCGCCGAGCATTGGTGGAAGGGTGTTAAAGCTACTTGGGATGATACTCACACGGTGTATGCGTGGGAGTTGTTCGTGCGCAAATTCAAGGAGCACTTCATTCCGGTTGTTGATCAAAACCGAAAGGAGATCGAGCTACTCAACTTGGAGCAAGGTGTGTTGTCTATAGCACAATACTCGGCTAAGTTCATAGAATTAGCCCGGTATTGCGACTATTTGGTGAGGACCGAGGAACAAAAGGCTATGAGATTCATTCGGGGATTGAAGACCTCCATCCGTACACAACTTATTGCCCAACGGATTGTGACTTTCCAAGATGCGGTGGACCGAGCCTATTTGATAGAGAAAGATATTGGGGAACATAAAAGGAAGGCCGAGGTAGCTAACCCGAGTAAGCAAGGAGCTCAAGGCAAGCCACAGCACCGTTCTGACACTCGAGGTAACTTTGGGGGACAATCTCAGTTTAAGGGGCAAACCACATCGAGGAATCCGGGTACTACTCCGGGGATTCAGAATAGGAAGCCTTGTACCTTTTGTCAGAAGGTAGGCCATGCGGAGGATAGGTGTTGGAAAAAGCAAGGCAAGTGTACCAATTGTGGTGAAATGGGGCACTTTGCGAGAGAGTGCACGAGGTACCGAGGACAAGCATCCGGGTCAGGAGTTGGTACTAATCAGGGTCAGAAAAGGGACGCCGCAGGGAAGCCCAAAGTCCAAGGAAGGGTATTTGCCATGAATCAACAACAAGCTACCGATGATCCATCCGTTATTGGAGGTATTGTTTCTGTGTCTAATGTGAGCGCACGAGCGTTAGTAGATCCAGGATCATCTCATTCATACATTTCTGTGCAATTTGCTTCCATGTTAAATGCTGCATTCGAGTCTTTACCGTACGTGCTAGAGGTGTCGACCCCTATAGGAGAATGCTTGATTTCTGATCGAGTCTTTCGTGCTTGTGACGTGGTCATTTGTGGTCGAGTCCTTTGTGCGGATTTGGTAGTTCTTCCTATCCAAGACTTTGATGTCATTTTGGGTATGGATTGGTTGAGCAAGTTTCGTGCGTCCGTTGATTGCCGTAAGAAAACTGTTACTTTTTCTATTCCCGATGTGCCTAAGTTTGTGTTTGAGGCTTGTCCTCTGAGTAGAATGGTTCGCTTAATTTCTTATTTGAAAGCGAGGAAATTATTGCATAGTGGTTGTGAGGGGTATTTGGCTAGTGTTCTTGATACTAGGAAGGAATCCCCTAGTTTGTATAGTGTTTGGGTAGTTCGGGAATTTCCCGATGTTTTCTCTACCGAGTATGATATGCCTCCCGATCGTGAGATTGAGTTTTGTATAGATCTTTTGCCGGGTACGGCTCCAATTTCGAAAGCACCTTATAGGTTAGCTCCCGCAGAGTTGAAAGAATTGAAGGTTCAGTTGCAAGAGTTGCTTGATCGAGGGTTTATCCGCCCTAGTGTTTCCCCGTGGGGAGCACCGGTTTTGTTTGTGCGGAAGAAAGATGGTTCGTTGAGATTGTGCATAGATTACCGGAAGTTGAATCAGGTTACGGTGAAGAATAAGTATCCTCTACCGCACATCGATGATTTGTTTGATCAGCTTCAAGGGTCCGTGGTTTTCTCTAAACTTGATTTGAGGAGTGGGTACCATCAGTTGAAGGTTCGATCGGAGGATATTCCGAAGACTGCCTTTCGCACTCGTTATGGTCATTATGAGTTCTTGGTTATGCCGTTTGGGTTGACTAACGCGCCGGCCGTGTTTATGGATTTGATGAACCGGGTTTTCCACCCCTATCTTGATACATTCGTGGTGGTCTTCATCGACGACATTCTTGTTTATTCAAAATATCGAGAGGAGCACGAGCAACACTTGAGGACAGTTTTATCCGTTCTTGCGAGGGAGAAATTATTTGCGAAGTTCAGTAAATGCGAATTTTGGCTCGAGAAGGTGTCATTTCTGGGCCATGTGATTTCGAAAGACGGGATTTCGGTGGATCCTTCAAAGATAGAGGCTATAGTGGATTGGAAGAGACCCGAATCAGTGACAGAGATTAGAAGCTTTCTTGGTTTAGCCGGTTATTACCGAAGGTTTATTGAAGGGTTTTCGAGGATTGCTACTCCGATGACTCAGTTGACCCGGAAGAATGTTCCGTTTGTGTGGACCGAGAAATGTGACAAGAGTTTCGAGGAATTGAAGAAGAGGTTGACTACCGCACCGATCTTGACTTTGCCTAATGGGAGCGATGGCCTAGTGATTTATAGTGATGCTTCAAAGGAGGGTTTGGGTTGTGTGTTGATGCAGAATGGGAAAGTAATTGTGTATGCTTCGAGGAAGTTGACCCCTAGTGAGCAGAATTACCCGACTCATGATATGGAGTTAGCGGCTATTGTATTTGCGTTGCACAAATGGAAACACTACCTTTATGGGGCGAAGTTTGAGATTTTTACGGATCACAAGAGTTTGAGGTACCTTTTCTCCCAGAAAGAGTTGAATAATAGACAGCGCCGATGGATGGAATTGTTGAAGGATTATGACTGTACGATTTCTTATCATCCGGGGAAGGCGAATGTGGTAGCCGATGCGATTAGTAGAAAGTCTTATGTGGCTTCGATGATGGTTCGTGAATGGAAAATGCTTGAGGATGTTCGAAATTGGTCTCCTCGTGAATCGAGACATGGGGCTATTTTTGCGAATATTAGGGTGTCTCCGACCCTAATTCAGAGGATAAAAGAAGCTCAGAAAGAAGATCCCGAGTTAGTGAAAATAATGGGTAAATTGAAAGAGAAGAACTTCGAGGATTTTTCGGTTAGCTCGAGTGGAGTGTTGACTTTCCGTGGAAGATTGTGTGTTCCGGATGTTGATGGAATTAAGCAGAGAGTTTTAGAAGAAGGTCACAAATCGAGGTATACTATTCATTCGGGTAGTACGAAGATGTATCAGGATTTGAAGCAACAATTTTGGTGGAATAATATGAAAAGGGAAATAGCTGAGTATGTATCGAAGTGTTTAACTTGTCAGCAGGTCAAAGCCGAGCATCAGAGACCCGCGGGATTACTCCAGCCGTTAGAGATTCCCGAGTGGAAATGGGAGCATGTGACTATGGATTTCGTTACGGGACTGCCTCGTACCCGTAGGAAGTATGACAGTGTTTGGGTAATAGTGGATAGATTGACCAAGAGTGCCCATTTCTTGCCTATTGACATCAGGTATTCGTTGGAGAAGCTTGCAACCCTTTATATCGATGAGATTGTTAGATTGCATGGGGTTCCCGGTTAGCATTGTGTCAGATCGAGACCCGAGGTTTACTTCTAGGTTCTGGAAGGCATTTCAGGAAGCTTTGGGTACAGATTTGCGATTCAGTACAGCTTTTCATCCCCAGACCGATGGTCAATCCGAGAGGACTATTCAGATTTTGGAGGACATGTTGCGAGCTTGTTCGATAGACTTTTCCGATTCTTGGGATTCGCACCTACCGTTAGTGGAGTTCTCCTACAACAACAGTTATCAGGCTAGTATCGAGATGGCACCGTTTGAGGCCTTGTATGGAAGAAAATGTAGATCGCCTATTTGTTGGGATGAGGTTGGTGAAGCTAAGATTGTGGGTATTGATTTGCTTCGGGATTCAGTTGAAAAGGTTAGAGTTGTCCGGGATCGATTGAAGACAGCCCAGAGTCGACATAAGAGCTATGCAGACAACCGAAGGCGAGATCTTAGTTTTCAGACCGGTGATTGGGTGTTTTTGAAAGTGTCTCTAAAGGTGGGTATTCGTAGATTTGGGAAGAAGGGTAAATTGGCTCCGAGGTTTATTGATCCGTTTGAGATTTTGGGAAAGGTTGGACTTCTAGCGTATCGTCTTGCGTTACCGTCATCCTTAGACCGGTTGCACGATGTGTTTCACGTTTCTATGCTTCGGAAGTATGTTCATGATCCGTCTCACGTGTTGCCGAGGGTACCGGAGGATATTGAGCCCGATATGACTTATGAGGAACGACCGGTTCGGATCTTAGATTCTAAAGTCCAAGAGTTGAGGAGCAAAAGCATCGCGTTGGTTCGAGTTCTTTGGAGGAATCATAACATCGAGGAGTCGACGTGGGAGCTCCGAGATGAGATCGAGAGAAAGTTTCCGTGGCTTTTTGTTTAAGGTGAGTCTCGTTAAAATTCGGGTCGAATTTTCTTTAAGGGGGAGTGAATGTCACGACCCGAAATATAGGCTCTATTTTATTAGTAATTAAATAATTATCATTTAATTATTTGCTTATTTATTTATTTAAATTATTATTTATCTAAATAATTATGTGTGCAATTTATGTGTTATAATATTTATGCTTAACATTTTAATTGAGTCATTGTGCTAGGGTAATATTGTTGGGTCTTAATTGTTAGCAGGGAGTGTAGAATTTGTGTGTAGTGTAGTGGAGGGGGCCTAAGTGTAACTCTTTTAAACATTTCCCCTACTCCCTCCCTACTCTTCCCCTCACCTCCCTCACCTTCTCCCTCACTCTTTCACTCATCTCCCAGAAATCTCTCTCTCTCTCTAGTTATTTTGGGTAAGTTTTCTTCTTCATCTTCTCTCTTCATTTTCTTCTTCTTCCTCTCATTATTATTCATTTATTAAAACTTGATCAGTGTTTAGATCGTCGATAGGATCGCATAGAATCAAAAAGATTTGAATTCCGTCAACTTTGATATTTATCAAGTAAGTTGCTTTTCCCCCTATTTTATGCTAGAAATGCTATTCCATGTTTATTTGATGTTTTGGATGCCATTTATTGCATCTTGGGTTGATTTGGGAGTGATTGGCATTTTATTCATATTTTTGGGAAATTTGGTATTTGAATCTTGTGTTGGGTTTCTAGATTGTGTTATTTAGTCCCATTACAAGTCTATAAGTTGTTTTGGTTCATAGTTGTGTATATTGCTAGCCTTGGTTCCAAGTATTTGTGAAATGGTGAAAGATTTGGGTTGGTTTGAGTTTTGGTTTGAAAATGGTGGAAACCCAGATTTTTGGCCGGAAATTGCCTTTCCGGGCAAGGAGGCGCGCGCATCCCTCCCTTAGGAGGCGCGCGCACCCTTATGTCCTTCTTGATCAAAAATACTTCTGTCCTTTGGAGGCGCGCGCATCCCTCCCTTAGGAGGCGCGCGCACCCACTCCTTCTCCCAACTCGATTTCCCAACTGATCTAGGAGGCGCGCGCATCCCTCCCATAGGAGGCGCGCGCACCCCCCCTCCCCTGTTATGCAATTTATTCCCCTTTTTGGTCCAAACTTTCGAGAGTCATATTTTGTTCTTACGAACTCCGTTCTAGGCGTGTAAATCATCGTTTCAAAGCTCTCCTTAAACTCTTCGAGATGAGTGAGTAAATCTGGTCGAGTGCTCGATTTAACTGAACCCTTTTTGGTCAAATGTGATATGGGAATTGCGTTATCATTGTTAAGATTGTTGCAACACGTTAATTGTGTATCGTGGGTTCATTTCACTTTCTTGGTGACTGATTGGAATGGTTCCCTACTTTGGAACCTTAAGTTGTTCATTCATGCTAGATTATTATTACTTAGCATTTATTTGGAAGCCCAGCTGGCATATTTGTTGCATCGGGCGATGGGAAAGGTTATAATGGAAAAGCCAAGTCCATTATAATGTTGACCATTGTTTTGCCCCCTTCTATACCCCTTCTCCAGATTGGCCTTGGAAAGGATAAGTCAGCGTTCCTTTGTGAATGTATCTGGCTAGCGGGCATGACTTTGTGTCATGGTCCTTGTCCCTTGTGACACTTTTATGATTATTGGTTCCGGTACCGGGGTTTTCTCTTCGGCTTTCATGCTATTATGAAGATGATGATTTGTTGATTATTGAAGCTGCGCAGCGATCCTTTATTTGGATGTCCCGGTTTGGAAAACCTTGGCTATATCCTTTGTTATGTGTTTATTTCCGCTGCTATCTGTTATGTGATAAATGCTATGTGCTAGGTGATATTTATTATTGCTTATTGCTTCTTGCATCATAGCATGTCATGTAGTTGCATTAGTAACTTATTGAGATTTATCTCACCCCCTTTTCTTTTATCTTTGTTTTTCCTTAACCCCCCCCCCCAGGTGCTAAGGATTAGTCTCGCTGATCACGAGGGCGAGGACGTCGAGTGTGGATCCGTTCTTTGGGGAAGGTTATTATAGGTTGGTTTACATTATGTAAATGTGTAACCATTTTGGGATAGTGGTACCAAACATTGACGTCACTAAGATTTGTACATTTGTATTTTGTTGGGCATAACTTGTGGAAGTTTATGATAGTTGTATTTGGTTTTATTAAACTTGGTTTTGTAAAACTTTGGATCATCACCCCTTTTGGTATCAAATGAAATTTTTAAATTCAGTATTTCATAGTTTTGGTTTTAGAGTCGACGTCCAGATCGCGGTCTCGGGCCCGCGGGGTCCGGGGTCGTGACAACATAGACACCCCTAGCATACCTATCAAAGTCCTCCAAGGACACGCCAAAGATCATCAACTTGTCCCTCAAGCAAACAAAGTCAAAAGGCAAGGCAACTTTACCCTTCCCTTCGTAGCCACAAAGCGCTGCAATGTCCTCATATGTGGGTGTCATCTCGTTGAATGAAAAATTGAAGACATGAAGGGTGTCATTCCAAAACATCCCACAGGCTTGTAAAAGGTTGGTATTGGAATTCATATGCAAGAGTGACCAAAGACACCTTATCCCATACCTTTCATCAAGTTTCCTACGACTAGAACCAGAAAGTTTGGCAACCCACTTCTCCAAAGAAGTTATAAAGACCTTTTTCTCAAGACTTGTGATCCTAGCTTCATGATCCATGGTGAAAAGCAAGCAAAGTGGAGATTAGAACTCTAAATTACCTAAAAGAAGTGGCTGGTACGAATTCTAAGGCAACACAAACTCCCCTTAAATAGTACACAAGCTTCAATTCTTGCCCGGAAAAGGAAAACCAGAGCTGGCGGCAGACTTGGCCACGCGGCCACAATTGTCCTCGGCCACGCGGCCACTATTGCTCTTGGCCAGGCGGCCGAGTTTCCCTTGGCCACGCGGCCACTATTGCCCCATGCTGAAATTTCAGATCGATTGCTCCCACTCCGCAACGGATCCATGCAAACAACGTACCTGTCCCTCCCCGAGGCTCATGCATTGTATAAAAATTAGGAGCATTGTAAAATAATTAGTTTGTACAGATAGGTTGTCACAAAATCATTCTCATTTTAGTTCATAAATATATTTACATGCATGTTAAATGTTTGTCCGGTACATATTTGTCTCTACTAGCTAACAGTGTAGGAAATAAAGATGGAAAGATAGGCCCCGCCTTATCAGAATCCTCCTCCGTGGTGTCTCCACGCCGCGCTAAAGCTCGAGAGCTACCGGCACCCGAACTCCATCCCCGGACCGCTCGACCACCAGTATGAGAAGAGCCCGAACCATTCGGAGACCATTCCCGACGCTGGGGAGCCATGACATCATCCCGCTGGCAAGTGCAAGAATGATATGCCTCTCTCAATAGGCACATCAGTACGTTCTCCCGCTGAACAGAACGAACGTACGCCTCCCGAGTCACCTGAAAGGGAAACCAAGGCAATGATTACAATGCAGAATAACAAGTGTGTGTGTGCATGACTGAGATAAACCATAAGGTCATACCCCAGCGTCAGGTGGAGGAACAAAAGTCTCCTCGACAACATCTGCGGCCGTCGGCTCCAAGCTAATCTCCACCTCCCGGCCACCTCTCATCACCCTCACGCTACTCGAACGGGAGGCATGTCCACCAAAGTCCGACTCCGACCAACATACTGGGCTGAGCTTGATCCCTCTCTCGATAACATCCTAGCCCGAACCTGAGGGCTGATCAACCGAGTCTGCACATAGCCGGCATAATCGTCACTCCCCTGTAATGCTCTGCCGGAGTGGGAGCCAAGAAAGTTTCCAACCTCGCAGGACGGAGCATATCCCGAGGAGGGTCATAAGGAGCCCACGGTAACGCACCAGCCTTATGCTGACGAACCACCCTTTCTCTGAGATACATGGCCTCCCCGGTGAGACCCACAAGCAGAACCCTAAAAGCGGTCAACTCCACTATATAGGGACCCACCGAAGCCTCATTAGCCGGACTCCATGGGTAAAACCTGACCCCGACAGGCTCAGACATCGCAAAAGCCCTCCTCAGATCGGCGGCATCCACCGTCTTCCTATCCCGGTTTCTGCGGGGAGGAGCCCTGTTGCTCTTGCACCAGTACGACATGACAGGGACGACCTTGTTGGCACGCATCACCAACTGAAAAGGGGCGACACCAAAGATCTCGTACACCCAAGCCTGTGCATATAATGAGAGAAACATTTCAGACCAAAAGATAGAGCAGAAATCCCAACAAGTGAAAAGAAGAGCAGTCAAGAGCATACCTCAAATGCGAACTGAAACCCGTCAAAGGCCAACAAGCTAGCCCTCGAGCAATGGTCCAATGCCCGGTAGATCTCAGCCAAACCAGCTCCGCCCCAAGAAATCCCACCGACTTGGTCCTAGCAGCGACTACCTGCAGACAGTAGCCCCACTGGGAAATAGAATCTCTGAAAAGCTGTACCATAAGAACAGCCGGACCAAGCAATCCAAGTCATACTCTCCCCTACCGAAGGCCTCAATAGCCATCTCCACCAAATGGTTCACCTTCCCGGCCTCCACTCCATAACCCTTGACACCTCCTCCCAGATCAGTGTCAACTCCCAATAGAGCCTGCCTATAGTCCCGCCGCTCCGCCAAGCTCTCATCAAAAGGCAAAGGGGTAGCAGTGAACCTCAACCCGTGATAGCCGCAAAATCCGTCGGCGTGATGGTAATCTCTCCCCAACTGAAGTGAAAAGTATGGGTGGTGTCCCACCAGAACTCCCTGCACACCTCTATCACCGCCGCCACCTTCAGGGTGCCCCCAACCATGCGGACACTGTCAAAGAATGGGCCAAACCCCATAGCCTCGATCCGAGCACGTAAACCGCCCGGTCCCTCCGGCAGAGACGCCCACAGTTTGCCCACAGTCACTGTGGACCCACGAGCCTTGATCCTCTGCAGGTAAACACAGCATAGGTATGTTACATTTCTAGCAATTTACATTTCTAGCAATCTACATTTCTAGCAAATTACGATTCTAGCGATATATATTTTGTACAAAAGTGCGAAAAATGTGAAAATGAGAGGAGCGAAAATTTGAAATTTACCTCTCGTGTCTCCGGAAGGCCCATCGACTAGTGACGCTCCGAGTCGATGTAGAAATCATAGTCTTGATCAAATGTTGACCGAAGAAGGCCGTCGCGAAAGTTCCGAGTCACCGCTCGTGGTCTCAAACCGCCCCGTGGTATCAAGGGCGCCGCTTCAAAACCCGCTCATGGGTCAGCCCCTACATTTCCCTCACCTTGAGGATCGCCATGCCACTGTTCTTGTTCTTGTTGTGGAGGTACATATCCACCTTGGCCCGGAAAATCCCTAAACAAGGCTTCATTAATCCAATCCGCCATGTTATCCAAAGTATTTAAAGTAAAATCCTCAAAAAAATTATCGGATCCAAGCTTTCTCTCTCTAAAGCTCGAATTCTCTCTCTCTAACTCAACAATGGTGAAAGGAAGAAGAAGGAAGAAGAAAAGAAGGAGAAGAGGGTTTCTGGCGCTGTGACCAAGGAGTCAGCCCGACGGCTACCTTGGCCACGCGGCCACTTCTGCCCTCGCAATCCCAGCCGTCAGATCAGCGATCCGCGTGAAGGAGATCTGACCACTCAGCGTCCTTGGCCACGCGGCCACTATTGCAATTCAGTGACCTTGGCCACGCGGCTAACCTTGTCCTTTCAGACAAAATCTCATTTTTACCCCTAATCTTTTTCTCTTTGTTCATTTTAGGCGCCCCTAGCCTATTTTTGACCTTGAAATTTTGACCTTAAAATTTCCATTTTCTTTCCCATCTTCACCGCGATGGTCGGAACCCGTCCGTTTCTACCTCGTGTGTGCCCCAAATATTTGCTTAGGATTCATATGATTGCAGAGACTCGTTCGCCTCTATATCATGTGCATCCTAGATCGATCGTGATTGGCAGAGACCCGTTCGTCTCTAATTGCGAGAGATCCAGCATCTATTATTTTAGCGCGATCGGCAGGAACCCGTCCGTTTCTGATTGCGTTTACCCCGGCAGTTACCACTTCCACCTTGAGGCCATTTAGACTCCGTAGTCTTTATTGTCTCATTATCCCCAATATTTTCTTAGGGTTCATATGATTGTAGAAACCCGTCAGCCTCTACGTCATGTGCATCCTAGAACGATCGCGGCCGTTGCGAAAGTTCCAGCATTTATTATTTCCATCTTGGGATTATTTAGACGCCGTAGTCTTTATTGTCCGATTATCCCTCTTACCTCCTTTTCCCAAATGACTTCATTGCTTATGAATGTTCATTCTTCATACAAGATAGTATCCGTAGGATTGTTATCCCCAGCAGGAGTCTGATGTCTCGTTTCCCTAACGAATGTTCAGTCTTCATACAGGATAGGATCCGTAGGTTTGTTATCCGCAGCAGAAGTTCGATGTCTCGTTTTATCCCCAAAACTCTGAACTACGACCGGCTTGATTCCTCCAAGGATATGTAGGAAACCTGAAAAGGTTCAGCCACCCGACCGACATGGTCATCTCTCATCCCCTGCAGTTGCATTTTCCCCGGCAGATGCATTTTCCCACATATCAGACTTCTCCCCAGCAGAAGATGTTGCTCCCCACCAGTGGACAATCATTCCCAACTTCCCTTCAGATCTGAACTACGTTTGGCTTGATTCCCCTGTGGATACGTAGGTCGTCTCCAAGGTTCAGCCGTTCCAACGATCCTTTCATCTGTTTTGAAACTCATGTTCCAGAACGGATCCTTCTTTTATCGTCGACCTTCCATTGCCTTGCAAGAAGTGTCGCCGAGGGGCTACTGTTAGTACCCGATCTGAAAATGAGTTTATTAAGGATTTCCCAAATATACAAGGACTTTATAGGAATTAGAAACCTTGCAAAGACTTGTCCCGGATTCCCAAAATATGTCTCATTATTCTAGAACACCCTAAATATGGTCAAAATATGGTTTCCTTAAACCATGCAGAAACCCTAGCTTAGGAATCACGTCAGCCCGCAACCTTGGCCATGCGGCCAACCTTGCTGCGCCTCCGACCTTGGCCACGCGGGCAACATTGTCACCATCTTCAATCGTGGCCAGGCGGCCAACCTTGCTCTGGATGATCCTGACCGTCAGATCTTCCCCTCAGTTTACTATATAAATCCATTCCATCCCATTGGTTAAGGATCCCGAGTTGGAGAGTCTTAAATCCGATTTTGAGAGTTCTTAAACATTATTTTGCTCCCTAATTAAGCATTCAAACACTCAAGGAGATCAAGGTTTATTTCTTGCCAACATAGGTAAGTTTTCTAACTTTTTCTTCATGTTCTTGCATTATTTTTAATGTAGATCTTTTATATTCATGTTCTTACATGTTTATTCATAGTTTCTTCATATGCTTTGCATGTTCATTCATATGTTCATAATATGTTCTTCGCATGTTCTTCAGGTTCACAGATTAAAACCTTATTAATGCTATATTTAGGGTTTCGATCTTCAAGTTTGCATGATTTTTCATAGCCGATGATGATTTAGGGTTCATCAACCCAAGGATGATCTAGGAACTATTTCTAAACCCTAAACTTTAGGTAGTTACTCCCATATTCAATAATCCTCCTATGATGAATGTGATGAATGTTCATCGAGATCTCATTGATGGCATAGTCATTATTCTAGGATGTGATCATCCTGCATGTTTCTTTCTCCTCCCTCTTCATTATGCATGATCCCTATTCTCTCTCCACATTCTAATTATGTGCGAACTACGCTGACCTGAGCTTCTCACATTGAGAGGAACGTAGGCAATCTTCGGATCCGGTCTAAATCACTAACACACTACATACACCGCATCATGATAGAAAGACCGATCAATTCGGGCAATAGGAGTGATAACGTTTAATATTCTTCTCTTGTTGTAATTTGACCCCCGAACCCACTAAAGATGTTTTTTTCAATGTTTTGGCTTTAATTAAAACGGCGTGGCGACTCTCATAATTTTAATGTCGTTATGAATATTCCCTTTTGTAAATAATAATAATCACAAGATACTTCCCATGTGTTGCTTCATCGGAAAGGGGTATTCACACACTCCCACTTTTAATTCTGAACCAGTTCAACCCTCTAACTCTGATGATTTTGAAGCTGGTAAAGATATACTAATTAAAGACCTTTAAGTTATAACAACTCAACCTAACTTGCCTCCTGAAATTCGTGAAGTTAGAGGTCACCCAATCACTAATGTCATTGGTGATCTACATGTTGGGGTTCGTATAAGGAGAGCTACAAACTTTGATGCTTACACTGCATTTATCTCTCAAATTGAACCGAAGAAGGCTGATGAAGCGCTCCAAGATCCGAATTGGGTTATTGCAATGCAAGAAGAACTCAATCAATTTGAACGTTGTAAGGTTTGGACTCTTGTTCCAAGACCAAATGATCAAGGAGTGATTGATATGAAATGGGTGTTCAGAAACAAAATGGACGAGAATGGAACCATCACAAGAAACAAAGCAAGGTTTGTTGCACAAGGCTATAGACAAGAGGAAGGAATTGATTACGATGAAATTTTCACGCCCGTAGCAAGACTTGAAGCTATAAGGATCTTTCTAGCTTACGCTGCTCACAAGAACTTCAAGTTATATCAAATGGATGTGAAGAGTGTGTTTCTAAATGGTAAACTCCAACAAGTCTACGTAGCTCAACCACCTGGGTTTGAAGATTCACAATTTCCAAATCACGTTTACAAACTCCAGAAAGCTTTGTATGGGCTCAAACAAGCACCAAGATCATGGTATGATACACTATCCAAGTTTCTCATTGAGAAAGGCTTCACTCGCGGTAAAATCGATACTACTCTTTTCATTACCAAACATAATGGTCATAAATTACTTGTTCAAATTTATGTTGATGGTATTATTTTTGGATATACTAATGAATTGTTGTTCAAGCGCTTTGAGAAACTAATGAAGAGCAAGTTTGAGATGAGCATGATGGGAGAACTCACGTTCTTCCTCGGGCTTCAAATCAAGCAAATGAATGAAGGCATATTTATTAACCAAGCCATGTATACAAGGGATCTAATAAAAAAGTTTGGACTTGAAAATACTAAAGCATACGACACTCCAATGGCTACCGGCAACAAACTCGACAAAGATTTAAAAGGTAAAAAGGTTGATCAAACTCTGTACCGAGGTATGATTGGCTCACTCCTTTATCTTACTGCTAGTAGGACTGATATAATGTTTAGTGCTTGTGTTTGCGCTCGTTATCAATCTGACCCTAGAGAAGCGCACTTAATTACTGTGAAACGAATTATAAGATATCTATCTGGCACTTTTAACCTTGGACTTTGGTACACCAAAGATTCAAATTTTAAACTTGTAGGTTATTCAGATGCGGATTATGCAGCGTGCACGATAGACAGGAAAAGCACATGTGGCACTTATCATTTTCTCGGATATCGACTTGTGTCATGGGCGAGTAAGAAACAAGCTTCAGTATCTGTCTCAACTACGGAAGCAGAATATATTGCTGCAGGAAGTTGTTGCTGTCAGATTCTATGGATGAAGTAGCAATTGGTGGACTATGACATCATTGAAGAAAATTGTCTCATCTACTGCGACAATACATCAATAATTGCAGTTTCTGAAAATCCTATCATACACTCAAAGACCAAGCACATAGACATCAAGTATCACTTCCTCAAAGACCACGTGGAGAAAGGCAACATTCATTTGGAACACGTGGGAACCGACTATCAAATCGCCGATATTCTTGCAAAAGCACTAGATGCTATAAGGTTCATCCTTTTTAGAGGTGAAATAGGTATGCTTGAACTTAGCTAAATCTTGTCCATATGATTTGTCAATACTAATGATCTTGTGTTTACTTGATAAATTTCTAAGTTTAAAAATTGTCTCATGCATCTGCGCATTTGAAGCGCAAAAGATGTTGCGCATAAGGCAAACTATTTCTGAGTATTTCTAAGAAACTCTGCGCATTCTAGTACTGCGCATAATCCTCATACGCATGCCACGTGGACCTCCGGTAAGTCCTCTTTTTATTAATTGCACCTAGGTCCTTGACTTGCTGAGTCAGCACATAATCCGCAAGGGTACTTGTGCAATTATTTTTTTCCCTCGTCCTTATTTTTTAAATTTTATTGGGAAATTACTCTTTTACCCCTGAGCACATCCCATTTCATTTAATGCTCACATCATTGATTGACGCGCCATTAATGCCTATTGTGTGCTACTTATGAGAGAAGTGGAAAAGATTCTTTTTTACCATTAATGTCTGACACACGCGCGCGCCTAGGTCTTTTCACGCGCGTTCCTAAATGGGCCACGTCACCTGCTTGTGCGCCTCACTCGCTCTCTCACCAAACCTGTCAGCGCTTTGTGATGTAACCTTACCTTTTTTGGTGATATACCTGTTAGTGTTGGTGCCCTAGGCACGTTTAATAAACGTTGTAATTGTTATCATTTATTTCATATTAATAAAGAGATGTTTTGATTATTATTGTTGTTCATGTTTACTTATAATAATCTCCGTCCCTAGCACTTGATAAGCACTAGTATAAAGGCTAAATGATCATGGGATGATCATGTTAGATTTATGGGTACTTATTTGGAATAAGGTACCGGACATGAACCGCCGTATGAGATTTATGTCATGGTCTATGTCGTACATATATCTCATATTAGTTATGTCATTTGAATCCTTAGACATGAAGTTATTATAGTCTTCCACTTGATGAACATTATGTTTGACATATTCAAACGCTACCTTTAACCGGGTAGTTATAAAGGGTATGATTGGCATAATCGGATTCACGTAGGGAAGAGTAATAGGCTAAATGGATTTGTCCTCTTCGGAGAGATGTCAAGCTTGGGCCCCTCGTAGGAATGATGTTGATGAAATGTTCGGCCGGACTCAAATGGATTGATTAGATCAATAGCATTTGAATTATCAACACATTCGGAATCGAGAAAGTATTGAACGAAAACAAGTTGACTTGTTGACCATGACTTGTGTTCAATGACATCGTGAACAAAAGGATTGTGACATGTTCTAAATGGAATGCGAACTTGTATCTAGTTATACTATTTGGGTAGGTATGACGGTTTGCTAGAATTTAATCATATCTTATGGGATCATGTTTGGACCCATTGCCAACTTAGTGTAATCCTAGAGGGTCACACACGAATAGAACGAATCCTAAATGACTAAATTGGAATTATGGAAAAATCCTGTTTTCTGGTCTGGCACGACCGTACTGAATGGTTCAGCACAACTGTGCCGCTCATAACGCACGACCGTGCCAAAAGTCGGGAAAAAGGGTGATTGGCTCGAACCAATCAGCACGACCGTGCTGGTTATTGAGCACGACTGTGCTAGGCACGACCGTGCCAATTACTGAGCATGACCATGCCAAATTCGAGGAAAGGTTGGCAGGTTCTATCCCATTGGCATGATCGTGCCAAATAAAGGGACACGACCGTGCCAGATTTCTTGAGTGAATATGGAATTGCCTTAATTAAGGTGACGGGATTTAGGAATCCTAGGTCATTAAGGGTTAACGACTAGGACCTATAAAAGGATATTTTCACCATCCATTAAGCAAGAAAATTCTAGTTCATTGAGAGAACAATATTCTTGATTAGATCAAGAAATTCATAATTCCACATAGTCAAAATAATTGTGAAAGTGGGTTTCATAATTTTGGTCTAGCAACCAAGATCAAGAAGTTCCTTGATATTTGTTCGTGGTGTGGATACCGCTAGAGGGTGAAGCTTATCATCTTCAAAGTTCGTGTTCTTGCTTTCGTGATCAAGCTTCAAGTCTCCACCAAGATCAAAGGTTAAAATTCAAAGTCATCAAGGGTTAGTATTCTAGTATTCATATTGCAAGTATTTGATATAATCATATGAATGGATCTATGGGCTTTGGGTTTCATAAATTTTAAATGCTTAATTCCGCTGCGCATGTTACTACGAAACCCAACAGTGGTATCAAAGCCCCGTTCATGTTGATTATTTCAATACTAAGATCATGTTGTGTGTATATAAATTGTTTATGTGCCTAGCATGATATGAATATTGGATTATGATGTTTATGTGTTATATGATTTTATGTGGTTTATTGTTTTATAAACTTAAATCGCACTATTCAATCGCAATAAAAATTATGATGGATTTAAAATTGTTTGGATTATCAATTTTTGATTGGATCAAAGTTTTGATATTCAAGGGATTCAAGAATAAACTGTTTATTCAAGGTTATTGATGATCATAGTGATTGGATCACCAAGAACACCAAATCCTAATTGAATCGGGAAAACAATTTTGAGATATATTTTGGAACTTTAAAAAAAATTTGATTTTTCGCAAGGGGTCCGATCGGACCCATGCCTTGACCCGGCCGGACCTAGGGTTTGGCGCGGGGGTGGGGTTTGGGTTTTGGGTGTGGATATTGGGTTTAATTTTCCTATTTGTTTTAGTCTTGTGATTCTAAGATTGGTTCAAGGTTTGGATGGCTAATCTACGTTCATCGAGATTGTGTTTCCCAAACTTGATCGCAATCAAAGTTTGAAGAGTTCATAATTGCTAAAATTGAGAAACAAAGTTCTTGATTCAAAGATTGGAGATCCATGTGGAATTGTGGATGCAATTGGCCTACGTTCATCGAGACCATCTATTGCTTAGTTTCTGCCACATGGACTACTTTCTTGATTTCTTGAATTAGTGTGGAATTGTAGTTGCCATATGGCTTAGTTCGGCCGCACTTCTTGTTGTCTTGATTTGGAGATGAAAGCCAAAGTTCAAAGAGTCTCATCCTCATAATTATAGAGAAACTAATGACACATAAATATTATGCTTAAATTAATGGAGATTAATTTAGTGGCTAAACTTGATGCGTAACATGTTTATATTATGTGCTCATAAATGTGTTGAATGTTATATGTGATAAACCTTCAAGAAAAGTTTTAAGTCCTTTTTGCCAGCCATGATTAAAACACTTGTTTGTATGGGTAATTTGTGTGGGCTCGCCAAAGCGAGGTGCATTAATTTTATTCATGTATGAGCAAGATGAGTGAATAAGAGTTTCCTATGCGTTTAAAATGGTTGGACTTAATTAGGCCTCAAAACAGTTTTGGGCCTAGGCAAAGATGAGATTTAACATTCTTTTCGAAATTGGATTTCTTAAAGAATCTCATAAAAGAATATAAGAGTCATATGAGTTATGATTGACAAAAGTTATCTACCTAATTAATTTGATTTTGAGCGGTGCGCCAAAGCGTACTTGAAATTAAATTAAAGTTGGATCTTAACCCATTTAAATTATATTATACATTGGATGTATAAGAAGGTTGTATAATTTAGTGGGAGTATTTTTTGGAAAAATACATTATTTATTTCTTTAATGAAATTGGTACTTATTAAATTTTGGAAATTTTGCATAATTGTAGATAATGACTAACAACACTCAATCAATTTCGTAGCGATCGATCCTTGAGAAGGATAAGCTCCAAGAGAATGGTACGAACTTTATGAATTGGATCCGTAGCCTAAGAATAGTTCTTAGGCAAGAAGATAAGTTGTACATTCTCGATGGGCCTCTTCCTATTGAACCTGAAGCCAATGCCCCTAGGGCGGAAAGAGACAGTTACAAGAAACATCGTAATGATTCTAGAGATGTAAGTTGTCTCATGCTTGCTACTATGTGCTCAATACTCCAACAAAGTTTGGAACATTTGGAAGCCTGTGAGATAGGCGTGGTGTTAAGATCCATGTTTCAAGAGCAACCTAGGCAAGAGAGGTACAAGACCAATGTTGCATTCACTTCTTACAAAATGAGTGAAGGGCAACAAGTGAGTCCTCACATACTGAAAATGAAAGGCTATGTAGAGCATCTTGAGAAACTTGGCTATCCAATCCCATTGGAGCTAGCCACGGATCTCATTCTTAATTCATTGCCTAAATGTTATAATCAGTTTGTGATGAATTATACATGCATGGAATGGATAAGAATCTCTCCGAGTTGCATGGTATGCTTAAAGGTTGCCAAGGGTTCTGAGGGAAAACCCGATTCATAAAAGGATGCAATCTGTTTCCATTGTCAAGAAATTGGTCATTGGAAACGTAATTTCAAGGCTTTCTTGGAAGAGCAAAAGAAGAAGAAGGGCAGCAAGGCTGCATCGACTTCAGGTATCTATATGATAGATATTCTCCTTTTTACCACTGATTCTTGGGTATTGGATACCGGATATGGTTCTCACATTTGTTTAAATGTGCAGGGACTAAAGAATAGGAGACTACTTAAAGAGGGTGAAGTAGACCTACGCGTGGGGAATGGAGCAAGAGTTGCTGCATTAGCCGTAGGGACTTATGAAGTCACTTTACCTTCCGGATTAATACTTGTTTTGAACAATTGCTATTCTGTACCTGTAAGGATCCCGTCCCTCGGGGTGAAACAAGAAAAGTTCGCACGAGGAAGAAATGCCAAACACGGGTAACTTTCTTAACGAAAAAGAAACAGAGTCGCCACATTTGTTAATTTTAAACCAAACAAATGAAAATGGTTAGAGAAGGTGATTCGGAGGTCACGTTACACTTTGGGAAGAACATATTTGCGGTTCACCCAAAGTGCCTCGGAAAAACCGAGTCTCCCTTGTTAGTTTGAAAATGTGCATCTGTGTGTGTGTATTTAATGGAAAAGTTTCTGTTATTCGTTTTGTTTGGAAAAACTTAACTGAAAGGGTCAGTTTATTAAGAAAATGGGGATCAGAGGGCAAAACAGAAATTTTGCCCCCTGTTCCCAACATAGCCGTACGGATGGACAGGTAGTTCCCTGGGATCTTTCAGTTCAGTCAAGAACAGTCCAGTTTCAGAGCAGAAACAAAACATTCTGTTGAAACTGGACAGAACTGTTTTGATTCTAGTTTGTTTAAAACACTTTATAAGTTTAAATACAACATTCCTATGCTAAATTATCATCACTTAGTCCCCAAAACAAGTATTTGGGTGTGATCATAAGTAATCCTTGGAAAAAATTGAGAAAAGTTGATGAACATGCCTTTTGGGCCAAAATTGACCATTTGGTGATTAAAGATTGAAACTTTATCCCCAAGATGGCATTTTTATGACTTATTTATTAACCTTTAAGGAATCAAATTAACACATAAAGATTGAGTCTTTGTAACCCCAAAGGGGACTTTAGAGCTAGATCAATGTTGGATGATAAAGATGGAAGCTTTATCATCGAAAATGATCATTATTGCCAACAAAAGCATCATTTTAACTAGACAAGAATGTAAATGACAATCAACAAGCCATGATCATCTAGGTTTGAACCTCTTCCACACAAGGCATAGAGGGAACCTTGGATCATCCCATGGCTTGGAGAAGAGAAATATAGAGTAATCTATGTATATTTGCTTGAATGGACAAGTCTTGCATAAATGTAAAGTTGCTTGAATGGACAAGTCTTACAAGTAATGTAAAGTTGTTTGAATAGACAAGTCTTGCAAGTAATATAAAGTTTAACATAAACTTAAACAAAGATTAAAGAGAAAACAGAGTTATAGATGAAGAGAAGGGAGGGGGGAGAAGGTGGCTTTACCTATTTTGGTTTAGCCAATCTTCCTTTCTCTCTTTCACTCTTTTTTTCACTCTTCTCTCACATTACTAGAGTGATTTCGACAGTGTAATCATTCTTATGTTATTTCTCACCCCTGAAATGATCAGCATGGGATTCAATTTATAGAGGCTAAGGGTGCCCAAAGTAGTCGTACGGCTAGGGACCTCATGTGCCCAAACCATACGTACGACTCGACTTGGCGAGCTTCTGGATTTTTCCAAGTTTAATTCCAGTTCAGTCCTGGAATATCCGGTTTATCCTAGTGAGGTCCTGGCCCATTGGTTTTATCCCTAAATGTTACCAAGAATTCCTCTAAAGTAGGTCAATTTCAGATTGGGGTACTTACAGAGCCCCTCGGCAACGTCGCTTTTGAAGAAAGCGGGGTTATCGATAAAACAAGCATCCCAATCTGATGGGAGGACGGCATAGCCGATTTGTTCTATGGCTGGACCTAGAGGTATAGGATTCCTATGTATCCCTATTCGAGGGAATCAAGCCTATCGTAGTTCGAAAGAGGGGTGAGAGATTTTGAGGCTACTCAAACCTATAGACGACCATCGAGGTCAGGTGGGGAACTCGAGCATGACACTCATTCGGTCAGAGGCAAAGGTTTGGGCGTGACACTCATTTGGTCAGCCAAAGTTTCAGGCGTGACACTTATTTGGTCAGAGGAAAGGTTTGAGCGTGACATTCATTTGGTCAGAGGCAAGGACTCGGGCGTGACACTCATTTGGTCAGAGGTAAGGTTTGGGCGTGACACTCATTTGGTCAGAGGCGAAGGTTTGGGTGTGACATTCATTTGGTCAGAGGCGAAGGTTCGGGCGTGACACTCATTTGGTCAGAGGCAAGGACTTGGGAGTGACACTCATTTGGTCAGAGGCAAGGTTTGGGTGTGACACTCATTTGGTCAGAGGCAAGTTTCGGGCATGACACTCATTCGGTCAGAGGCAAGTTTTGGGCGTGACACTCATTCGGTCAGAGGCGAAGGTTTGGGCGTGACACATATTTGGTCAGAGGCAAGTTTCGGGCGTGACACTCATTCGGTCAGAGGCGAAGGTTCGGGCGTGACACTTATTTGGTCAGAGGCAAGGTTTGGGCATGACACTCATTTAGTCAGAGGCAAAGGTTCAGGCGTGACACTTATTTGGTCAGAGGCAAGGTTTGCGCATGACACTTATTTGGTCAGAGGCAAGGTTTGGGCGTGACACTCATTTGGTCAGAGGCGAAGGTCCGGGATTTGGTCAACCTTGCTCTATGGGAGAGGGTTGACTACAAGATTGGTCCTACATCATCTTTTACTGCTGGGAGAACAACGGATTTGACTCTCACTTGGTCAAAGTTGGGGTTTGACACTCTTTTGGTCAATCGGGTCAACATGGGCTTACGTCAAGGACCGCCCTTCTCATTCTAAGTTTTTTCTCAAGATGGGCCATCTGGGCGACCTAGATTTTGCTTCACATGGGGCCACTCGGGGGACATAACTCTTATCTCAAGACGGTCGCTCGGGGGACCTAATTTTTATCTCACAACGGTCGATCGGGGGACCTAACTCTTATCTCAAGATGGACCTAATCTTCATCTCACAATGGTCGCTCGGGGGACCTAATACTTATTTCAAGACGGTCGCTCGGGGGACCTAATCTTCATCTCACAATGGTCGCTCGGGGGACCTAATACTTTTTTCAAGACAGTCGCTCGAGGGACCTAATCTTCATGTCACAATGGTCGCTGGGGGAACCTAATTTTATCTCACAACGGTCGCTCGGGGGACCTAATTTTTATCTCACAACGGTCTCTCGGGGGACCTAATACTTTTTTCAAGACGGTCGCTCGAGGGACCTAATCTTCTTCTCATAATGGTCACTCGGGGGACCTAATTTTTATCTCTGCTGGGCTTACGTCAGGGACGGCCAATTTTCTTGGGCATTCAATTTGACTCTCAATGAGTCAAAGTCGGGGCTTGACTCTCTTTTGGTCAGCCGAAGGGATTTTCTTGACACTCACTTGGTCGAAGTCGGGATTTGACTCTCTTTTGGTCAATCAAATAATTTTTAACTGGGCTTACGTCAGTGACGGCCAATTTTCTTGGACATTCAATTTGACTCTTAATGAGTCATAGTCGGGGCTTGACTCTCTTTTGGTCAGCCGAAGGGATTTTCTCGACACTCACTTGGTCGAAGTCGGGATTTGACTCTCTTTTGGTCAATCAAATAATTTTTAACTGGGCCTACGTCAGGGACGGCCAATTTTCTTGGACATTCAATTTGACTCTCAATGAGTCAAAATCGGGGCTTGACTCTCTTTTGGTCAGCCGAAGGGACTTTCTCGACACTCACTTGGTCGAAGTCGGGATTTGACTCTCTTTTGGTCAATCAAATAATTTTTAACTTGGCTTACGTCAGGGACGGCCAATTTTCTTGGACATTCAATTTGACTCTCAATGAGTCAAAGTCGGGGCTTGACTCTCTTTTGGTCAGCCGAATGGATTTTCTCGACACTCACTTGGTCGAAGTCGGGATTTGACTCTCTTTTGGTCAATCAAATAATTTTTAAATGGGCTTACGTCAGGGACGGCCAATTTTCTTGGACATTCAATTTGACTCTCAATGAGTCAAAGTTGGGGCTTGACTCTCTTTTGGTCAGCCGAAGGGATTTTCTCGACACTCACTTGGTCGAAGTCAGGATTTGACTCTCTTTTGGTCAATCAAATAATTTTTAACTGGGCTTACGTCAGGGACGGCCAATTTTCTTGGACATTCAATTTGACTCTCAATGAGTCAAAGTCGGGGCTTAACTCTCTTTTGGTCAGCCGAAGGGATTTTCTCGACACTCACTTGGTCGAAGTCGGGATTTGACTCGCTTTTGGTCAATCAAATTATTTTTAACTGGGCTTACATCAGGGACGGCCAATTTTCTTGGACATTCAATTTGACTCTCAATGAGTCAAAGTCGGGGCTTGACTATCTTTTGGTCAGCCGTCGGGATTTGACTCTCTTTTGGTCAATCAAATAATTTTTAACTGGGCTTACGTCAGGGACGGCCAATGTTCTTTTCATATTTTTAACCTGTTAACCTGGACTTACGAAGTACGGCCGGGCTAAATCACATTCTTAAACTGGGCTTACAAAGTATGGCTGGGTTTATTTCAACAAAGCTGGTCTTACGTCCATCTATGGACTGCCCGGACACATTTTCAGTGGGAACCTAATTAATTTTCTTGGTTCAAAGCAAATTGCGTGTGCCCTAAAAGGGAGGGAAATTCTGGTGCATTTCTGGGACTGATTTAAATGGAGCTTTAAATTGGTGATGTCACAAAGCCATTCAATCAAGAAACCATTAATTTTTGTCAAGGACAAAGTAGCCGTATGGCTAGAGGAGTGATGTTGCTTTTCCAATAAATTTTGTTCCAGGCCTGGTTATCTTCTTCATCATCACAGTTTGGAGTCCAACAGCAGTCTCTCACTTTCCATTTTCGACATTTCCCTTCCATGGATCCTTTTCTCATGGAAAAGCCACCAAAATTGTCCAAAGTTGACCAAGAATGTTTTGAAGGTAACCTTAGGCTTTGGATGAGGCATCAAATGGGGAGTCACAAGGACATATTCAAGTCCAAATTTGGTCTCCAGTCTCTTTGGTCTCTCAAACAGTTCATCCCAGATCTCGAGCTTCTGAGGGCCGCCGCATCTTTCTGGGACGTGAGGAGGCACGTATACTGTTTTTCTTACAACAAGATCACTCCGACTTACGAAGATTTCAAAGCTCTAGTGGGTGACATAGACACGGAGGTCGTCACTCTTCCCTCAGTTGATGATACCACTTGTGTTGAGAGATTGGTCTCTCTCCTCGACATTCCTTTGGAAGAGGCTCAATGTATGGTCATTAATCCAACTTTCATTGATATTTTCGACCTTCCTGAGAAATTCATGGACCATTACGATGAGGCTTCTTGGAATGCATTCTGGCTATGCATCCTTGCTTTCTTCTACATGGTGGGTTCCAAAGGTACTTGCCACCGGGTTTTGTTGAGTGTGCTCGAGGAGTGTCTAGCGGGCAAAGACATTGTTCCTTTGGTCTTAGGCGAGATTCTCCATGGTATGGACCATTTGGCTTTGGGAGACGGTTTTATGCGCAGCGGTAGCCCCGTTTTGCTTACCTTATGGCTAAGGGAGAGGTTAGTGGCCGTCCCAGAGGCTCCTCTTTCTCACAAACCATGGTCGTATTCTTTGAGAGGGCTCATTCTGGACTTAGCTCAAAGCGATTGGGAGGCTCATATGGCTCGTCTCAAGACTGAAGAAATCCGTTGGTGGGTGCCACATTGGCACATCAACTCAGTGCGGGAGTGTCAGGACGGTTCCCCTTTGTTCGGGTGCCGGGCCTTTTGGGATCATCCTTTTACATCCCTTCTTTGGTCCGTCGGCAGTTTGGCTTGCTACAGATTCCTGTGTTGGAGTGGTCAGATGTCAATCCAGAGCATTTGAGGCTTTCACATTTATCCATGTGGGACCCTTCCACCACTTTCCTCTTTTCCCAGTTGTGGACTCATTCCCTTTTTCCAGTTCGGGCACTCCTCAGGGGTGCAGCTAGCACGATTTTGACCACTGTTTACTTAGATTGGTACGAGCAGACCATGGGACAGACTCAAAGGCTCATTGAGGAGAGACGTGGGGACATCCTTGGAGGAGACTGTGTCCCTAGTAGGGTTTTGAGGGAGGCCGAGGCCGTGACGAGCGGTCATAACTTTATCGGAGACGCTATTGAAGACTATCAAGCTCTCGCTGAGAGGAGGAGGGCAATGATACCTAAAATCGAGGCACGACTCGAGGACTTTTGGGACCGCGTGGCGGTTGACACAGCTCTAAAAGCGGCCAGCTTAATTGAAGATGCCGGGCGGGCTCCCAATTTAGGGAGGAACGAGATCGAGCTTTTCGATGTGAAAAGGAAAAATACTCGGAGGAGTCAAAAGAAGAAATGGAGGGGTGAAGGTCAATGATGGCCTTACAGTCCTAAGTATCCACTCACTGTCATTGCAGACACATTAGTTTTCTTAAGTGTTTTATTAGTCTTTTAGCCTGTTGCCCGAGGTCAAGAGTAGACCGTGCTTGAACTCATAAAAGAAGTGTTTTAACCGTGATGAATGTGGTTATCGAATGAGTTCCTTTGGAGAAACAAAATTTGAATTTTATTTATTTTTTAGACTGGACCAATAGTTGGCTGCCTACGTTCCCCTTTTACAAGTAACACTAAAGGGTCTCAGGTCATCGTAGTTCTTTCCAACAATTTTTGACGCAAACCTTGCTCCCATTTTTTTTTTTTTTAAAACATAATATCGGCGAAGCTTATCACCATTGACCGGGTGCACGAAGGGATTCCCGTCCAAATCTGCAAGTCTCATTGCGCCTCCTGAGAATACCTCTCGTACCATAAAAGGGCCAATCCATACGGGTTCCCATTTCCCATCAGGGTTAGACCTCCTTGGGGGTTTTTCTTTGAGCACCAAATCCCCGACCCGAATCTCTCAAGGCTTCACTCTTTTGTTGAAGGCTCGTGCCATCATCCCTTGGTAGGCACAGGTGTGCTCAATTGCTCTTAAGCGGCATTCGTCCAAGAGGGCTAACTCATCATGTTGGCTCCGAAGCCAGTCCACTTCGTGGATTTGATTTTCCAACAGAATCCTTAATAACGGAATTTCTAGTTCAGCCGGGAGCATGGCTTCCATCCCATAAGTCAGAGCAAATGGGGTTTCCCCTGTGGCGGTTCTGACCGAGGTTTGGTATCCCTACAACGCTAGGTGTAGCTTATTGGGCCAATCCCTTCCTCGTGTTGCCATCTTCTTAATGATCCTTTCGAGTGTTTTGTTGGCGGCTTCTACCGCTCCATTAGTTTGGGGCCTATATAGGGAAGACTTGTGGTGAGTGACCCGGGATTCTTGCAACAGTTGGTCGCACTCTCCTTCGAAGTGTGAACCATTGTCCGTGATGATTTCATTTTGGAACCCATATCGGCACATGATGTTCTCCTTGATGAATAGTACCACCTTCTTGGAGGTAAGGACTTTGTATGACTTGGCTTCAACCCATTTTGTGAAGTAATCCACGGCCACCAAGACGAATTCATCGCCGTTGCTCCCTGGGGGAGTGATTTTTCCGATGATGTCAATGCCCCAAGTTGAGAAAGGCCAAGGGGTCATCATGCAATACAAGTGGTGGGGCGGCAGGTGATTAAGGTTGGAGAACCGTTGGCACTTGTCACATTTCTTCACGAATTGTATACAATCGGTTTCCATCGAGATCCAAAAGTATCCCATCCGCTGGATGACTTGTATTAATGCCCTGGCATTCATGTGCAGGCCACATACCCCATTGTGGACCTCCCGCATGAGCTATTTTGCTATTTTTGTGCTTATGCATCTTACGAGAAGCCCCTGATGGCGCTTCTTATACAGAATATCTCCCAGAATGACGTAGTGAGAAGCGAGTCGTTTGAGGGCCACTGCGCTCTTGGCTTTGATCCCATCTTTGTATTCCCCTTTCCCATTTAGGAGGGAGGCCTCCCCTTCTCTGAGAAACTGGTAGATCTGGGTATACCACGGCTCATCTACTTCCTCCGAGCCCTTTTCAATTCCACAGCAATACTTCGGGTTCTCCTTTCTCCCAACTCTGAAAGGCTTTATCGACTTTCCTTCCAGAATTTCTACCAACGAGGCCAAAGTGGCTAAGGCATCGGTGAAGCGATTCCGGTCCCTTGGTAAGTAATGGAAGCTAACCCTTTTGAATTGTGTCATGAGTTCTTCCATGTGGGCGTGGTACTTTTGCAGCCCCGGATCCAACGTTTTGCATTTGTTCGAAACTTGGTTGATGATCAAGGCTGAGTCCCCGTACACCTCCAATTCTTTCACATTCCTTTCCAAAGCAGCTTCCAGGCCCGCTGTGCATGCTCATACTCGGCTGCGTTGTTGGTCACCTCAAAATTTAATTTAATGGCGATGGGCGTATGCTCGTCCTTGGGGTCAACCAGAAGCATACCGATGCCGTTTCCTCTTTTGTTTGCGGCTCCATCAAAGAACAATTGCCATTTGTTTTCCTCCTCAAGGGTAAAAATCCCTTTATCCGGGAACTGTGGTTCAGGCTCCCCCTCATCGTTACTGGAGGAATCCGCTAAGTGTTCGGCCATAACCCTTCCCTTAACTGCCTTTGTAGACACCCCGCCTTGGACCTCTCACCCCGATTGCATACATAGTATTTTTATTTAACTTGTTTTTGTTAATTTCTGTTACTTCCGTTAAGTTCCTAACTGATTCCGTTAGTTTTGGACTAAACTGCAGAAACGAGTTAACTTTTAGAGTCATTCTGTCATTCTGTTATTCTCACCCGCGGGCGCCTCCCGTAACAGTCATGGGGCGCGCGCGCGTTTGGTTCAATAGGCCGGACCCGCGCGCTTCCCACTTTGGCAGTAACGGATAACACCATTTTTCCCTCCCTTTTCTTATTTAGAAAATCTCTTCTTGATCACAAACACCTCCTTTTTACATCCACATTCATTTCCCCTTATTTCATAACTCCCAAATCCTTTATTCTAGCCATTATTCATAAAAACAAAATATTCATTTTTATTATTATTTGATTTTCTCTTTATTATTTATTTATTATTTTATTTATCTTATTTGTGATTGGTCAATTCCATCTCACATGGATTGACCAATTTCCCTCCAACCTTTCCCTCCTAATTTTACCTATAAAAACCATCATCTCCTACCTTGGAAAAGGACCTCATATTTTTAGACCTTGAACACTTTCTCTTTACACAAACTCTACACAAATTCTCCCTACAAGAGTTTTAACAACAAAACTCTACACAAAGTTCTACACAACCATTTCTTTACAACAACACCACTTTCAAGTCAAGGTTTCAAGTTCTCTTTTCTAAAGTTACAACTTTTCTCTTTCTCTTTTATTTATGTCTTACTAGTATGCAATCTCCATAAAAGGAATACAACCAAAAGGCCACTTCACTATTGAAGTTTGGTCAAGGTTACATTCCAACATTCCAAACACTAATTAAATTCCATCTCATTTCTTATGTAATTGTTTAGCATATTCAACATGTAATCTTTTAGCATAAATTAATTAATAAAATCATTCTTTTTATTTCCCCTTTTCTTCTCATCTCAATTGTTAGCACATTTTTATATCAATAAATTGAAGGACATTTAACATTAGAATACCAAAAGTAGCAAGACCCGCGTAAGCGGGGCGGAGTGGGTGTTTAAGTACTTCCCACTCCGTCGCCTAACCCCCGAACCCATCTTTTCCCAAATCTCTGGTTTTGTATATAAAATTGGCTCTTTTTAGGTTTTTCTTATGCTCCTCTAAAACATAGGTGGCGACTCTTAAAATCAATTAGACATCCTAGGTTAATTCACCTCTCTAGCCAAGACGTGGTCCCCCGGGGTATCTACACCTTTCTCGACACGTAACTAATGTCATATTCGGCTAGAAAGAAAGACCATTTGGCAAGCCTCATTGATAAGGACGGCTTTTCCAGAAAGCATTTGATGGGGTCAATCTTTAAGATCAACTGTATCAGGTGGGCGTGCATGTAGTGTTTCAACTTTCTCATAACCCATACCAGTCCGGTGCAAGTCTTTTCTATTGCGGAGTAGTTGAGCTTACTTCCCTGTAGCTTCCGACTCACAAAGTAAATGGAATTTTCCACCTTGGATTCTTTCTTCTTTTGGGCCAACATAGCTCCTATTGAAGTATCTGTTACCTTCAAGTAAAGCAAGAGTGGATTTTCCCTATGCGGTGGGCGGAGAATCGGTGGATGGATACGATAAGCTTTGATCTTGTCGAAGGCCTTTTGACATTCCTCATTCCATTCAACCACGACATTTTTCTTCAGTAATTTGAAGATGGGTTCACAGGTGGGAGTGAGCTGATTGATGAAGCGGCTGATGTATTGCAGTCGCCCCATAAATGCTTTTACTTCTGTTTGGGTGCGGGGAGGTCTCATTTCTACGATTGCTTTGACCTTTTGCGGATCGATCTCAATACCTCGTTCGGTAACTACGTACCCTAAAACCTTTCCACAGGAGACTCCGAAGGTGAATTTTGCCGGATTAAGCCTCATGGAGTGTTTCCTCAATCGGTCGAAGAACTTCCTCAAGTCAATCAAGTGCTGGCCGTCAGTTCCTTTAGAGTGTATGATCATGTCGTCAACGTACACCTCTATTTCTTTGTGAATCATGTCATGGAATAGTGTTGTTGCCGCTCTTTGGTAAGTAGCCCCGGCATTTCTTAGTCCAAAAGGCATC
The DNA here is from genome assembly GCA_026119855.1 of Campanula takesimana. Taxonomy (NCBI): domain Eukaryota; kingdom Viridiplantae; phylum Streptophyta; class Magnoliopsida; order Asterales; family Campanulaceae; genus Campanula; species Campanula takesimana. The sequence continues at coordinate 314,014 of JAOWBW010001341.1, forward strand.
ACTGTGTAACAGAAAGTTCCCCATAGGGTGGTGAAGGCAGTCTTTTCTTGATCTTCCTCAGCCATTTTAATCTGATTGTATCCGGCAAAACCGTCCACAAAGGATTTTACCTCAAAACTAGAGGTCGTATCCACCAACATATCAATGTTTGGGAGAGGAAAATCGTCCTTGGGACTTGCCTTGTTGAGGTCTCTGAAATAGACACAGCATCGGACCTTCCCGTTCGCTTTTGTGATAGTGACTATGTTAGAGAGCCATGAGGGGTATTCTATAACCCGTATAAAGCCAACTCTAAGTAACTTCTCTATCTCCTCTTTTACTTGCAGGGACCACTCGGGTTTGATCCATCGGAGATTTTGCTTGACTGGTTTTACTTCCGGATCCAAGGGGATCTTATGCTCCATAATCGAGGCATCCAACCCCGGCATCTCTTTATAAGACCAGGCGAACACATCCACATACTCTCTGAGTAATTCAATCAAGGCCTCCCTCTCATCCCCTTTGAAGTAGACACCTACTTGTGTCTCTCTTGGTTCTTCCTTGGTACCCAAATTCACTTTGGTCATAACCTATTCGGCAGCTTGGTCACGGTTTTCCTCTTGATCGGCGACCTGCTTCGTGAATTTTTTAATGTATTGTTCGTTTAGTGTGTCTGCTTTATTAGTTGATTCATTATTAACCGTTTTCAAGTTATTAGTTAATTTATCATCTAATAAGTTGGCAATGAGGGGATACTCAGAAAGGTCCATCATTTCATTTAATGAAAACAGAAATACAACATTGGCTACGAGTCCATAGTCTTCGGGCGTGAGGCCCTCGGACGAGAATGACTCAAATTCAAAGAGGAGGGACTGGGGAGACTCGATTACATTGGACCCTATAACACTAGACTCAAAGGGTCGAGGAACCAATCCAAGTATTGTGGCCATTTCCTCCTTGCTAGCTACCGGCCCGAAAAGAGTAGCCCAATTCTTTAGGGGCATGTTAGTGGGTACAACTAAGGTGCGAGGGTCGAAGCTTCCCATTGACCCGTCTCCTATTGCAGCGACCATTCCTTTTCTGTGATCAACTAGGCTGGGTAGAACCATGTCTTCCTCAAACAGTTCTTGCATCACTGTCCCATCCCACTCGTTTTCTTCGACCTTTTCCTTTTCCTTCCTAGTAGGCGTCTTTTCGATCTCATATTTGTCATACTGGCCCCAAGTGGGTTCTTCCTCTTGGTTGCCTCCTTCTGGAGACAAAACCTCAAACTGTTTTATCACCTCGGGCACTCCTTTAGAAATATGCTCGTGCCCTGTGGGGGCCCCGGGTGTGTCAAGGAATGCTCTCCTGATAGGGTTGACGGCCTTTCCTCGAAACCTTTTGAGGTCTTCTTGCAGTCGGTCCCAGTTGGTCACCATTGCCTCCTTTTCCTTCGAGGTCCCGGTTTGCGTTCCCCTTTAATGAAGTAGTGGCTTATGTCAAAAGCGTAGGGGCAGAGGTTGGGAGCTTTGTAAGGAATCCCTTGGGCCCTGGCTCGGCTTTTCTCTCGGGCCATCTTCTTGTCCATTGTAAGATCCTCGGGTCTCGGCTTGTACCCCAAACCGTGGAGCGTCTTTTGCTCCTTGATTTCAATAACCCTGTAGGTCCCTTGGAGCCTCCTTCCTAGACCAAGCCCCGGGAGATAGTGCATTAGGCGCATCATTTTTATGGCGGGAGGGATCTTGTCCTTGGTAAGTGTGAGGTCCATGCAATGGACGTGGGTCTCAGATGGTATCCCTGTGAAGCCGGTCAAGACTATACCACTCTCTTCATGTTGGATTTCCAATACGGGGATCCCATTAGTGTTTGTCCCCTCTGTAGTGACGTTATCCCCGTAGATTACAGTTAAATTCCCTCCCTGTACAAATTTTACACATTGATGTAGGGTGGAGGCGACCCCATTGACTTTGTGTAGCTAAAGGCGCCCCAGCAAGGCGGTGAAGGAAATGGGGATGTCAAGTACTTGGAAGTCGGTCGGCATTTTCTGTTCCCCAAACCATATAGTCAAAGTCGCCACCCCGAGGACCGACCGGGCTGTGGAGTCGTATGCTTTGACAGTTACCAAAGAGGGCCTCAGATCCGTCATCTTGAGGCCGAGTAAATCCATCATTTTAGCTGGAAGGACGTTCATAGCCGAGCCATTATCAACCAATACTAATGGGAGACGACGCCCATCCAATTGCACTGTGATGTACAAGGCCTCATTGTGGTTAGCCCCAGACTTAGGCAAATCCAAGTCGGTGAACGCGGCTATATTCCCATATTGGATGCTTCCAATCATCTGTACGGCTTCTTCGGGGGTAGCCGTGGTGGGGACCATGGTCCGGGACAAATGCTCCTCCAACTTGAGCTTGTGCGGGTATGATGAAGTGAGAAGAGACCACAGAGAGATGTTGGCCTGCGTATTTTTAAGTTGGTTGAGAACAAGATCCTCTCTTTCGGGATCTGGGGTGCTTGTTTCCTTAGCAAACGGTGGTGGCGAGCGGTGTTCCAGTGGCGGTGGTTTTTTAGGATTCTCGGTGTGTACCTGTTCGGAACAAGTTAGGACGTTTACTTCCGGGGGATCACAATCCTTTGCTGGCTCTCCCACAGGCATGGGTGGGTTCTTGGTTGAGTAAGGCCACGCCTCTTTCCTCAGCTCATTTATAGTAACCATTCCTTGCGTGGTGTAGACAGACTCACGGAGTTTTTCAAATGAAACCGGGTGGCCGCCTTGTTCTTTCCCCATCCCTACAGATTCGCGGAGTTTTTCCTGTGTCAACATACAGTAGTAATGATCCGGGAGCATCGACCCGTCCTCAAATGGAGGTAAGGGCGAGAGTGGCGGTAGTGACAGGATAGTGCTCATCGTGGGGAATGCAACATCTGTTCGGGTCGTGGTCAACGCTTCCCAAAGCTCGTTTGATGGCCATTTCCATTTCTTCCACACAATCTTCGTAGGTCAATTTGTGTTTGGTGAGCTTAATCACTTTCAATTCGTCCTCTTGGCAAGGAACCTTTGCGCTCATCACACTAGTCATCATGTTGTTAGGAGGACATTCCATCTTTCCCTTTTGCACGCAGTCCCACAAAATTTCTTTCCATCTTTCCCCAACTTCAATCAAAGGGGTGTTGAATTCCCAAAGAGTTATCGTTGTCGGCTCCCCGAATTCGATCATGTTCACTCTGCTTTGGTCAAATTCGATCATGTTGACCCTTCCATTGTTCGGGAATGGGTTATTGACCACGTTTGGCCCCCTGGGGTGTTCGAGTTTCCCTTTAGCAATCAAATCCAAGATAATGCGTTTCACTATGGAGTAATCATCGGTGTTATGACCATGGTAGTGGTGGAAAGCACACCATTTATTCTCATCTGTGAACCTTTCCGGATTTTTGGGCTGAAAGTTGATTAAAGGTCTCTTGAGGCCTTGCTTCACTAATCCCTCAAAGACTTTGCTAATGGGCATTCCAAAATCCTCAAACCTCACATAGGGGCGTTTTTCAAAGTTACCCGGCTTTGGTGAGACCTGCTTTGGACCTTCCCCTTGGATGTTGTTGATGACCCCCGAGACTTCTTTCCCTTTACCTGTGGTGGGAGGTCGGTATCGGTAAGAATTGCTATTGCCCTGGGTGGAGGATTGCTCACTGAGAGCCTTCTCAAACTTTAACCCTGCGGTTACCATGGCCCGGAGATTGGGATAAAAGTGATGGCTGATCAGAGCACGCAGCTGCGGTTTTAAGCATGATTGGAAGATGTCCAATTGTTCATCCTCAGTGGGCGGGTTAGAGATTTCTCCAAGTTTACAGTTCCAATGCTTGTAGAACTCACCGATCGGCTCGTCGCTCTTTTGCAAAGTGCTTTGCAAGTCGGTGCGGTTGGTTTCCCACTCCAGGTTGGATCGGTATTTGTCGCGACCCCGAACCCCGCGGGCCCGAGACCGCGAGCTGGACGTCGACTTAAAACCAAAACTATGAAATACCGAAGTTAAAAATTCCATTTGAACCAAAAGATGATAACACAAGGTTTTACAAATCCAAGATTAAATCAACAATGTACATCCAACATAAGCTCCACAGCTTATACCCAAAGGAATAGAATATACAATTCTTAATGACGTCAATAATGGTAAAACTATCCCCAAAAGGTTATACATTTAAATAATGTAAACCGATCCATAACAACCTGCCCCAAGATCTCAATCCTCTCGACGTCCTCCTTGAACCGCGAATCCTAATCATTTCCTCCTGGGGGGGTTAAGGAAAAACAAAGATGGAAATAAACGGGGTGAGATAAAATCTCAGTAAGTTACTAATGCAACTACATGACATGCTAATATGTAATGACCAATAGCAATTAACATAAGACAGATAGCAGCGGAATAATAAGTGACATGCTGACGAACAGTAACATCCAATAGTCAATCATATAAATAAACATATAACAACAAATGAGAGGCTCCCTATCGCCAACCGTCCCATACCGGTTGGAAATAACGACCAGCTCATCATGCAACACATAAAGCTGAAATAAACACTCATAAGTGGATACATAGCCAAGGTTTCACCCAACTGAAGAACCAAATAAAGGTCGCTGCGCAGCTTCAATAATCAACAAATCATCATCTTCATAATAGCATGAAAGCTGAAGAGAGATCCCCGGTCAGAAGCGACCAATCAACCCATCAATCAAACAAACCATCTTTATAATAGCATAAAAGCTGAAGAGAAACCCGGTACCGGAACCAATAACCAAATGAAGTGTCACAAGGGACGGGAGACATGCCACAAAGTCATGCTCCAAGTAAAGCTAAAATGCACACAAAGGAGCTAGCTCTTCTCACATCCAAGGCCAATCTGGAGGAGGGTAATAATGGGGCAAAACAATGGTCAACATCACAATGGACTTGGCTGTGCCATCATAATGTTTCGCATCGCCCAAACACACACAAAATACCAGCTGGACTTTCAAATAAATGCTAAGTAATAAATACTAGTGTAAATAAACAACTTAAGGTTCCAAAGTAGGGAACCAATCCAATTAATCACCATAAAGGTATACCAATCCAAACAATCACCATAAAGAGACAATGATTACTCATGAAGAGTTTAACAACAACGATAGCAAGGAATTTCTCATAACAGAGTTCAAATAACAATAACGGTATTATTCAAAGGGGGTCCACATATTAATCATTAAAACAAGATGATACTAAAAACCAGGACCCATACAAAACACATCGAGTTACTCATAAAGAGTACTACCCAAACGGTCGCTCACAAATAGCACAATGCTTATCACCACAATGACCCTAAACGTCTACTCATTACGAAAGTGTTCCCACATTTCCCAATAATCCATAACTAAATTTCATAACCCATATTCACAAAGGAACCAAGGCGAAACCACGCAAACCGATATTCCCAACTTGATCACAACGGACCGATTCTAGACACTTTGTCATAAGACACTAAATGAAATCTCAACATAATATAAACCTGAAACTCACCTAAATAAACCACCTCGTCTCTAAGAACTCAAAAAGGGCTTTAAAACGATAGTTTACTCGACTAAAACGGAGTCTGAATGCAAAAGTTATGGCCTCCGGAAGATAGAGCGAAAAACGAACGATTTGATCAAAGTAGGAAATACCATAAAACATCATAAGGGGGGTAATGACAACCACCTAACACTCATTTACCGCTTATATAACTCTAACGTACTCCTTACACGGTTTACATAGGCTTACGGTTGACTTCTATTTGTTCCGGGTGATTACTTTTAAGTTATAAACATTTATGCCTAAAACAGGGGTGCTCGGCCGTGCAGTTCTATATGACTCGGCCGAGCAACCTCGGCTCCAAAACTATGACTCTATGGTCTTCTCCGCTCGGCCGAGTCAAGGGACGCGCTCGGCCGAGCACCTCCTAAATTCAGAAAAAACGCAGAAGAACCCAGGTAACCAAATTTTACCCAAAACTTCACCATTTCTCTAATACTCAAAATCAAGACTTCCAATAAGCATAATAATGCACCAAAACAACTTGAGAACTTGAAATTGACCTAAATAACAACATCTAGCTACCCACAACAAGATTCAAACCCCAACATTCCCAAGAACACCATTTTTGACCAAAACTCAAATAAATTCCAAATAAATTCTAAACTCAACCAAACTTCAAATATAACACATCAAGCATTATCTAAGTATGATATGAACATTTTAGCATAAAAATGGGGGAAAAGTAACTTACCCGGATTTCTCAAAGTTGATGGATTTCAAATATTTTTGATTCTACGCGATCCTATCGACGATCTAAACAAGATTCAATTTATGAGAAATGAGAGATAAAGAGGGGAAGATAGGTAGAATGTAGAGAGAAGAAAGGGGAGAAAACTTACCCAACCAAGGAGAGAGAGAGAGATTATGCTGGAAAAGAGAAATGAGGGAGAGGGTGAAAGAGTAGGGAGGTGAGGGAGAAGAGAGGGAGTAGGGGAATTATTTCCAAAACTTACACTCAGGCCCCTCCTCTACACTACACGCAAATACTTACACTCCCTGCTAACAATTAAGACCCAAAAATATTACACTAACCCGAGTGACTCAAATAAAACGCTAAGCATAATTATGATGAACATAAAATGCACACAAAAATATTTAAATAAATAATAATTTAAATAAATAAATAAGAAAATAAATAAATAATAATTATTTATTACTAATAAAATAGAGCCTAGTTTTCGGGTCGTGACATTCACTCCCCCTTAAAGAAAATTCGACCCGAATTTTAACGAGACTTACCCGAAAGACCAAATAGCTACGGATACGATAGTTCCGCCATTTCTCAAATTCCTCAATTGTCCAATCTAACCCACTACAAGGTAACCTTACATAATGCTTACGATAACACCACATCTCGAACCGAATCATTCCATCATTATCTTCATTACTAATCAAAATTCATACTCAAAATCGAAGAATCCGAATTATTTCCATGCATAATTCTCGAGATATCTCAAACTCGCCTTATCCATAACCTTAACTACACCGCAAAGGTACTTCCATTTGTAAATCGCATACTTAGTATTATTCCCCAGAAATTCAAAACACTACCATCTCGAGTTTAGTTAGCTTTTAAAATATGAAAGGCTAAAGAAATTTTCCATCCCCATAATATTCACCAAAGGCTATATCTCTAAGGATTCCCATTATAGTGCTCTCGCTCTAGGTAGTACCTTAAACTAGAGGTGTAATGTAAACCCAAAATTTAATACAAAATGTTCACTTAAATCTACGCCATAATATCATCGTCATAACACTCCAATCCTTGAAAGCCTAAAATAACTACGAATACTCAATAGTCCGAAAATGATCTAAATTTTATCTTCAAGGGATTTCCTCTAACTCCCTTTTTAGTTAATAACCTGTGCTCATATACCCAAGGAAATCAACAAATCTCAAATCCTCAATAGCTAACCCAAGTTAGTCTTTCACGCATACATTTATTGACCTAATGATACTTAGGCTCAATAGTACTACCATCATAATAAACCAATTAGCCAACAACGTTCTAACTGACCCAATACCAAATCATGATATTCCGTAATTATGCCCCAGTATTGATACTCCATTTCCTTCACATACCCTTGATCCAATTCGGGAAACGCCACCAAGAAGGGATTTAGAACCATAGAACCACCATCTAACCAAAATTTCAAAATGCCTTTAACATAAATCGAGAAATTATTATTCTCCCAAAATGTACTTAGTCCTTTCTAACTTAACATGCTTGCCACCATTAATGATCATAACTCCTACAACAAACTCGTCATCTATAACAAATCGTACACCTCTACATATTAATCTATTCCGATGCATTCACGGAGATGTACTAAAAGTGACCAAAATTTTCCTTAAGAGATCCTCATTGAATCCTCAACTCCTATAACCCAACCGATACAATATAGATATTGATCTAATTATCAGTACTACAATCTTGTACCACAACAATGCAATTTAACCCCAAGCTTCTCCTCAAACACTAGGTACTATTCGGAAGAAAATGAAAATCTTACGAATGATAAATACACCCTACAAATTGACCGAAACTAAATACTCGGATTTCAATTAAGAAAAGATAGGTATAACTCTACCCAAAGGAACGGTCTCAAACAGTTTAAGAAATTAGGAATGGAGAATATAACAATCCCCTACAACAATAGATTAAAGCAATAATATCATCAAAATCTTGTAATAGCAACATAGCTAATTTAGCAGGTGAGACATAACCATACTTAAGCACATCATAAGCACATAAGACTTCATCAGATACCCTAAACTCCTCCATAGGAGTAAACACCTACAACACATAAGTCAAAGACTCAGAAGAAATAAATGCAACTAAATGCACAGAAACACATAAATGCGATGATCCTAAAATGCACGCGCTCGCTCTCACGACGCAAAATAATACCATCCTAAAATTATCCGTTACCTGGCGAGTGCTGATTGATTGCAAATACGCTACCCGAAACCTTGGGCTTCCCCGAAGCATCCCTCTTCTGACCCTGTGATAATCCAGTTCCTGTCCCCGATGACTGAACTCTAAACCTCGGACAATTTTTAACAAAGTGTCCCAACTGACCACACTTCACACATTTTCCTTGCTTCTTCCAACACTTGTGTTCTGAGTGTCCTTTCCTCTGACAGTAGCTGCAGACTTTCCCATTTCGTTTTCTCTGATTAGTACCTTGACTTCCGACTGTTGGTTGCCCTTGAAGTTGCCTTCTGAACCGAGTTTGCGCTCCAGAATTACTCTGTCATCCGAATGTTGCTGTTGTGACTTACTCTGCCCTCCTTGCTTACCCGGGTTAACCATCTCAGTCTTCCTTTTGTGTTTCCCAATATCCTGCTCAATCAAGTAGGCTCGATCCACCGCATCCTGATAAGTCTGAATCCGCTGTGCTATAAGCTGAGTCCGGATGGATGTCTTCAAACCCCTGATCAATCTCATCGCTTTCTGCTACTCGGTCCGCACAAGGTATTCACAACACCTGGCTAATTCTGTGAACTTAGCTGAGTACTGTGCTACTGACATCATGCCTTGTTCCAAGCTGAGGAACTCGATCTCTTTCCGGTTTTGATTCACTAGAGAGATAAAATGATCCTTGAATTTCCTCACGAACCACTCCCAAGGATATGGTATAAGAGTCACATCCCAACTGGTCTTCAGTGCCTTCCACCAATGTTCTGCAGCCCCCACGAGCTTATAAGCTGCAAACAGAACCCTATCCTCATCAGTGCAACCAAAGACCTCGTAGATTTTCTCCATCGATTCTATCCATAGCTCGGCTTTCTTCACATCCGGCTCACCGTCGTACTCACTTGGTTTCAACTTTAAAAATTGCTCCAACCCATATCGCGGAGGTGCTACATGTTCCTCTCTCGGCCCTTGGTCACGAATTGATTTCACGGCCGCTTCAAACCTCCCTTGAAACATTGCACGGTTTTCTTCCCGAAGATCATTCTGATTCTGAGTCCCACTGATGCCTTCACCAGCTCTTCGTCTAGCCATTAGAAACAAATACCTGCATAAAATACTCATCGCTACTCACTCCGAACCCATCTACCCTCCTAGGTCATACAAGTCCACCTAGACTTATACTTAGAGCCAAACCATGGCTCTGATACCAACTGTTGCGACCCCGAACCCCGCGGGCCCGAGACCGCGAGCTGGACGTCGACTTAAAACCAAAACTATGAAATACCAAAGTTAAAAATTCCATTTGAACCAAAAGATGATAACACAAGGTTTTACAAATCCAAGATTAAATCAACAATGTACATCCAACATAAGCTCCACAGCTTATACCCAAAGGAATAAAATATACAATTCTTAATGACGTCAATAATGGTAAAACTATCCCCAAAAGGTTATACATTTAAATAATGTAAACCGATCGATAACAACCTTCCCCAAGATCTCAATCCTCTCGACGTCCTCCTTGAACCGCGAATCCTAATCATTTCCTCCTGGGGGGGGTTAAGGAAAAACAAAGATGGAAATAAACGGGGTGAGATAAAATCTCAGTAAGTTACTAATGCAACTACATGACATGCTAATATGCAATGACCAATAGCAATTAACATAAGACAGATAGCAGCGGAATAATAAGTGACATGCTGACGAACAGTAACATCCAATAGTCAATCATATAAATAAACATATAACAACAAATGAGAGGCTCCCTATCGCCAACCGTCCCATACCGGTTGGAAATAACGACCAGCTCATCATGCAACACATAAAGTTGAAATAAACACTCATAAGTGGATACATAGCCAAGGTTTCACCCAACTGAAGAACCAAATAAAGGTCGCTGCGCAGCTTCAATAATCAACAAATCATCATCTTCATAATAGCATGAAAGCTGAAGAGAGATCCCCAGTCAGAAGCGACCAATCAACCATCAATCAAACAAACCATCTTCATAATAGCATAAAAGCTGAAGAGAAACCCGGTACCGGAACCAATAACCAAATGAAGTGTCACAAGGGACGGGAGACATGCCACAAAGTCATGCTCCAAGTAAAGCTAAAATGCACACAAAGGAGCTAGCTCTTCTCACATCCAAGGCCAATCTGGAGGAGGGTAATAATGGGGCAAAACAATGGTCAACATCACAATGGACTTGGCTGTGCCATCATAATGTTTTCGCATCGCCCAAACACACACAAAATACCAGCTGGATTTTCAAATAATGCTAAGTAATAAATACTAGCGTAAATAAACAACTTAAGGTTCCAAAGTAGGGAACCAATCCAATTAATCACATAAAGGTATACCAATCCAAACAATCACCATAAAGAGACAATGATTACTCATGAAGAGTTTAACAACAACGATAGCAAGGAATTTCTCATAACAGAGTTTAAATAACAATAACGGTATTATTCAAAGGGGGTCCACATATTGATCATTAAAACAAGATGATACTAAAAACCAGGACCCATACAAAACACATCGAGTTACTCATAAAGAGTACTACCCAAACGGTCGCTCACAAATAGCACAATGCTTATCACCATAATGACCCTAAACGTCTACTCATTACGAAAGTGTTCCCACATTTCCCAATAATCCATAACTAAATTTCATAACCCATATTCACAAAGGAACCAAGGCGAAACCACGCAAACCGATATTCCCAACTTGATCACAACGGACCGATTCTAAACACTTTGTCATAAGACACTAAATGAAATCTCAACATAATATAAACCTGAAACTCACCTAAATAAACCACCTCATCTCGAAGAACTCAAAAAGGGCTTTAAAACGATAGTTTACTCGACTAAAACGGAGTCCGAATGCAAAAGTTATGGCCTCCGGAAGATAGAGCGAAAAACGAACGATTTGATCAAAGTAGGAAATACCATAAAACATCATAAGGGGGGTAATGACAACCACCTAACACTCATTTACCGCTTATATAACTCTAACGTACTCCTTACACGTTTACATAGGCTTACGGTTGACTTCTATTTGTTCGGGTGATTACTTTTAAGTTATAAACATTTATGCCTAAAACAGGGGTGCTCGGCCGAGCAGTTCTATATGACTCGGTCGAGCAACCTCGGATCCAAAACTATGACTCTCTGGTCTGCTCCACTTGGCCGAGTCAAGGGACGCGCTCTGTCATGACCCGAAATATAGGCTCTATTTTATTAGTAATTAAATGATTTTTATTTAATTATTTGTTTATTTATTTATTTAAATTATTATTTATTTAAATATTATGTGTGCATTTTATGTGTTATAATAATTTGTGCCTAGCATTTTATTCGAGTTGTTTGGCTAGTGTGGAAGTGTTGAGTCTAATTGTTAGTCGGGAGTGTAGGTAATTGTGTTAGTATGGGGAGGGGGTCTAGTTGTAACTTTTTTAAATAATTCCCCTACTCCCCTCACCTCCCTACACCTCCTTCTCCCTCATACACTCCACCCCTCCTCCCATTCTCCTCTCCCTGGAAACTCTCTCTCTCTCTCTTGTGTTGTGGTAAGTTTTCTTCTCCTTACTTCTCTCTTCATTTTCTCCTTCTTCCTCTCATCTTCTCTCATTTCTTAAAACGTGAACATTGTTTAGATCGTCGATAGGATCGTAGGTAGCCAAAAAGAATCGAAATCCATCAACTTTGAGAAAATTCAAGTAAGTTGCTTTTCCCCCATTTTAATGCTAAAATGTTCATATCATGTTTAGATATTGTTTGATGTGTTACATTTGAAGTTTGGATGAGTTTTGAATTTGTTTGGAATTTATTTGGGTTTTTGATCAAAAATGGTGAAATCTTGAATGTTGGGTTTGATTCATGATTTTGGTTGTTAAATGTTGTTTTAGGAGTCTTTTTAGACTTATAAGTTGTTTTGGTACATTAGTATGCTAGTTGCAATGTTGGATTTTGGGTGGAAATGTGTTTTGGGTATAAAAATGGAAGAACCCATGTTGTTCTTCCCGATTTCTGGCAATCCGGAAGATTGGGCGGCCGCACAAAACTTCCTGGGCGACCGCGCATCTTTCTGAAAGCTTTTGTTCTTGTTTTGAGGCTTTTTGGGCGACCGCACAACCCACTTTGGGCGGCCGCACATAACCCCTGAAACTTCACATTTTGTTAATTTGTGTGATTGAAGAACGTGCTTTGGTCCAATTCTTGGGTGTCCTTTTAGTTGACCTTAGTGATCATTGTAGTACACTTTAGTGATAGAATTGGGTCCTTTGTGATCAAGGTTGTGTTTGAAATTCATTAATTGTTAATTGGATTCTGGAGCACCTTTACTGTGTATTGTTGGTTCATTTCATCTTCTTGGTGATTACTTGGCATGATTCCCTACTTTGGAATCCTTTGTTGTTTATCGTGCTAGTATTTTATTACTTAGCCTTTACGTGAAAGTCCAGCTGGTATTTTGTGTGTGTTTGGGCGATGTGAAACATTATGATGGCACGGCCAAGTCCATTGTGATGTTGACCATTGTTTGCCCCATTATTACCCTCCTCCAGATTGGCCTTGGATGTGAGAAGAGCTAGCTCCTTTGTGTGCATTTAGCTTCTTGGGGCATGACTTTGTGGCATGTCTCCCGTCCCTTGTGACACTTCTTATGGTTATTGGTTCCGGTACCGGGGTTTTCTCTTCGGCTTTCATGCTATTATGAAGATGATGATTTGTTGATTATTGAAGCTGCGCAGCGATCCTTTATTTGGATGTTCCGGTTTGGAAAACCTTGGCTATATCCTTTGTTATGTGTTTATTTCCGCTGCTATCTGTTATGTGATAAAGGCTATGTGCTATGTTATATTTATTATTGCTTATAGTATATTGCATCATAGCATGTCATGTAGTTGCATTAGTAACTTATTGAGATTTATCTCACCCCCTTTTCTTTTATCTTTGTTTTTCCTTAAACCCCCCCCAGGTGCTAAGGATTAGTCTCGCTGATCACGAGAAAGAGGACGTCGAGTGTGGATCCATTCTTTTGGGGAAGGTTGTTATATGTTGGTTTACATTATGTAAATGTGTAACCATTTTGGGATAGTTGTACCAAACAATGACGTCGTTAAGAATAGTATATTTGTATTTTTGTTGTGCATAAACTTGTGGAAGTTTATGATAGTTGTAATTGGTTTTATCAAACTTGGTTTTGTAAAACTTTGGATTATCACCTTTTGGTATTAAATGGAATTTTTAACCCTGGGTATTTCATAGTTTTGGTTTTAGAGTCGACGTCCAGCTAGCGGTCCCGGGGCCCGCGGGGTCCGGGGTCGCGACACGCTCCGCCGAGCACCTCCTAAATTCAGAAAAAACGCAGAAGAACCCAGGTAACCAAATTTTACCCAAAACTTCACCATTTCTCTAATACTCAAAATCAAGACTTCCAATAAGCATAATAATGCACCAAAACAACTTGAGAACTTGAAATGGACCTAAATAACAACATCTAGCTACCCACAACAAGATTCAAACCCCAACATTCCAAGAACACCATTTTTGACCAAACTCAAATAAATTCCAAATAAATTCTAAACTCAACCAAACTTCAAATATAACACATCAAGCATTATCTAAGTATGATATGAACATTTTAGCATAAAAATGGGGAAAAGTAACTTACCCGGATTTCTCAAAGTTGATGGATTTCAAATATTTTTGATTCTACGCGATCCTATCGACGATCTAAACAAGATTCAAGTTATGAGAAATGAGAGATAAAGAGGGGAAGATAGGTAGAATGTAGAGAGAAGAAAGGGGAGAAAACTTACCCAACCAAGGAGAGAGAGAGAGATTATGCTGGAAAAGAGAAATGAGGGGAGAGGGTGAAAGTGTAGGGAGGTGAGGGAGAAGAGAGGGAGTAGGGGAATTATTTCCAAAACTTACACTCAGGCCCCTCCTCTACACTACACGTAAATACTTACACTCCCTGCTAACAATTAAGACCCAAAAATATTACACTAACCCGAGTGACTCAAATAAAACGCTAAGCATAATTATGATGAACATAAAATGCACACAAAAATATTTAAATAAATAATAATTTAAATAAATAAATAAGCAAATAAATAAATAATAATTATTTATTACTAATAAAATAGAGCCTAGTTTTCGGGTCGTGACAGTATTTGGTGAGGAATGCTTCCTGAATGCCCCCAACTTACTCGTGATTCGTCCTTGAGGTTGAAAAACCACTTAAGAGCGTTTCCTCTCAGGGATAATTGGAGGTGATCACCCATTTGCTATACAGTGCAACCTTTTGCCCTCATTTCTAAAGTGTAGGCGTTGAGGTGGGTTTGTGGGCAAGCAGTCCATCAAACTTGTCTATTTCTGGCATTTTGAACTTATGCGGAAGAAGCACAATCTTGTCGGATCAGTAACCCCCGATGAGGTTTTCTTTTCATTCAAAGTATCGAACTTTTCTTCCATCTGTTTCAACTTCTCGATCAGCCACCCCATTTGAGGGTTCACTTGTGGGCTAGAATTGATGGATCCCATGGTCCGGTTGTTACCGGAATCACCGTTGGAGGCACACTGGTGGATGGTATATTTTGAGGAAGGCTTTGAGGTGGCGCATGGGTGTAAACGTACCCATACCCTTGGTCATTCGCCGGGGTATACGGCGGGGGTGCCTCGGAGGTTCAGGCTACCGGATAGTGGAATGGGAATGCCGCCCCCTTGTGATGCAATTGGCAGGGTCGGTGGTGGTAATCCGGCAGTGGCCGGGGCTGAAAGGGCTTGACCCATCGGGATCGGGCCATATGGGTTGAACCTAGGAGGATATGAGGATGGACCTCCCGAAAAGGTGAAGGGAGCTTGGGTGGCTGGCACATTTGATTGAGTGGCGGTTCGATATGCGGGACGTGAGGTTGCCACATTGGGGTAGGTTTGAGGTGGTGGAACCCTATTGTAATCGCGAGGCAGTATGTTCTCAATTTCATCTTCGTCTGTGATTTCAACGAATCCCCCATCATTTTCAAATACCACGGCCACTCCTCTCTGTCTCATGGCCTTTACAACCCGTCTCTGTGTATCCTCTTGCTATTTTCTAGTGATTTCTTCCCGGGCCCTGGCGGCCTCCAAAGCTTGTACCAACTCTTCCTTAGTAAGCCCATTCGGATCAACCGCATTGTCACCCCCACTACTACTTCATGCCGGACTAGTCATTCGGAGTAGTCTAAGTGAAACTGCTGATGAACTGTCGGACTCGGCACTGAACAGACGTTGACCCGGAACTCTGACCCACTTCTTACGAGCTGCGAGGGAGAGGAGGGTTCGGTTTAGGCTCGGGTTTCATTTTTGGGCAAAGGTTTAGGGCTCATGCAACATGCCAACCTAATTATTAATTATTTCATTCATGTTTACTTAAAACACGCTTTATTCCTAATTGGTTGGAAAAGATTTCTCTTCTTTTTCGCAACTATTCTAAGTCCTGGATCAGTGGAGGCCATCACTACGTCTATAGACGCCTCGTTTTTCACCTGTACTGCACACTCCCAAGGACAGACTATCCGGGCGAGGGTCCTATAGGGCAAGCGGCTTCCACCGACCAAAAGAAATGATCCTAAGGTCTAGTGCGTCGCAAGGTTCCCAATGTGCGGGTCATCCTAATCATGATTAAGCCCCAGTCGGGATCAAGACTGTTCTGAAGGCTGCACCGATATTTTGACATGACCCCATTTCGAATGAGGTGTCTCAATCCTCGACCATGAACTTAAGGATGATAAACATGACCCGTTCATTAGGGCTTAACGACACGGTGTTACGCTATCTTTAGCACATGACCTTTGTTAATTGTGGTCGTCATTAACACACGAGTTAGAGGCTGGTTAGGCCACGCTTGCATTACATCAAGGAGTCGTAACCCGGGCATTAACTTGGCCACAATTGACTTTGGACACATTCTTAAAGATAATGGCAACGTGAACTAGACCAAAAACCAACCAAAGTCACGGTATTTGTGTGTCACGGACATGTGTGGTTAACTCGGCTCAGAAGGGGAGGTGGAATGGACCCGTGCGCGCTCGAAGGGAACAAGAGCGCCATCGAGCTGCATCTGGCATCCATCCGGGTTTAAAGGGTATTTGGAACGTGCAAGGCCAAGTGCGCGTTGTGTGAAGTCAATTCTATATTCCCTTTTTAAGTCAAATAGAGATTTTTATTTTGTTTTTCAACATGATGAGCATGGCATAAGCAAGATATGAACAAGTATGAACAAGCATGGAGCAAGCAATTTATACACAATAAGTCAAAAAAATACAAACAAAGACCAAAACTTGTATATGTACCAAGTTGTGCACAAACCAAAAATTTCGAATCAAACATTTTGCCAAAAGAACAATCTTTACATTGAAACCATTTATACAAAGCAAGTTGTGCACTACACGAAGAGTCAAAAAAAATTTACAAAAGGGGGTTATGCACAATGAGATTTTGGAAATCATTTTTATTGACAAAAGATCGTGCATAACCGAGTTTTAAAAACCATTTTTTGGCCAAAAGAATAAGGTAATGTGCACAAGTAAGGCTGTAAATTTGGAACCTTGACAAGCAGAAGCAGAAGGCAATTCAGAATGTTGCTGCCCTGCACAAAATTGTTAATTTACAACATTCTGGCCCTTTACCAAAGTAGCCGTACGGCTAGACCAAGAGGGTTGAGATTTTTTCTCAGTTTCTCCAACTTCTGATCATCATGCTCCAGTTGATTGCATTTCCAGAACGTATTCACTTAAAACAGTTCAAACAGAAACATCAAACACACACAAATATGCACAAGATCAACTACGGGAGTTTGACACACACAAAAGTTCCTCCAAAGCTTCTAAAGAGAAGTTTACAAGCACTTTATTCCCCAGCGGAGTCGCCACTGTAAGGATCCCGTCCCTCAGGGCGAAACAAGCAAAGTTCGCACGAGGAAGAAATGCCAAACACGGGTAACTTTCTTAACAAAAAAGAAACGGAGTCGCCACATTTGTTAATTTTAAACCAAATAAATGAAAATGGTTAGATAATGTGAGGTCGGAGGTCACGTTACACTTTGGGAAGAACATATTTGCGGTTCACCCAAAGTGCCTCGGAAAAACCAAGTCTCCCTTGTTAGTTTGAAAATGTGCATGTGTGTGTGTGTATTTAACGGAAAAGTTTCTGTTATTGGTTTTGTTTGGAAAAACATAACTGAAAGGGTCAGTTTATTAAGAAAATGGGATCAGAGGGCAAAACAGACATTTTTCCCCCTGTTCCCAACATAGCCGTACGGATGGACAGGTAGTTCCCTGGGATCTTTCAGTTCAGTCAAGAACAGTCCAGTTTCAGAGCAGAAACAGAACATTCTGTTGAAACTGGACAGAACTGTTTTGATACTAGTTTGTTTAAAACACTTTATAAGTTTAAATACAACATTCCTTTGCTAAATGATCATCACTTAGTCCCCAAAACAAGTATTTGGGTGTGATCATAAGCAATCCTTGGAGAAAATTGAGAAAAGTTGATGAACATGCCTTTTGGGCCAAATTGACCATTTGGTGATTAAAGATTGAAACTTTATCCCCAAGATGGCATTTTTATGACTTATTAACCTTTAAGGAATAAAATTAACACATAAAGATTGAATCTTTGTAACCCCAAAGGGGACTTTAGAGCTAGATCAATGTTGGATGATAAAGATGGAAGCTTTATCATCCAAATGATCATTATTGCCAACAAAAGCATCATTTAACTAGACAAGAATGTAAATGACAATCAACAAGCCATGATCATCTAGGTTTTGAACCTCTTCCACACAAGGCATGGAGGGCACCTTGGATCTGTTGGGTTTCCAAGTAACATGCGCAGCGGAATTTAGCATTTAAATTTTTAAGAAACCCAAAGCCATGGATCCGTTCATATGATTAAATCAAATACAACATAAGAATAAAGGAATAAACTAACCCTTGATGGCTATCAAATTCTCTTGGTCTTTGGTGGAGGTTTGAAGACTTGATCACGATCACAAAGCTTGAACACGAACTTTGAAGATGATGATTTTCACCCTCTAGCGGTATCCACACTTCGAACGAATATCAAAGGAGCTTCTTTGATCTTGGTTGCTAGACCAAATTGTGAAACACTTTTTCACAATCAAAAGAACTATATGGAATTTATTTTGTGTATTATTTTGTTCCTCAACTAAGAATGTCTTGGAACAAAATAAACCCTCTCTCAAACTCTTTGAGACTCACAAAATCATTGGCCTAGAGTGCTGGCCGAATTTGGTCTTTTATACACAAGTATGACCTATTCCAAATAGGTAACTTGTGTCAAAATCCTTCCAAAATTCGTTTCCAAATCAAATTAGGAATCTGCCACCCGACAGCACTGTGCGGCCGCCCAAAACTATCTGTGCGGTCGCACAACATTCTGAAACAAAACTGGTACATTTCTGAGCTAAGTGTGCGGCCGCCCAGTACAAACTGTGCGGTCGCCCACTTTACTGAAATATCCAGAATTTCCAAAAATTCCAATATAGTCCTTTTAAAGATTCGTTCTATTGTGTGTGACCCTCTAGGATTATACTAAGTTGGCAATGAGCTCAAACATGATCCCATAAGATATGATTAGGTTCTAGCAAACCGTCATACCTACCCAAATAGTATAACTAGATACAAGTTCGCATTCCTCTTAGAATATGTCATAATCCCTTTGTCCACGATGTCATTGAACACAAGTCATGGTCAAACAGTCAACTTGTTTTGTTCAATACTTTCTCGATTCCGAATATGTTGATAATTCAAATGCTATTGATCCAATCAATCCATTTGAGTCCGGCCGAACATTTCATCAACATCATTCCTTCGAGGGGCCCAAGCTTGACATCTCTCCGTGGAGGAACAAATCCATTTAGCTTATTATTCTTCCCAACGGGAATCCGATTATGCCAATCATACCCTTTATAACTACCGTGTTAAGGTAGCGTTTGAATATGTCAAACATAATGTTCATTAAGTGGAAGACTATAATAACTTCATGTCTAAGGATTCAAATGACATAACTAATATGAGATATATGTACGACATAGACCATGACATAAATCTCATACAGCGGGTCATGTTCAGTACTTTGTTCCAAACAAGTACCCATAAATCTAACATGATCATCTCATGATCATTTAGCCTTTATACTAGTGCTTAACAAGTACTAGGGACGGGGATTATTATAAGTAAACATGAACAACAATAATAATCAAAACATCTCTTTATTGATATGAAATAAATGATAACAATTACAACGTTTATTAAACGTGCCTAGGGCACCACTACTAACAATCTCCCCCTTGCCCTAGGCCCAATCTCCCATGTATCTAATACCCATGGACCTAACATGACCATCATGTTTAGCATGTGGAAGTCCCTTTGTTAGCGGGTCCGCAACATAGTCATCAGTAGGTACTCTGCATATATTTACGTCTCCCCTATCAACGATCTCTCGAATGATATGAAAACGCCTAAGTATGTGTTTGGATTTCTGATGTGCTCTTGGTTCCTTTGCTTGAGCAATAGCACCATTATTATCACAATAAAGGTCTATTGGATTAGCAATACTAGGAACCACTTCAAGTTCAGTTATGAACTTCTTAATCCAAACAGGCTTCCTTTGCAGCATCTGATGCAGCAATATACTCAGCTTCTGTTGTAGAATTAGCGGTTGTACTTTGCTTGGAACTCTTCCAGCTTACAGCTCCACCATTTAACATAAACACAAAACCCGATTGCGATCGGCTATCATCTTTGTCGGTTTGGAAGCTTGCATCCGTGTAAGCATTTACGACGAGATCATCTTCCATCTCCATAGACCAAAAAACGAGTCTTTAGTCCTTCTCAAGTACTTAAGAATCGCTTTTACAGCTATCCAGTGATTTTCGCCAGGGTCGGGATTGGTATCTACTTGTCATGCTCAAGCATAAGATACATCCGGCCTAGTACAAATCATGGCATACATGATGGACCCAATTGCCGAAGCATATGGAACATCATTCATTTTCTCACGCTCATCTTTTGTCTTAGGACATTGAGTCTTGCTTAGAGAAACTCCATGTAACACGGGAAAGGTTCCTCTCTTAGAATTTTCCATACGGAATCTTCTAATGACCTTGTCAATGTATGTACTTTGGCTTAAACCAAGTAGCCTCCTTGATCTATCTCTATAGATCTTAATGCCAAGAATATATGCGGCTTCACCCATATCTTTCATTGCGAAGCACTTTCCTAACCAAGTCTTCACAGACTGAAGTGTAGGAATGTCGTTTTAAATGAGCAATATGTCATCCACGTATAAAACAAGGAAAAGCACTATGCTCCCACTAATCTTCTTGTATACAACAAGGCTCATCTTCGTTCTTGATGAAACCAAACTCTTTGACCGATTCATCAAAACGGAGATTCCAACTCCTAGAAGCTTGCTTCAATCCATAGATGGATCTCTGCAATGTGCATACCTTAGAATATTGTTCAAAACCTTCTGGTTGTGTCATATACACATCCTCTTGGAGTTTCCATTCAGGAAAGCGGTTGACGTCCATCTGCCATATTTCATAGTCATGATATGCGGCAATGGCAAGCAAAATTCTTATAGACTTGATCATTGCTACGGGTGAAAAGGTCTCATCATAGTCAATACCATGAACTTGCCTATAACCCTTCGCTACAAGCCTAGCTTTGTAAGTATGCACCTTCCCATCCATGTCAGTTTTCTTCTTGAAGACCCATTTGCATCCTATGGTTTTTACACCTTCGGGCGCATCAATCAAATTCCAAACTTGATTGTCTTGCATGGATTGCAATTCGGATTCCATGGCTCCAAGCCACTTGTCCGAATCAGGAGAAGACATCGCCTCTCGGTAGGTTGACGGTTCATCATTCTCAATGATTTCTACCTCATTACTATCCGTTACGAGAAATCAATATCTCTCGGGCTCGGATCGTAACCTACTAGATCTGCGAGTTGCTTGTGTACTTTGAACAGGTTCCACAACTCCTTGTGGTTCTTGTTCTTGCTCCACCATTGGTTCAATGTTATTTTCTGGGTCTCGAATTTCTTCAAGATTTATTTTACTCCCACTGATTTCTTTGGAGAGAAACTCTTTCTCTAAGAAAGACACCAGTTCGGGCAACAAATACTTTGTTGTCCTCTCGGTTGTAAAAGTACTATCCTTTAGTTTCCTTAGGATATCCACGAAAATACATTATCAGATTTGTGTGCAAGTTTGTCTGAGATAAGTCTTTTGACAAAAACTTCACAACCCCCAAATCTTCATGAAAGATAGACAAGGCTTCTTTCCGCTCCACATCTCATATGGAGTCTTTTGAACCGATTTAGTTGGAACACGATTAGTGTGAAAGCAGCGGTTTCTAGAGCGTAACCCCAAAAGGATATTGGAAGATCAACTTGACTCATCATTGATCGAAACCATGTCTAACAAAGTCCGATTCCTCCTTTCGGACACACCATTCCATTGTGGTGTTTCAGGTGGAGTCAATTGTGAAACTATTCCACAATTCTTTAGATGATCATCAAATTCTTGACTTAAGTATTCACCACCACATCTGATCGAGTGCTTTAATACTTTTGCCAGTTATTTTTCTACTTCATTTTGAAAATATTCTAAATATCTCAAATGCTTCACTCTTATGTTTTATTAGGTAAACATACCCAATCTACTATAATCATCAGTGAAGGTTATGAAGTATTGAAATCCTCCCTAGCATTGCTACTTAATGGTCCGCATACATCGGAATGTATCAACCCCAATAAGTCGCTTGCCCTTTCACCCAACTTGGTAAAAGGTGTCTTAGTCATTTTTCCAAGAAGACACGACTCATAAGTATCATATGACTCTAAGTCACATGAACCCCAAAAGTCCGTCCCATGGAGTTTTGAGATACGCTTCTCATTAATATGACCAAGACGGCAATGCCAACAATAAGTATGATTTACATCATTAGGTTAGATTTCTTATTTACATGATAGACATTATTTTCATTCTTGACATCCAAGATATAAAGGCTATTAAATGAATTAGCAATACCATAAAGCACATCATTTAAATAAATAGAAAATTTCTTATTCTCAATAAGAAACTTAAAACCTTCATTATCCAAACAAGAAATTGAAATAATATTTCTGCTTAAATCCGGAACATAATAACAATTGTTCAAACAAGAATTAATCCGGAAGGTAAAGTGACTTCATAAGTCCCTACGGCTAATGCAGCAACTCTTGCTCCATTTTCCCACGCGTAGATCTACTTCACCTTCTTTAAGCAGTCTCCTATTCTTTAGTCCCTGCATTTAGACAAATGTGAGAACCACATCCGGTATCCAATACCCAAGAATCAGTGGTAGAAAAGGAGAATATCTATCATATAGATACCTGAAGTCGACGCAGCCTTGCTGCTCTTCTTCTTCTTTTTGCTCTTCCAAGAAAGCCTTGCAATTACGTTTCCAATGACCAATTTCTTGACAATGGAAACAGATTGCATCCTTTTGTGAATCGGGTTTTGCCTCAGAAGCCTTGACAACCTTTGCCTTGCTTATCTGGGTTTGACAACTTTTGCCTTACCCTTGCCTTTGGCACCAGGCTTCTTCCCATCATGAACCAAGAGCACGGGAGAACCTTTCTCCACAATTTTCATCTCTGCGTTTTGAGCATCCCATGCAACTCAGAGAGATTCTTATCCATTCCATGCATGTTTAAATTCATTACAAACTGATTATAACTTTTAGGCAATGAATTAAGAATGAGATCCGTGGCTAGCTCCAATGGGATTGGATAGCCAAGTTTCTCAAGGTGCTCTACATAACCTTTCATTTTAAGAAAGTGAGGACTCACTTGTTGCCCTTCATTCATTTTACAAGTAGTGAATGCAACAATGGTCTTGTACCTCTCTTGCCTAGCTTGCTCTTGAAACATTGTTCTCAACTCCACGCCTATCTCATAGGCTTCCAAATGTTCCA